>VTGD01000013.1:600000-1107130 GCA_013406985.1 Calonectria crousiana | reverse complement strand
AGAAACTCCGAATCCACGCTGCCTCAGACACTGCGGCTGATAGAGCATAATACTCGGCTTCTGTCGTCGATTTCGCTACGACTGACTGCTTCTTGCTTGCCCAGGATATTGCTCCTCCGTTCATGATGAATACATATCCTGTAGTGGACTTGGCTCCGTCGCGGTCGCCTGCATAATCGGAGTCGCAGTACCCATGTAGTCCAAATGGGTTGCTGTATAGCTCCTCTTTGCACCGGCTGTATTTTATGCCGAGATTCTTTGTTCCTTGGAGATATCGTAATATCCTTTTGGATGATTGTAATTGCTCTTCTGTTGGGTTTGATAAGTATCGTGCCCAGAGTCCATAGGGGAATGCCTTGTTAGGCCTTGTATGGGTGGCTAAATAGTTGTATTTCCCTATTAGCCTTGTATATTGTTCTTTTATCTTTGGCAGGTATATTTCCTCTGACTCTTTTGCAATGTGGTAGAGGCTAGGGTCCATTGGGGTAGTTACTGTATTGTAGTTTGCCATACCAAGCGATTCCAAGATGTCTTTTGCATAGTCGTCTTGTGTGAGGGTTATTGATCTGTTATTCATCCTTCTGATTGCTATTCCTAGGAAGAACTTTGGGAATCCTATTACCTTAATTTCTAAGTTCTCTGTAAGCTCCCTGTAATACTTAGATGTGGTCTTATTGTCTGGGGAGGCCGTGATTAAGTCATCGATATATGTGATTGTAATGATGCCTTGTTCCTTATCTGTATACACTGATGTATCAGAGAGGAGTTGCTTAAGTCTAATGGCTTTATGTTCTTTCTTAAGTTGCTTTTGCTATTGGCGACCGCTTTGCTTTAGGCTATAGAGTGCTTGTAGTAATTGTATAATACAATCTGGTGTATATCCTAGTTCCTTGGCCAGGTGTTTATAGTGATTGTCCTTAAAGAACTCTCCAAGTATCTCAAATACCTTAATATAAATTTCTTTTTCTAGCTCCCCGTTGAGGTATGCTGTGATGATGTCTGCTTGGGTGATGTTTAGCTCAAGCTGTACTGCAATGGCGATCACCATTTGCCATGAGGTAGCTCTTGTAGTTGATGAGTACGTTTGGTTGAAATTAATGCCTTGCCTCTGCAGGAAGCCATGTGCAACGAGTTGTGACTTGTTTATGATTATTTCTCCCAGCTCATTGTGCTTATATTTGAAGACCTATTTAGTAATTAATAGCTTCCTTCCTGTGGGGACTTTGTTTCGTGGGATGAATTTTAGTACTCCTTTCTTAAGAAGAGATAGGATTTCTCGGAAAATCGATTCCTTCCATTCCTCACCATCTGGAAGCTCCAGTGCCTCCCGTAGCGTTTTGGGGTCTTCTTCTTTGTGTGCGACCATTGCTGTGTTGGTGGTCCCTTGTTCGCTAATTGGTTCTAATCCGAATTCATCGGCTTTTGTCTTGTATGCCCCGGGTGGCCGTGATCGGATAGTGTCTTCTGTGGTGGCCTTCGGCAGTGGCTCATGAAAGATAACGTGAGAGGTGATTGTTATTGCCCTTGTCTTAGGATTCCAGATCCTGTATAGGTGGTTTCCTTCGTATCCGACGAGGATGCCCTCCCAAGCTCTTGCTTTCATCTTTTCAGCCTTGACTACTCCTGCTTGAGTATTTTCTTGGTCAATGTGCATAAAAGCTTTGCACCCAAGCGTTTGAAGGTAGGCAATAGATGCTGGCTTGTTTTCTTCCAGGCTATTCCAGAATACTTCATAGGGGGTTTTCCATTCTATAGCCTTTATTGCCATCAAGTTCACAATGTGGATAATTGCCATGATAATTTCTCCCCATAGCTCTTGTGGGATATCCATTGCAATCATACTAGTACGAGCCTTCTCAAGAATTACTTTATGTTCTTGTTTGATAAGGCCGTTCTGCTTATAGCCTCTTAGCGAGGTATAGGTAATCTTTGTACCGCGCTGCTTTGCCCAAAGGTCAATAGCTTATGCCTTAAATTTGAGTGTATTATCCATCTGGATTTCCCCAGTAGATTCCACACGCGCCCCATTCTCTATTCCCTCGAGTATTTCTTTAATTGCGTAGGGGGCCATCCCCTTCGTCCCTAGGAGTCTTCTTATTTTAAAGCAGGAATTATCATCAGCAAGTAACAAGATCATCTTCTTCTTATCGTATGTTTGCGGCTTCAAGAAGCAAATATCAACATAAACCCTATCTAGGGCTGCATCTGCCCTTGGTCTGGCGTCTTTTGGAGCGAACCTCACACTCTTTCCTAGATCGCATGGGACATATGCATCTTTCACGGGTGCGATAAGTGGCGGTCCGCCTTTTGTTGCCTTTACCGTTCTTCGAAGGTATTTGTGACTGCTGTGGCCTAATCGCCGATGCCACAGCCTGGTATCCTGGAGTTCCTTTTGAGTGAACATCAGCTTTGCTGTTGAGGGGCTTCTGGATCCAGTGACTCCGCCCACAACGCGTAGGTAAAACCCTCGCCTTTGCACATCGATGGTTCCCACTAGGCGGTCCTTTCCGTCGTATATTTCATTTTTGGTCAGGTATCCGCCAGCCAGGTACATGCGTTCCCCTGATATCATGTTTAGGGGGAATGATTCGACTAGAACCGTGTGTTTCAGGGATACGGTTGTGGTTTGTTTCCCCTTCGTGTAAGTTGTGATAACAGCGGTGCTGACTGCTGTTGGGAAAACCGTGCCTCCGCTAGTGGTAATGGGGATTGGGTTATCTATTTCCGCCCAATCGCCTTCTCGAAACCACTTTGGGTTATTGATAGTATGAAGGTCAGCTCCTGAATCCCATAGCCAACGATCTTTTAGGTCAGGTCCCTGGGATTCAGTCAATATGACTTGATTGATCATAGCCCTGCCTTGGTTTTCTTTTTCGGCTAACTGCTTGCCAGCTACAAAGTCCTCGTAGATATGGATGATTCGTTCTCGCGCAGTTTGACCCGTTGTGTGTGAGAAGGCTGATCCTTCGCTCGGTTCATCGTCTGTACTCGATGGTTCCGTTTGATGGTGGTTCTGGTGAGGCTGGGGCTTTTGATCCTTGTCATTCTTTTTGTTTGGGCAGCTCGCCTTCATGTGGCCCATTTTGTTACACTTAAAGCATTTGACATTAGTAAGGTCCCTAGGCTTCTTTTTGCTATTTTCTAATGATCGGTTCTTCTTCTGCTGTTTACTAGCCTGAGCTGACATAGACTTAGGGGTATTAGAGTTGCTAGACTTCTTTGTTCGTTCTTGTCTTCTTGCTTCGTCTACTAAGTCATCTTATAGCTGAGGCAGGTCTCGTTCTAGGCCACATCTCTGCAGGTAGCAGACTCGTCCTACCCAATCGCTGCAGGTGTATTCGACACTAACAATAAACCATTCCATTTCCATATCATCCGGGAGTACGCCTCCTGATATTCTATAGCGGCTGGCGTATGCCCTGAAGTCATCCACATGCTTTGCAGCGTCTGTGGCCTTCTTCAGATGTAGGCTGGTTAGGGCTGCGAGCAAATTTCCTTTTGCCTGAGTCAAGCCACCCTCAAACCGTTTGCATAAGGCTTGGATTGCCTGTGTGCCTGTGCGGCATGGAACGAGACTACTGGCGATGGATTGGTCTAATATTCCTTGTAACTGTGACAACAGCTTTCCTTTGCCACGAGGCGATAGTTGGATGTTGGGGTCCCATCCTGATCCCAGTAGGGCGTTCTCCACGTATCTCTTCCAGTTCACCCACTGTTTTCCCTCTTTCAGGTACTGGTCCTGGGGGAGCTTGAGCTTTAGATCACACATATCTTGGATTTGCCGAATCTCTTTCGCCGATAGCCCTTGTACCATAGGTATCAGTTGGCGATGCTCCCTTAGCAGTACCTCTTGTGCTCGAGGTGGGTGGTAGACTGATACCCTTGGGGGGTCTCTTGCGGTTGATGTAAATATCGTCCGCGGTTCCTGGGAGCTTAAGGGAGGAGGTCGGCCTCTCTGACTTATGCTTATACTGTCAAATACTGACGTATCTGATCCTCTCACCAGGGGCACAGCTAATGATGCTCTCTCGGGGGGCTCTTCTCGTTGCGCGGCTTCTCTTGCCGTCGAACTTTCCCCTTGCCTTAGTGTCATTATTTCTGGCTGTTTCCCTTGTCGTGCCGCCTCGATTGTTTCTTCCTCCTCCTCTTCCTCTTGTTCATCCTCATCATCCTCCTCTTCTGAGGTTCGATAAGGTGGTGCTGGGTCTGTAGTGACTTCGGGAAGAGGTTCATCATCGTTGCTTTCCTGGTCCGCCGAATCTGGAGCAGATGCTTCACCTGTCCTTCGGCGGGCGCTTCTTTGAGCTGCCCTCTCGTCTCTTGACGACATCTTTACTGATGATCAGGGCTTGCTTACCTTGACTTGCGATTGCTATCGCTTCCGTTTTCAAGGGATCAACGTCTTAGGCGGCGGGTACAAGTTATCCGGTCTCTTCACGCAGAAACCGGGCTCATAACCTGTTGCAGCACGTGAATTAGGAGGTGTAACATTAAGACGCGATTATCTATTCAATCTAGAGGGACCAATCTAGTTCTAATATACCTTGTGAAGCTATCTCTGCTGTTTCCGGCATAACCCGGATCCGGGCTTGATATGACGCCTTTGGGCTAGCCTGTCCGCGATATCCCAAAGCGGCGACTGTGGAGTCTCGCTGCTTTAACATAATCATATGGTATAGGTTAGGTTGTCGCATTTCTACTTCGTACGACACGTATTGAATCAAATCCCTCGGTACCTTTACCAATTAAAATTAACAACATAAAAGAATTCCAATGGCAATTACCGTTCGAGGAATCGGATGTTTCCCGGTTGCGCAAATGGTTCCTTGCCGATTTTCTCCTTTCTCTCTTGAATCTTGGGGGACCACTTTGAATACAACCTTCGCAAATACTACTGGACTAGCACTGTGATTATAGCCATTGCTTAGTCTACAACGGTAGTCATTTGTTTTACGAGCACCCTAAGGCCGATCTAATTTCTTCATGCATGAAAACTCAATTATTTATCCCAAAAGTTAGTCCCTTTCTTTTTCTCATCGTAGAGGGTGTGATGGGAAGCAGAATGACTGGTCAAGTGTCGGGCCCATAATTTTGTTTCTTTAGCGTTTGGCGGAGCCCAGCGCTTCACCTGAACCGGCCACCCTCGGGATCCACTCACATCGTTGACCGGGGTTGTGATTCCTGCCGAAGTCCCGGCCGCTTCCGGGCTCCTGGATCAAAAGGTACGAGGTAGGATTCCGCCAGGAACAAGGGATCAGAGCCGGCTTTGCAGGGTTCAAGCTGAAGGAATCGAGCGGCTAGATTTCGGGTGCAATCGTAGCGTACTAGGTCTTACCGACGGATCGTGATTCTTGATTTACCTCGGCTTCGAGTGACGTGTTTTTGGTGAGCTGGCCCAGCGAAATAAAGTTTTAGGAGCATCCAGTAATATTTTCACGAACTTGAACCAAGCAAAAGAAAGAAAACGTGGTGGGCTCAACTGGGTGATCCAGGAACTGGACCACAACGGTGGCATATAAACAGTGTTAAATAATAGAGTTTGTGGTATATAACCTTTGGAGCTGAATTATCTCCCGTACTATCGATCAATATATTTAAAATATGAGATATGCAAATTTCATTCTGAGCATAATAGCGAAGATGTGTGAATTTGTTTAAAATTCTGGCCCCTGAGGAACGCAAAGAATAAAATGGCTATTCGCAAGATAAACCAAATGAATTTTAGAATAAAGAAACATGAAAGAAATGACATTGATAGTTCAAGAGCGTTGACAGCGGGAAAAAAATATGTGCCCGTCCCACTATCAGTGGGCTGCTTGCCTGTCCTGCAGGATATATACACTGCGTCCGGGAGTTGAGGCAATGAAAAGAACTAAACATATCTCTGGGTGAGGTTTCAATTCGAAAGCAGGAGAAATTATTCCATTTCACCATCATGCACTGTCCTTTTATTGAAGTCGTTTGTTGGAATTAAACATTTGCGGCCTCAGGTTTTGCCACCTCCAGTATTGGGACTTTTTGTGGTGGAGGGACTGAAAAATTGGTTTAGCAGGTGACTTGCTTAATTTTGCCCAATTAGTTAAAACCATGATCAACCTGAATCTGAATTCACACATATACTGGATAGTTATTCAATAGGAACTCCCAGCCCTTGCGCATGCGTTCATTGTCATTTCGTTCGCTTTTTTCATTTGCGGCCTCCTTATTGGCTCATGGAACCAGTTACATTGCGGATTAAAGACGCCCGGACGAAGCTATCTACCTACTTGGCACTTTCTACCTCGTGAACTTCCGACATGGAGTAATAACGCCATGGGAGGTGGAGAATGGACTGTTCGTGTGGATGAAACGGCAAACGTGTGAATATCCCCAAAACAATGAGATACCAGACCAAAACGTCGAGCATGGTGTGCACTTTGCAAGGAAGCAACCTCGAGATGAATGAGTAGAATGTAGCCACATTGTTGGACATGGGGATAAAAAAACTAAATGAGCTACTTTGGATTCCCTATGTTCGCTACGGGGCATTCTAGGATGGTATTGAGATGAGAGTTATGTTCTTCTGCAGAGTCAAAGAGGTGTGCGGTTATCTGAGGGACATATGACTATTCAACCCCGCAGTAAGATTAGTTTTGCATCAAACCATCATCAAAAACCAAATGCGAGATGAAAACTTTAAAAGCAAACAGTTCTCCGGTGCATTTTCTTTGACCATAAAAACATGGCTTTCCAGTAGATCCCAACATCCTCAAAACGCATTATCCAAAATGTCGGCCCTCTTTCCACGCTGCGCAATGTGCAAACAAGCCACGCCACTAGATGAAGAAGTTGGGCATAAGTGCGACCAAAACGGGACCCAATCAGCTCGCATCTCCGGCAATAAGAGCCATGCTCGTTCTTTTGTGGTCAACACAATCAAACTGGGTTTCTTGGTGAGATTTTCTAAGCTTGTGCATTATCAAGTTCTTCAAAGCTGATGTTAATATTTCCCTAGACAATCGTGGGCTTTATTGTTGACTTGGTCTTCAACCCTGGCAGTTGGACCGATTTTTGTTGGTTGACACTGAGCCAGCAAGTTGTGTGCATGGGCAAGTGATGTTTTCGTATATCTAACTCGTGGGCAAGCGTTGACCAATCTTTTTTTTTTTAACAGTGATCATGTTTTCTTTCGTACTCGTGGCATCGGCCTCGATGTCACTTATTCGAAATCGAGCGCTGCCTCGTCGACTGGAGGAGCGTGAAAAACCACGGCAGTCGTCTCAAGGCTTGAGGAATTCAGGTCTGGCGCTATTTTCGCTTCTACCTTTTGGGTCTTTTCTGAGAGCGCTTGGAGGCAAGGGAGTTTCTAAGAGTGCCCAGCTGGAATTGGTTGAAACGAGGCGTGGAAATGCAAAGTGTAGCGAACATGCGCGCGTCGCAAACGGGTCCAGTCTTGAAACCCAGAGTGGACGATATCGTGTGGGTTTCTGGAGGAGGAGCGCAAGGACGGCAGGAGATTGCGAAAGAAGATAGCGATGTTTCATAGTACTGATTGAGTTGAGGACGATGAGGTTATGATGAATCAGCTACATGGTCAAACCGTCATGAATGCAGCCATTGGACTTGTTCTAACGGCACCGGGCTCGTAATCGGGTTGGAAGAGGGAGTATGAAGGCCGTTGTGCAACGAATTATCTGGCTAGCTTCGCCTTGGGCATGATTGCTATCCGCGAAATCGTCGGGAGGCAAAAGTTCAACCCGGTAGAGTTCGTAATATTGTAGTGGCGGCGAGCTAAGTGGCTTCGATAGCAATCCCATACACAATGCCTGCCTTTGAAAAAGGTGTCCAGTCAACAACCTGCCATCCTGGGAACATGTCCTTCATACCTTAACTTCAATCTTGGGCCAAAATTCTCATGTTTGGGTTCATGCCAAGTAAAATCTTGAATTTGACTTCACTGATTTTCTGAAATAGAGAAGCATGTGATTTTTATGATTCTATTGCAGCCCGCTTTGAGATCTGGCTTCTGGACGAGTTGCACCTGTCGCGTGTCACCAATCGGAGTCTTTCCATGTCCGCTACCTCCGATCGGCCTACAACCCAAACGTTCGGGCAGCTCTGCTATTTTTAATCATCAATCATGGCATGGAAATCATGGTGAGCACATCAAGGTAACTGCTGCTCCTCGGTGAAGCATATTGAGCTGAACCCAACAAAAAGAAGCAGATGAGACATACAGCGCTCAGTCAGCTCGATGATAGAATTGCCGGGTCGGTCGGGAGCGCACCGCCGAAGCCAAGATGACAGGCACTGGGAGCCAAGGAAAATGACGCGCGCATCAGCAACTGAAACACGGCGCTGCGCTCAACGCTGGGGCGCAACGCCAATGCCGGTGAGGCGACGGCAGGCATTATGCAAAAAAGGTGCGTTGAGACTCCACATGTGTTCTTGCCGGTGCGATGCATCATTTTGTGCCAGACCGAGTGGCTCATGCACCCACGTTGGCACAATGTGCTGTTCAGGCCCACTCCTAAATTGGGCACCGTTGCGAGGCGGTAAGGAATGATTGGACCCTCCGTTTCTGAGGCCGTCTAGCCACCGTTTCCCAAACTCGCGCCCGATTTCACTCACATCGCGGGCGGAATGGTATTAATAAACACGGGCTAGCAGGATCAAATGTAGTCAATTCTTAATTACAGACACAATTCAGATCAATATGGAGACCACTCTAGCACCGCGCCAGCGCGTATACCTGTGTTCACGGGCCATCTTCAGCGGGCACAATGCCCAGGTCCGCAAGCGCAGGGAGATTCTCGAAATTATTCACGACTATCGCGGCACACTGGGTCCCTTGATCACAGAGCTCGGAGAAGAGGACTTGGCGCGAATTATCCGGAAACTCCTGGACGCGCAGGTTTATTCTTCCCCTTTGCGAGCTAAGGCTATGTTCCCCGACCTCTTCGAGTCTTCGCCGCGGGATACAGAGCGTGAGGCATGCGAGACACAGGCGGCGCGAACGGCACACGATGTCTTGGAGGAAATTCAGTCCGGGAATGACGACACCGCCACGCTTGCTGGAGACATCATGATGGATCGCGGAACCAGTAAGCAAAGAGTCTGTTTTGCCGACTTTTGACTGACAGCGACATCAGGTCCCGGCGCAGCACCAACCCAACCACCACAACCAACCGAGGCCAAGGTCACCATGCCGTCCCTGTACCCATCCTATGTGCCCTACAGGTCTCAGCACCTCATCATCAAGACGGCCCAGGACATTCTCGAAGACTGCTGCTTCGAATTTGCCGAAAAGTGGCTGCCAGACGTTGTCGAGCACTTCGGGTGGGACTGCGCCGCCGCCGTCGAGCTCCCCACCTGGACCAGCATCTTCATCCGCTACTCGGATAAGTTCCCGCCGCACGCCGTCGACCTGGACGGCGGCGTGACGCTGAAGCAGCTGCTCTACAACACCCACAGGCTGCGGCACGCCATCGAGCTGGCCCAGGCGCTGCAGGACCACAGCCGCGCGTCCCAGATCGAGGCTCTCAAGGTGGACGTGGACGAAAAGGTCAGGGCCATGGAGCTCACCAAGAACTTCCTCGAGAGCAGCACCAGCGCGGGGCTCGAGTCGATCCGGCGGCAACGCGAGGAGCTGGACCGCAAGGAGCGCGAGCTCGTCGCCAACATGGTCCGCATCGACCGCGACAACAAGATGCTCATCGGCCGGCTCCTGATGGAGTCTGTCCAGCGCGCCCTCTCGCCCACCACCGGTTTCTCGTACGTGCACGTGAGCCACAACAGGGTGCCGGGCTCGTGGGACGCCTGGGAGAGCGAGTCGGAGGGGGAAGAGCCTGGCCGGGTCAAGGCCAAGGATAAAGGTGCTCAAGCTGTTTGCGAAAACTAACTCAGAGGGGATCAACATGCTAATGGTTCAAAGTCTTAATCATGAGCGTTTTTATGTGCTTGCGCAAAAGACTGTTGGGGTACTAGGGCTTTGATGTGCAGAAATGATGCACTACTTGCTGCTTTTGGCGTTGGGGCGTTGCGGTAGATTATAACTCGAGAGGCAACTTTGTTTATTATATCCAATATAGATTCATTCAACTTTTATTTTTATTTTTACTATGATAGACTTTGATGTGTAAACCATAGAACGGAGTGGAAGCTTCCTACCTGGTATTTCTAGACGTCCTCAGTATCGCCCACGCCAGGCAGAACATAGCGAGATGAGTCGGAAGAGCCTCCACCGTAGTCACCCAAGCAAGACATTTCTGCCACCAAGTTTCCAGTTTGAGCCACGAACTGAGCTCATACGCATCGTTCTCGGTACAGATAACAGTGTCAAGTGAGGGGTTCTTGATTCATGCGAGGAAAAATGTCAAAGCGCAAAAGAAGTCGCCCTCAGGTGTATCGATGGCTGGCCGACGGTAATAAATTAATTTGATTGCTTGGCTTAGCTGCATATTCTCCGCCTTGCGATGGAGTGACATTGGTGCCCAGCAGGAAGTGGTTGCTATGACTGAGAGTCAATGGGAACATGTATAGCGCACGGGAATAGAAATGATGCACCACGTGGTCTTCCGTGTATCGAAGAAACAACTAGAGTGCTACTCGTAGCCCTGGCCGTGATCAAGCAAGGGTAGGGATAATCCGCTGCGATTCGTCTGCCTCCTTTGACGGGAAACAACCGTCGATCAACATTATTAACCGAGAGCTTGAACTGTATCCGTGCCATATAGTCTAACCTAGCTTCTGCCTTGTTTGAAGCCATGACCCCCTGCCCTGGCCACATTCGGCACAACCACTTACCCATCTGGTCCGATTTGACGTCCTTTTCATGTCGCAAAGTGACGTGAGCCCGGGGTAAATGTGCTACGTGAAACCATATCTTGTAAGCGACCTGCAAATTTATATTTTGCCTTGCGAATGTCTCAACTGTCAATCTGACACGCACCATGCTGAGGGCGGCGGAGACAAGCTGCTTGATTGAGCCCCTTGGCTCGGTGCCAGACCAGAACACCATGACCTTGCACATCGGAGAATTCTACCTGAATATCCCCGACAAGAAATGACACAGCCCAGGCTTTTCCGCTCACCCGCAGCGCCGCGTTTTGCATAGACCTTTTAGTTGTAGCAATGCCGAAGATCCACAGGTTCAGGCGAAAGTTGTGCGGCTCGCGTCCGTGCGAGGGACCGAGCGCTCTGAAGAAGTTGGGCGGGCCGTGCGCTGAGCCAGAGGGTCTCTCTCTCTCTCTATACGCGGAGGCAGTGCGGATAAATAAGATGGACGAACTTGTGAATTGCTTTTTTTCTTTCTTTTTTTGGCATACCAAATTCTACTTTAATAGGCAATGATATTTTTCGTCAACACCCTCTTTCATGGTATCGCAACATCCTGCTCGTCACAATTTTCGCATTTGATCCCGCGATAAATGAAGGGTCTCTGCACCGAGATATTAGCGCTGATGTACTCGCAAAGCTTATTTGGTGGCGCCAGACTGCATGGGATCAGACGAATGTCAAAGTGTCGGCTGCTCGCCGGGATCTCGCCCGCGCTGTCGATCCAGTGCGCGCATCGCGTGTTAGTGCGCCTTGCCATCAGCTAATTCTCCTCGCGTGCAGACCATTGTCCGATTAGGGACGTCTTCGGTGTTATTTACCCCTCTCAGCCTGGCTTGTGAGATGGGGGCGATCTGTGCCAAGCATTCCACCAACACACTGTCCCTTCCTCCTGTCCCTCCTTTTAATACAGCCCTGCGGCACCTTTCAGCGGGTTTAACGGGATTCATCCCTTCATTTATCCCTTCATCCTCAGATGCTCTCAAAATGAAGTGGTGGCGTGTCTTCTGGTTGGCTGCCCTTGCAACCCTGCCTGTTGCCGAGGCGCAGTCGAGCCTGATGGACGCGCTGCCCATGTTCCCCGGATGTGCTGTGAGTTTGGTGATTTGGAACATCGAGGTCAACACAGTTATTGATGGTCTGTCTAGATAACTTGCTTCACCGCCGCAGCACCCCAGACAACATGTGCACCGACAAATGATACATGCTTGTGCCATGATCAAACGATGGCGGGCATTGTCGGAACCTGCATACAAAGCAACTGCACCATCAGGCAGGCGCTCTGTGAGTTTTATTATACAGGTCCCATTTTGTGGTTGGGGATTCATGCTGACCATTGCTGCCAGTTACCCAGAATCTGACAATGTCCGTTTGTGGGTTTCCTCATCGAGATCAATCAAAATCATACGAGATACTGTCCATTTCGTTGCTCACTGTCACCGCCTTGCTCGTAATACTTCGAATTGCTGTCAGACACGTGTTGCTGATAGGCCTTGGACCTGACGACTGGACCATCATCATCACCATGTTACTTATTATTGCCAGCACAGTCGTCAGCATCCATGGCCTAAAGGGCAACGGGTTGGGCCGTGATCTATGGACAATAAACCCGGACCACATTTCGATATTCCTCAGATACTTTCAGGCTTCAGCCGTTCTGTACTTCATCGAAATCACACTCATCAAGGTCTCCCTTCTATTATTCTACCTCCGGATATTCCCTTCTCAAACAGTCCGTTACATTATATGGGCAGCCATGGGTTTCAATGTCATATACGGCCTGATCTACGTCTTCACCATCTGCTTCATGTGCCACCCCATTTCTTATTTTTGGAACCAGTGGGATGGAGAGCATCGTGGCAGATGCGCAGATCTGAACGCTCTCTCCGTATCCAACGCAGCCATGTCTATTTTCGCAGACGTGGTCATGATCCTGATCCCCCTGTTTCAAATCGGAACCTTGAATCTGGATTGGAAAAAGAAAGTTGGTATCGGCCTCATGTTCATCATGGGCACCTTGTACGAACCACCCGCACTCGCCTCCCTTACTCTGCCACATCTAACATGAACCAGTGTTACTATTATAAGCATCTTGCGCTTCCGATTCATATTAAAGTTTGCATCCAATACCCAAGATGCGACCTGGGATTACATGCCGGTGGCAATATGGACTGTTCTCGAAATCGATATTGGCGTCATATGTACATGCTTGCCAGCAGTCCGCACGTTTCTTGCTCACACCTTTACAAAGACATTCGGCACTATTGGACAATCCAATGATAAAAGCTACAATTCAAGCGAGGGTTGGCAAAGGAGCAATAACTCAAAGAAGAACGCAATCCTCAGCACAATCTCCCGCTACAGTATCCCTGGGCCTAAAAGCCCACGCCCAAATGTCTCTGGTACAAGTGATCAGAGCGACACAGATGAGGCTGGCTTGGTCGAGCTGAGAGAGATACAGGGAAGTGCGGTGGACTCTAGGAGATTCGAGGCTCCATCCAGTGTTTCAGTTGGTTCATTAGGAGTCTGAGGTTCTACAAGTAGTGTATGTGATATCTTAATGGTTTATAGACGAAGCGTATATGATTATATTTTCGTATTTGGGTTATGTAATCTGCCCCTAATGTTGACGGATAGAAACTACGCATTTCCGCTATGCTGTCTAATTTCGAACCCTGTTGGGGGAGCGTTTCGTACACTGACAGGCTGACATTGATGGCTGATTATTTTTGTTGATACCCTCAAGTAATTCATGGATTGCAAAAAGTAAGAAGCTTGAACATACTTGGCCAGTACCTGCCAGAGCCTATAACCTATCTTGTTTCCATAGCAGCAAAAACTGCATCAACACCCCCTGCCTTCAATAATCCTGCCATAGCCTCCACACTGGCCTCGACGACCGGATTACCCAGGTCGAGCGAATACTCCTATTTTGTTAATCTTGGTGACAATGAATAACAGTAGTACACAAATAAGAAACAAAAGTATAGTCGGATTCACTTTGTATAGATATCTCTTTGTTTTCATTCGAGGTTGCGGTACAAAGATGGCCGGCTTGACCCTTTGCTTGCCGCGCGATTCGTAAACAAAGAACCACGCTCAAAAAAAGTAATTGGTTCCTGTACTGTAATTCTTGGTGACAACATTGGCCAAGATATTTCATCTCTATGTAGATTGGGCTAACTTGAGCATTTCGTTCCAAGACATGGCACTGATTGCCTCTTTTTCCTTTTTCAAATCCTGTCCAACTGGTCTTGATTTCTCCACACGACAATCGGGAACAAAAAGAAAACAAGGAAAATCCAATACTTGGTCTGACAATTAACCCTTACTTGCGAGAAGCCTCATTGCGCAAAACAAACAAGTCTCTGTTCCACCCAAAATGCTTGGCCATTCTCTTGCCCATGACTCGCAACATGATAGGATCAATCTTGGGATCCGGGTGAGGCCTATGGAAGACAATCCTCCCCCCGATTCCCGACGGGTTTGCAAAGGAGACTGCCGACCCGCCACTGTGCGTCGCGATGAATCCAGCGTCCAGCATGGCGCGAACAAACCTGTCCCACAGCACGTCTTTTCCCTTCTTTTCTTTGTCGGGGAACATGAGCCGAAACAGGTCTCGCGATTCCTTGTTTACTTCAACAGGTTCGACCACGGCCGGCTCAGCAATCGCGTCTTGTGCATCGGCGTCGTTCCCGGGGGCCAGTGTCGAATCATTGTGGCTGGGCTCTCCTCGGGTTTTCGTCTTTTGTCGGAGCGGGGCGGTTCGTTCGTCCGTCGGTTGGGGACCGGCACCATCGAAAAGAGGGGTCACATCGCCTGGCGCTTGAGGAGCTCTTTGACCTGCGAGAATTGCAGCTTCCCGCTTCTTGTTGTCCAGGTATTCTGGCGTTAGATTGGCCGAAACCACCCCAAGAAGGCTTTCAACCTCGGATTCGCTCAAAGCCGAGCATTCCAACTCTCCCTTCATCAATTTTCTCATAGACTCCCAAAATTTCTCAATCGGGTCGCAGAATGCCTGTCGCTGTGCAAGTCGTGCACCATTTTTGGATCCGTCCGATAGATTCATCTTGTTCAATGCCTTATCGAGAGCAGTTCCAATTGGCGCAAGAAGGGCCCAATCTTTCTTCTTGAGACCATCTGTAGATCGTATCCATTTCCATGCCTCCCTGTCTTCGGTTCGTTTGGTTTCACCCGCCTCTCTGAGGTTGTTCTGTGGCCTGTGTAAGCGGACGGCGACCAATATCTCGTGGCATGTTGAAACGTCAGAAAGCATTTGATAGATGGCCTCGTCGAGCCTTCGCTTGTCCTTCGATCCATTTGCCAGATGTTGCTCCAGATAATTGAACAACATGGCGTAATCAAATTTCCCCGGCTCATCAGGACTATCAAGGAAGCAAAGCTGAGCTAGACACCAATCCAACGGGTCTTCGTCCATGCAGGCCTGCGTATGACTACACTTTTTCCGTTTGACTAGACTGAAGCCGCGGGGGGCTCCGGGACAGCGAAGCACAGAGTAGCGGTTGTTGAGTCCTTGAACGAATGGTACAAGTTGGCTGAGAGTGCGACTGCGATAAATAACCTGGTTTACAATCAATAGTTCTAGTGCACCCAGCGCTCGGTCATACTGCTCGGGTAAAGGCTGGCCAGGGTGCGTGCCATCTCGGCAGCGCTTTCGTACTTCGTCGACATGTTTACACTCGATTTCAATCCAGCGCCACCAGTAGTGATCCATGATTTGCTGGTAAATGCGACCCGCGATCAGGCAGCCCTTCTCCTCAACTCTCCCTTTTTTGTAGTTTTCAGTAGCCCAGATGATGCCGAGATGTCTCCGCAGGTATGCTGCATCGCACTGCAAATACCAAAGATGATCTCCGGTTTCCGCAAGTCGACTTCTAACAAGCGAAAGGAGATACTCACTGTCAAATTTTGGCGGTGCGGAGAAGGGCTGGTTTGTGTACGGCGACCATGATTCCAACTGCCTCGGCCCCTTGAAAGTCGCAGTCCTGGTAAGGTTTCTCCATTTCTCCGTCTTGGAGGGCTGTGAGTTCGGAACTCCATCCAAGATCTGTTTCACAACACTGCAAAGGGTGTCCATGAGGTAGGCTTGTGCTTCGAGTACCAAAATTGCCCGCGGAAACCCAAGGATGTCTGCTCTGTGGCATGCCTGCGTGTTCCAGTCGACTACTCGTCCATAATCTCGGCCATGCATGACAACACATTTGGGTGAAAAATCAACATCAACCCACCCATGAGCCCAAGTTATGGTCAGTTGTCCAGAGTCAAAACCGGCCCAGTCTTGAGGAGGATAAGCAGTTCGGTAATGCAGCAAGGCAAAAAGCATCGCGGGGTTGGTCTTGAGGACTTCCACATTCAGCCAAGGGACAAGAAGTTGATGTCGCATTGTTAGGCTGCTCTGTCGTCTGTATTTGCTCTGAGATCGGTAAAAGTAACGAGGGACAATCCACTGCTCCTCGTCAAGACCAGGGGCGGCCTTTTTCAGCAGAGCAGCTCGCTCATCCGGCTTATGCTTCGTCCATCGGTTCATCAAAAGGTCGGCGAATGTGTTGAGCCGTTCTTCGAGGAAGCTTCTTCCATTGCGGATTTTCTCAACAGTCGCATGCACTCTGCGTTCAGCCTCTGCATCGAAAAGTCGGCGGTGGTACGAATGTGCCGGCTTGTCCTGTTCCTCAACCATGTAGAAATTGGATTGGCAGTCGGGGCAATCGATGCAGTCGCTTGGGGGAGGGCGTATAGACTCTTGCAGATCTTCAACGGTTGTCATATACCCCAGGTCACCTGGGAGCAGAGTAAAGGGATTCATGATGCCATCTGCCGTAGTAATGATAGAGGGAAAGAACAAGAAAAATGAACAAGACGGTTTCAGAAGCGAGGTTGCTATAGATATGCAAACGAGGTGGCCATCGGCGGCTGCCTGACACCTGGTGTCGTACAAGTGGATGAATTTCAGTGAATCACTGCTGTTCCTCCGCTTTGATATTTGTGTGCACCACCATTTCGCCAAGAGAAAAAAAAGTGATGACGAAGGATGCGACGTACAGGAATAAATATCTTCATGTCACGTAGAAACGGAGTATTTGTGGCTGTTCAAGGGAAATGACGCCTGTGATTCGTTTCTCGAGCATGGCTGCACTATGAAATGAACTTGACACAGTCAGGCAAGTGGGAACTGGGCAGTATTACTGTTGCTGAAGATATTGGCAAGATTATCTTTAATACTTTTGTGAACATCAGGAAACACAAACATGTGATTCAGATTATTCTCATCGAATAACTAGCGCTGTGTTGTTGCCGGTGGATAGGGCTGCCATAATACGAACAAGTTGATGCTGAGCCTGAAAGCAACAGAAGAAAAATTCTCAATTTGGGCTAAAATACATGGCTTCGCTACATCGCTTGTATTCTAGTCATGTACAACTTCGTATCGACCATGTAAATAAAAAAAATTCTAAAGATTGAACGACCTCAGCCAGATCCACCGATTTACCCTCATCTCACTCATCATCATATCAATCATTCCAAACAAACGAAAAATTGCAGCCATGCTATCCCAGAGGAGTGGGTTTCGGTTCATTTAGCAGGCGTCGAGGCAGTCTGGGTACAGGTCCATGCAGGTCGTGTTGCAGCAATCCTCCTTCGCGTCGCATGTATCGGCGCAGCACGCAATCACGCCAGCACAGTCGCAAGATCGAGTAAACAGATATTTGACACCTGGAACATCGTTATTATACTCGTGTCTTAACAAAATGGGGATGGGAAACTTGCTGGCAGGGAGGGCAGCAGCGGAGGAGTCCTTGCTAGCAGCGGGAGCAGGCATGGCAGAGGCCATGGTGGCGAGGAAGACAAGACCAAGACCGAAGAAGCGCATTTTGGCTGAATCGGATATGTCTAGTTACTGGGGTAAAAAGGTCTGAAAGACTAGCGGAGGTATGACGATGTTGGATGATGGTTCTGCCTGGTGACTATGAGGTGAGGTGGTTGTTGCAAGTGTTGCTGTTGAATTGGAAGACGGGGAGCAACACTTGAAATCACCTTTTATACATCTTCCGGACGGACTCGGCCGGAGGAGAACAACTCTCTTGTTCTATTGTTCGCCGTCTTCGCAGTTTCAGTGATCCACCATATTGGCGATCTTTGCCCGATGTTTGGCTTCCCTTCTCCACAGACATTGTTGTCTGACGATACTTCCATCCGCATAGCCGCAAACGATCCTTCACGCCTTCTTCACACAGCTCCTTCCTGCATATTGACGGCTGTGTCGGCCATCATCGGCCACACCCATATCGGGAATGATCTTCACTGAATGCCCCTGTAAGCTGACACCTCCAGTTTTCGCACTGAGATTCTAACGAATCAGCCCGCAGTAAAATCGGCCCACATGCACGATAAGAAAATCCCACGAGTTTTTGCGTTCGAAATCGATTCAAACCATGTATTAACAAAGGACGACATTGAGTGGGTTTCCTGAAATAAGTAGCCAATCATGTTAACAAGATTTGCCACTTCACTGATTATGTGATGATCCTGTCGGGCCATCGGACACCTGCGACATCCATCGGAAACTCTTCAAGCCTAGTGGTTGAGACTCCATCTCTTTGCGTGGCCATGTCTAAATAGAGAATTGTACTTGTACCCTGAGAACTGCAAGATAAGTTGTGTGCCTTACTGAAATCCCCATGCAAAATAAAATCCATTTCAGCCAGTTGGAAATATCGCAAAGAAAAATAGGATATGTATATTTTGGATGAACCAATGGTGATGTTTATGCTGGCTTTTGGCTGTAAAATGGAGGTATTTCGGCTAAGCTCGGGCAGATGGGCATACTCGTTGCTGCCTTCTGCACCACAGGGTCACTTCCTCAAGGCTCCGCCTATAAGCTGCGTGGTACTGCGTCATTTTCAAAAACAATTCAAACCCGAAAAACGCAGTTGGCTGCATTTTGCCGTCGAACTTGACTCGGGTTGAGATCCACCAAATGGGCATGCGGGAGGAGGAGAAATAGGCACTGACGACGACTCCTACTTTCAGGTGGTCAGGTCGGGTAACTGGATTTGGAAATGGCCGAGAGAGTATCGTGGCGCATGGGAAATGGAGCAAAAATGAGTATGACATGTCTGTCCAAACTGATTCGCAATTGGACTGAAGCCAATCCATTTAGAGGGCCGAAGACCACTTGCAGTACTATGGTGGCCGAGATGGAGCTTGCGCATGCGCAATGAGTTGTTGACTCCACTTACCGATTGTGGATTGGCAGATGTTAGTGTTGCTGCTGTTTTTCATACAATTCACACATTTATTCGACCATTTTAAACCGGGCCCAACAATTGCCCAATGACAAGACACCTTGTTTGAAAATCAGTGAACTCTTTTTTCTCCTCTTTTTGGCCTTAACGCTTTCTATTCCTATTCTATGAGCTCCTAAACCTTAGCTATCAGTCAACAGGTGAATTGGCCCAGATATCAAGAATTGCCCAAAAAAAACCTCAAGTCGTGGCCCAAACCCAAGACCCGACCTAAATCGGGACTTTTACAGGGATTCTTGATCCCAAAAGTGGGACCAGCGACGGTTCAGCTCATGGTCAACTCGGCATAACGGCACATTAGTGGAGTGTATTAGCAGATGGGACTCAGAGGCTGAAGCACACTCAGCCACATACCTTCGAAAAACACCAGAACTCGAAGAATATAGGAAAATGAGAGGAGAGGATGAAATATTCGGGATGAATCGTTTTTTTTTTTACGGCTTCGTGCTCTCTAAATAGTATTGGCTTGACTTTTCAGCACCAAGATCTAAGCAAGCCACGACTCCGTCCACTAATAACCCGAAAGGATATAGATGCCTAGAATTCTAGCACAAGGTTCAAACCCTCCATAATCTTGACTATGTTTTGTCATTTTGAAGAATAATTGAATATATCCACCCATGGTACGTTTCTTTGATCTCTTATGCTGGGTCTTGTGCCTGAATCTCCCTTCTAACCTGACCTACCCTATAAGCCAGCCCCGGTTCTGTTGGCATCATTTCCCTCCACCAATCCCAATATTTATATTTCAGCTTACTAACTCCCAACTCCCTTAGTGTTCATCACATTAATTTCTCTATGACCCAGTTTCGGGAGAGCTGCTCGACATAGCTTTTTTGTGAATATTGTCCTTGCGTGAATTGACACTGGAATTTGTGGATTGCTTTCCAGAATGTGTGGACCCAAGTGAATAAAATCCTGGAGTCATCACTTGTAGAAGTCGATCTTGAAGTGAATTTGTATCATAAATGTACTGTTCCAGCATCGAGATCGGCTGCTTATCGCTATGAATCGATGAGTTAGCAACATTGCGCCAAATGGCAAAAGCGGAAGAATGGAGACATTACCTGAGGCGAGCTAGAGTGTTGTGATGAGGAGATACTATGTTATTCGGACCTTGCATGGCTGCTGAATGTTGAATTGTAATTGCAGTGAATTGTTTTGAGTCCTCAAAATGACAGGAAAGCATATTATGTAGACAAAATTCATAGAATAACATAACAGTGTAAGTTGGTTATTTCAATTAATTCTAAAAAATCACATCTCGAGCAAGATGTCATTCAGCGACTGGATTCTTATTCTATCAGGCACGAGCGAACCATGTCTACAAATTACTGTGGTTGAGCTGGAGCTGGCTCAGACAGTTGCGCATGAACCAATCACGAGTAGAGAAATCAGATTTTGTGGATCCACTTCCTTGGTTTAGTCATGGTTGATTTCGCCATCGACTAGCTTCGGGCGTGCTGGCATGAACCAATCAGATTACAGTATTGTCACATGACATTTCATGCCCCCGCGAGTTGTGAGGCTGCATTATCTTTGTTTTGATGAGCTGAAGTATTTCATCCGAGCTTGCTGCTATCTGTTACGTGGCCTCAAAGCCCAACGGCATTTCTACCTCTGCCTTTTCACGGTATCGTCAGTTCCCGGCATCAAAATGACCAGGTGTAACAAGCAGTTCACGACTCCTGTTTCTGCGGGCAAGTGGGGCGCGACTTCACGACGTCGCAGCACCGAGGAAAGGAAGCACTGGGCTTGTCCATTTTACAAACTAGACCCTCTTGAACATCACCATTGTCTCAAATATAGCATGAAGAGGGTCTCTGATGTCGTTCAGCACATTGTCGGGTCTCATTCCGTCAGGAGTAATCACAGCCTGCATGATTTCGACAGGCCTGACCATCTGTCTGCACTTCACGAATCAGTGCAGATTCAAACGCCTATGCAAGGGCACGACGAATTTGATGAGTTTGAAATTAACAATATGGTATTGAGAGGGAGGGATGGGAGAGCACAATGGTATTTTCTGTGGGATGTGTATTTTCCTACCCACCCGCCACCAGACTCTCCATACCTTGGACCAGGGATTTCCACGTATGGAGACATTTTCAAAGCCTTATTTAAATTTCGTTTCGATGGGCTCCCAGAACTCCCATCCTCAGACCTCATTCTATCCACCATGTTTCAACCCTTATCCGGAGACTTTCCCCGAATCTTCCGGGTTCCCAATCCATCTCAAAATAGCATGCTTTCCAAGTCTGGATTTGATTTGAATCCTCTTGACCTCCCGGAAGCATCAGAAAATATGTTTACAACAATTGTACCCATAAAAATGCTCTCTGTGACCTCGCCATTTCATATGATGGGGTTAGCGTCGTCAGCTTGGCCACGAGAGCCTTTGGAAATCGATGTTGATAGATTATCAGACACTCATGTTGCAGCCAAAACATGCAGAAAGCCTTGGCAGAAAACTGATTCACCCACACGAACTTCATCAAACAGGATCGGAATGTCGCCTGAGAAATACAAGAGGGACGAATGGGGTAGGGATTCTGAATCAGCGTCTTCATATCTGCGCCAGACACTAAATCCTTTAGAGATCCAAGTCAAAGACGAGCCAGACATTTTGTAAGTCTTCCTTATGGCTAATCTAATGAGGCTCAAACTCGGATTATGCATGTGGAGCATATGTTGACAAATTGTCTTGGAAACACTAGCAAAATGGGCCGATCGAATTCAAGATCCGCTGTTAGTATACACAGTCCGCCACCCAAACCAGCCATTTCTCAAGCCGGGGGTACATTGGTAGAAGAAATTTGCGATATGATACTGGGCAAAGCTTTCTCACTCAAGCTTGACGATGTAACAGATTCCAACGATATATGGCGTGCTGTTAACCTGTGCTTGACCGAAATATCGGCTATTGTTTGGGGCTGCTTTAGCAAAAACGGGCCAAATTTTGGATGTCGTCAGGCAACTGTGCATGAAGACCGAGAAAGGTCATCCTCAAATTATCAACATGGCACATCCAATCCCCCATCTAATAAACGAAAATTCGGTGATGGGGACAAGGAGAACGGTAGACCAGGGAAGAGCTCGTCTGAAGGAAGGGATGATGACGGTTTGGACTCACCGGGAAGGCAGTTCCAAATCACCAAGAAACCAAAGATCGATTCCGGATTCAGCTGCCCATATCGGAAACGAAACCCATTGAAGTTTAATATCCGGGAATATGGTGCGTGTGCACTGCAATCCTTTTCTGATATATCACAAGTTAAGTAAGCATTTTTAATTTTCTGATTGAAGAGGTGTATTTTATAGCTGACATGTCACAGGAAGCATATTGGGAGATTGCATGACCCTAATAAAGGTTTTCACTGGAGATGTCCTCGATGCAAAACAGCATTCGCAGTTCGTAAAGAGTTTGAAGCGCACTTGCAAGTTGCAGTTGTTTGTCCCTTGCGAAATGAGCCGGCAGAGGAATCTTTGGAGAGGAATCCAGAGGATGGGATTACTGCCGAGGTAAGGAATATACTGGCGGGAAGAAAATGCAATAGCAAGGTTACAACTTGGGACCGCCTCTGGGTAACTTTGTTCCCCGATGATACTATCCCTCTAGCTTCAGGTTTGTTGGTTCAGACTTGGTTGGCATGAATCTAAACTGATGGTAGAGCTAGAATATGAACCGGTCATCGAATTTTACGAAGTGCAGAAAGCTTTTAAAAATGATTCAACTAGAATTTTCAAGGTCTTGGAGCACGCACTCTTGGCCGCCTACCAGGTGAACGAACAAAATCTGTGCCCTGGTCTATCAACGGAGCTCCAGAGTTACTTTGACTTGGAGATCCAACGCACCTTTGAGAATTGTATGAGCAGTGTATTTGGATCAATCGGACTCAATCCTCTACCTGAAAAACTAGGTGAAAGCACCAAAGATGGCACAAATTCTGCTTTCTCTCAAAGTTCATCTGATGCCTCAGAGCCAGTACTTCTGACACCTGATTCTAGTACTAGACAGGAAACGTCACACGAGCACTTTAACACTGATACATTGAAGAATTCACATTCAGATACAACATTCATTGGTGGACTCAATCCTATGTGGCCATTGACGAAACTCGACTTAGTGCCCGACAGTCTCGATGAGGCAGCATTTCAGAAACAGGGGGATTCCGACCAAAGCCAAAACCATCTTGCCAACAATGGGTCAAAAATGGGGTTCCAAAACGTTGATAATGAAGGGTTTGATCTGCACCTTGGTCTCTGTTCAATGTGTTTCCTGTTTCCTTGCGAGTGCATTACTGGTGATGATTTGGGCTTCTAGTTCTGTTGATCAAAACATACATCAAATATATTTTTTGATCAAAGTTGGACTGACTCCGCCACTCAAGGTTACTTTTGTCAGCAAGCTGGTATCGATGGGCTCATCACCAGCTTCAGGTGCCAGTTTGGCCGATGCTGGTAGGACTCAGAGGGTCCCACCCTTGGCTGTGATACTGGACGGGTGGGGTATCTGACCCTTGTAATGGATCACTGGCTAAAAGTGATATATTTCCGTGTTAGAACCACTGAGCGGGGGCTGAAAATGAACATAATAGCTGGTCCTTACGTTGGAGATGGACTGATGGTTTGCTCTGTCATATGAAGCGACGAGAGTTGTTTTCGGGGAAGAATTGATCCAACGAAAAGGCTTGGGAGAAATCATTTCGTTACTTGGATCCTTGACAGTTGAGGTGTCTAATATGTCAAGCGCCATGTTAACGCTTCAACCAACAATGAGCTGAACCCGCCACATTTGCGCTTGTCCTAGCGCGTTGCATTCAAACTTTGACAGCCACGGCATATTCCGCACCTGAATATAACTCCAAGTGCCGTGGTGGCTTACGCTCTCCTCTAGCGCTGCTGGGAACGCCATTTTGGGGATCGGCGCTGTGGACTAACTCAGTGGCTTACCCCCGTGATGGACCAAAGTCAGGCCGTGCCACCCGGGCTCTCAGACGCTGGCCAAAGAATAGCGGGAGTTGATGTTGCTTTCAAGCCCCTCGCACCATCAATGCAGACTCTGGTCGGAGCAGCGCAAGCGCGCCTCTGCGCCTCCGGTAAGCTAACCACTACGGGTTGAGCTCAGGAAATAGGACACAGGCATCTAAGAGCGATATACGCCCGGTATGTCTTGTTGGCTCCAACCGTTGCCGTTTCTGCCCAACAAGTTGGGAACGTGGCGCAATGGTGGGAGACATGTGGCAAAACTAGGCTTAGACTGAACACTCTAACCATCTTACCAAGCCCTGGGTTCACCACTTCGATGTCATTCAATGCCTCTAAGAGGTCTAGAATTTCAGCTGAGCTGCCACAAAAACTTTGTTGTCACTCCGCACGGCTGGTGGCTCATCAGCCGCAAGCACGATATGTTTCATCACCCACAGTCACACAAGCATAATGTCTAACCTTCAGTCGCGGGGCAGCAAACTTGGCTATGAATAGGCGATTGCTGCCAAGAATGCCAAGAATTTGTTAAGCGCTGTACTCAAGTCCATTCACCATTCATCCGCTTTGCTAAAAGTTGGAGCCTGAAGATGCAGGTCCATTACCTTATTGTGATGGTCTTTTTGGCCTCAGCCCAGGCCCTATCCAAGAATTGTGCTGCCTTTTGGCCCACAATCAAACCCGGACAAGAACAGACGGTCGCAGGAAAGTGTGATGTTTTCCCCAAGTATCCTCAGACTTTCGACAGCACGAAGGTCACCGTCATCTATACGCCAGGATGGAAGAAGCTCGCTGTTACCACAAACCGAGCGGCCCCGGTCCTTCAAACAGGGCTCTCAAAAAGCATAGACTTCTACAAGGGCTTTGCTAGCATTCCATCGCAGATTGTTGTCGTTCTTACGGCTGGAACTGCATCTTACACCGTGGACACGTGGTATCCGATAGAGAGGAAGCCGCCCTGCCAGATCAGAGCGTTTCCTAAATGGAATGCCTATACAACTTCAAACATCCCAGGGGCAATGCAATCTCTGGCCCGCGAGGTTTATAGATGCATACAGGGCTATTCCAAGGTGGGAATCGATGCAGATGCCTCGGAATGGGTCATGGCTGGATCCGCTAGCTACTTCAGCAACCTCGTCTTTCCGAATGCCAACCTCGAATGGCCTGGAGCGGAATCTGGTTATCAGTACTATCCTTCCAGGCCCATTTACGCACAAAAAGGCAGAGACGCATACGCCACTGTTTTATTTTTCCAAGTGCTTGAAGAGAGGATGAGCCCTAGCCAAATCCATAACTGGGTACTCTCCACTGTTCCAGCACATTCTACATCAAAGGAGAGGACCCGTCTTTCAAAATTGACAGGATTCACAGACGACTTCTTCCTTTTCGCTGAGAAATTCTCGCTCCAAGACATCCGAGACACCGGCGGAGCAACGATCCCCAGGTTGCTGCCTACCACACCAACCCACACCAAACTCTCGCTGCAAGCGTCTGGCAAAGTGGGCACCGCCACGCTGCGAACAGTCCCATTCACAATCACCGTATTTGACATCACGGTCGATCACGGTCAGACTGTGACCATATCTGCATCTCTCAAATCCTACCAAAGACTCGCGTATCGGCGACCGAGCGATAAAACCTGGACCGAGGTGTCGAATAGCCCTTCAAAAGGGCCTGAGACTGTTCCCGCCCTGGATTGCAATGAAGAAGATGATGCCGAGTCCATCCTCATTCTTTTCATTTCCACTGCCGACGCGGGAAGTGACACGGTGAAAATTACCGTCACGCAAAAAGACGCAGACCCGAACTGTCCCTGTCGGTCGTCTACGGGAACTCACCGCCGAGGTCTCCAGAGCTGCCAGACGACATCCAGTGGGGGGTTTAGCCACTGGCCACTCTATAATCCGTCCACAGGTGGTGGCTATTGTCCTACTGGAACACATATTGGCTCGCTCGCCATCTGGTGTTGCCCTACTGGAATGGAGCTGGATAAGGCGGTCGCTTCTGAGCTCAGCATCTGCTGTCCCACTTGTAAGTGCACATGCTTAATTTCGACAAGCGGAAGCTGACTTTTTTCTCTCTTGTAGCTGCAGATTGCAGTAAACAGATTGTCCCTAATAACCTCAGATGTGCGGATCCCAGCTGGGTGCTATGGTCAATGGATTTTAGCCAGATCGGGTGCTGTATGAAAGGTTACGCTCCAAATTCTCTGCGCTACTGCATAAAGAATGGTACTCCTGGACCTCGCTTTTCAACGGTAATTGTCCCAAGATTTCACTGGCCCTATACCAAAAGTTTATCAAGGTTGAAACAAAAGCCATGTGCTAACATTCTGCCGTTAGATTCCACAAGTTGCTGCGGCGACGGGAGTTGTCGTTTGACGAGCCGAGTTTGGGAAATTCTTAATACTGTTAGCAAGGAGATCAAATGCTAATGGGAAATGCTGCTTGTTTGATGAATGCCACAATTCTCTTCAAAAAAACAGGAAAGAGAAGGAGGCTTGGTTCAGCCCCTAGATCCGTAGGATGTAGTGATCGGACAGCCGCGCAGATAATAATTGATATAGTAATCTGCCTAATTTAATCTAAATGGAGTATCTAAAATGTTTATTCTGTTTATCTGTCAAGTCGTTAAAGCTTTCCAAAGCTTGCTCTGCTGAGTTTGTCGCATCCAGAAGCCCTTGCTTTCGTTTCATTCGATTTTCAACATAGCAATACGAAGTGTAGATGATTTGTAGACCCATGGCTCCTGCGTATGCGCCAGCCAAACCCTTGACAGCTGTTGGATAGCGTGGTACTTCGGATGCGAGAAAAAGATGCGGACCTGAGATGTTTCCAGCGCAGTACAGGCTGATGGGATTAGCGTCTAGAAAAACAGCAAGGACTACCGAGTCAAGACCTACACGAAATATAGCCCCAGAACAAAGCTGCGCTTCGTGTGGCCGGCAGTGTTCAACCCGGGAAGCGTCCAATTCAGGATAATTGGTGCTCCAAGAACGCCCTCCAGCCAGCACATTCCGACAAGTGCAAAGCGGTGTTCAATACTTATTTTTAGTATTCCAATCAGACCAGCGAGCCCAGGGATACAAGCAACTATCGAAGCGTTGAGTTAGCCAACAGCCACTCACAACCGTCCCACAGATGCACAGATTACTTACTGATAATTGTGGCACCCACCATGTTGGGTAGTCTTGATAAGTACCCAAATGCGATGACCATAACCAGCTCAAAAGCGCCGACGGGAGTTTGCAGTAAGCTTGTGCGCAACGCATCATAACCAAATCCTTTAATGATAGCCGAAAGGAAGTTTGCCACCCCGCCATTGAGAATCCCATAGCAGATGGCCATAAGCATCAGCAGCCACACTTTTAGATCAAACAGCGCTTCCTTGATTTGTGCCGGAACTATTGCCACGTGTTTCAACCCTGTCTGATTACGTGAAATACGCCACACAGCAACCACCCTTTCGTACTCGGACAACATCTTTACGTTGTGTGGGCCATCAGGCAAGTATGCGTATATAACAAAGCCCCAAGCAATGGTAATGCAGCCGACGATCTAAGAATAAAGGTGCAAGCATCGTTAGTCAAAGAGCGGAGATGATGATGTAAGTAATCTCAGTACTGATCTTACCAAATAAATGAGCTTCCATTCAGGAATTGACAAGTTCGTGGCATGACCAGCACCGTACGCTAGCAGCGCACCTAGGATGGATGCCATGCCATTGACTGAGAGCCAGAATGAACTCCGCAAACTTTGCTCCTCGCGGGTCCAGAGCATGGACGTGAGTGTGATGAATGCCGGCGAGACGACCGCTTCAAGGAATCCAAGGAAGAATCGGACGGCAAAAAGAGCAGAAAAGTTGAACGCAGCGGCCTGCAACTCGATAAGTATCATGGAAATGTAAAGAATCAACATGACGTACCTGAAGCATACAAACGGCGCCCCACAAGAAGAGCATGATCCCAATGACCTTTCCAATAGGGTATCGCTGCAGCACAATCTGCCACGGGTACGCTCCTGCAAGCCACCCGAAATACAACGCCGACGATACCCACGCATAATCATCGCCTGTCATATTTGTATCCTCCTGCAAGCCATATGCATTTGAGTAGTTGAGTCTGTCAGCATCTTATGAGTGTCATGTTTCATGTAGCTAATGCTTTGATGGTGGATTATCTGTAACCAGCGGCTTTCGACTTACGTTTGCTTGTCTAAAAAGCTTAGCATATAGGTCACCATCATCTAAAGTTTACTTTTAGCATTTTTTCAGTCAAAGCGCTGCATGTTCTTACCAATGGCAACACATAAAAGTCAAGCTTTCTTCGAACTGTGATGGAGTCTCGCTCCAGTTGAGCTTCATCGTATTGAAGAGATTTCTGAAAATATTCCTTTCCAACTTCATCAAGGTCTATCTTCTGGCTTTTGAATCGATCGGCTAATTTAAAAAGCTGAGAGCTGCCATACCCATGATCGGTGGATGACCTCGCGGCCTCGTCAGCTTCTATCACCTTGGACATTATTCAAAAAAAAATCTAAATGATCCACATAAAAAGCATGAAATGAAGAGTAGTTTCTCCTCTGCGCATTTATGAACCCCATAATGGCAGAGAAACATGGTGTGCCGAGGATCCACATTTATACCTCTGAGGCTACATCTTTGTTGAAGTTAACCTCAACAAACGACAACCCCTACTGAGCAGTATTGGAAGTGTCGAGAGAGTGATGGCTATCGAAACTCCCTGTAGCCTCTTTCAAATGTTATCGTTGTGGACCGACTGAACGTTTTTGCAGCCTCCTCATTGGCCCTGAAGGTGTGCTATTCGGCTGGGTTTATCCGCGCGGAGGGCCCCCGCACTTCGCTATCAGGTTCCATCAGATAGCTAAGATAGCTTAGATAGCACATGGGGTTGTATTGTTGCTATGACTGGAAATGCATCTATGGTGCCTCGTAAGCAAAGGCAAGGATTGAGTCGCGTTATATGCCAGCCAGTTGGGTCTGGTCTACCCTGTCACTAGGCCGCACAATGTTTACACAGGGCAAAAGGAGGCGCCTCATTGCTTAGTAAATAAAAGGCACGCCCATCTAGCCGTTTCTCAGAAAAGGAAATGACTTCGATGGCTTGTTTGCTACTTTTCCTTCCGCTTTTATCTGAACTACCCCATTTGCAATCTTTCGTGGGTGTGCCAACTTATCCTTGTGCATCATCATTATCAGTACCCCGGCCATCTTTAGATCACCAAAATGGCTGGACCAGGATCAGAAACGACCAGCATCACGGTGGAAGAGTCTTCAAGACCTCCAAGGCCCTGGACCGCTGTAAGAGATGAAAAGAGATCAGAGCAGCTGTCCAGAATTCCAGAGTCCTGGCGACTGGATCCTTCCGTGTATCCTCCAACCGGCACCGTAGATATGCGACCTGTCGCTGCGACGTCTGGAATACTTTCTGAAAGAGAGCTGATAATTACGGGAGAGGAGTATGATGCCACATCTCTGAGCGCCGAAATTGCTAAGGGCACATATACGGCAACCGAGACAGTCACAGCATTTTGCAAGCGAGCAGCCATCTGCCAGCAGCTCTGCAGTGCCCTGACTGAAATATTTTTTGCTGAAGCAATTGAAAAGGCTAAAAGTCTGGACGAACACTTTCAGAAAACCGGAAAGACTGTGGGACCGTTGCACGGTCTCACTATGACTTTCAAGGTATATCTGATCCAATACTCCGGGTTGGCTGTGCGACGCCAAATGAGAATATGCTGACGAGAAAATTAGGAGTGTTTTCATGTCAAAGGTTTCGATGCGAGCAACGGCTACATTTCCAGATGTTTTGACCCATCTACATCCACAACTCCAATCATTCAGCTGGTCGAGGATGCTGGCGCTGTTGTCATCGCAAAAACCAATGTTCCACAGACCATGCTTGTTTCTGAGTGTGATAACAATGTCTTTGGACACACTAGAAATCCTGTTGTCAGTCATCTCTCTTGTGGAGGTAGCAGTGGTGGCGAAGGAGCCATGTCAGCTTTCAGAGGAAATGCGCTGGGCATTGGCACTGATGTCGGCGGCTCTATCCGGTATACTCCACCAGAACACGACCAAAGCCCCCATCTAAAGAAGTATACTCTGACGAACGTCTCTTTAGGCTTCCGGCTGCTTTCAATGGCGTGTATGGCTATAAACCTTCGGTTGGTATCCTTCCCTTCATCGGCTACGCAGCCTCTGGCTGGACTGGTGTAAACACTGGAATACCTGCGGTCCTGGGTCCGATAGGTCACTCGATGCGTGACTTGTTATTGTTTACCAAGGTGGTGCGTTCACGTCAGCCTTGGAATTTCGATCCCGCCATCATACCTGGTATTATGGAGCAACAGCCGGTCCCTACCCGTAAGCCCATAATTGGCATACTCCCGGAGTCTGGAATCACTCCCCATCCCCCAGTGCGTCGTGCAATTAACGAAACAAAAGAAATACTCAAGTCTGCTGGTTATGAAACACGAGACTTTTCTCCATTTTGTCCAGACTTTCATGAAATTCGCCATATTTCCAGTCATTTGTTCACTGCGGATGGCCTCTCGTACCAAAGGCGGGAGCTAGCCAAGGCAGCTGAGCCTGTTGTTCCGTCTGCGGCAAGATTTGGGTATTGGGATCTTCCAAGGAAAGAGCATGAAGAGATATGGGCTTGGAATACAAAGAAGGGGGCATTTCAGAAGCAGATGTTGGATGCTTGGCAACAAGCTGGAATTGACATACTGATCGCACCATCCGCACCTCACACAGCCATATCCCCTGAAAAATCTACGTCGGAACTGTATACAGTTGTTTGGAACGCTGTGGATGTAAGCTGCATACGACATGGCTCAGAGAGGAGCTTCAATAAGCTGATCACAAACTTAGTACCCTGCCGTAATCATGCCGTTTACTAAAGCGGACCCTGCCTTGGATCCAAAGGATGTCAACTTTAAACCAAAAGATAGCATGGACAAAGATATTCAAGCCTTATGTACGTCAACCAACGGACCTAGATCTCACTCTGAAGCATTATCGGATGTGGTCTCGGGACTGACGATTTCACAGATGACCCTGAGTTTATGGCCGGTGCTCCAGTGACAATTCAACTCGTTGGCCCAAGGCTTCAAGATGCAGCGTTGCTCAATCACGCTGTAAAACTTGACCAAGTTTTGAATGGCAGGAAGTGGTATGAAGCATGACGGAGACCGAATCGACTTTTATTGCAACCTACCGTTCGTTCATAGGGGAATATTTTAGCCTATCTCAAGAAATTTGATACTGTTTGAATCTAAAACTGTAATCTGGGAATATTTGCTTCAATTTACTGTGCAAGATTGGTACACATGTCGGCAACCTGAGACTATGGCCAAGTAAGGAATGGGCAATAACTCTGTTCAAATGCCTGCACGTCAATCTGAGCTCAAAGAGGATGGGTGATATGACCTACCCCGCACCACGTAGTATCTGCGCCGAGGTTGCAATCCGAGGCTGTAACCACACCTTTCTTATCTATGCTATCTTAGCGTTGGTCACATAGCCGGCCCATGGTATGGTAGGTTCGCCACGGCCGGGTGATGGGTAGAAATTCTGGACATGGGTCTGGAAAGAAATTGATGAAAGATTCTGAGGAAACCCACCCGATCCCTAGATTCGCAGTTCGTCTTGAGGCCATCATCTTATTACAATCAACTTGAGCTTTCACCTAATGCACGTACTGGAAATGCCTACCCGCACAACGCCCAAATACAAAGTCTGCCTGATTGGGTCTGGAGGTGTCGGCACAATTGCATCCATCGTCTTAACAAAATCCGACCTGGCACACGTTACAGTTGTCCTCCGATCTAAATTCGCCCATGTTTCGAAATACGGTTGGCAAGTTGATTCCGTCGATCACGGCCAACTACAAAATTGGAAGCCGAGTCGGATTGTCGGCTCGGCCATGGATGCCGCCATGGATGACAATGGAGACCCCGTGGAATTTGATTACTTGGTTGTGTGCACAAAGCAATTGCCGAACAAATTTTCTATTGCAGAAATGATAGCTCCAGCTATGACAGCTAGCAAAACAACAGTAGTCCTTATCCAAAACGGAATGGGGATCGAGGAAGAAGTCATCAAGGCGTGGCCAACCAATGCGGTTGTCAGCAGCGTCAGCCACATTGGAAGCTCAGTCTCAGAGCCCAACCTTGTGAAGCAGGTTGGCCCCGATATTTCCAAGATGGGACCGCACTACCACGACGGCATTGAAGATGCCGAGAGCTTGAAAAGAGCCCGGGCATTTACAGACATGTATCTCGCAGGTGGCGCTAGTGTGTGTGAATTGGTCAATGACATCCAGACGGCGAGATGGGAGAAACTTTTATGGAATGGAACTTTCAATACAGTTTGCGCATTGATGCGGATGGATGTCGGTGAATTGCAGAGAAGCAAGGCAAGAGAGTCAATACTCGTTCCGATGATGTGGGAAATTTGGCGCATCGCAAAAGCTGCAAACCATCCATTACCCGAATCAATTGTACACCGGATGGCATATCGACTGACGGATGACTGCGACTATCGTCCGAGCATGTTATTAGATATAGAGAATGGGCGACCGATGGAATTAGAGGTAATTCTAGGGAATCCACTGAAGACTGCGCGGGAGCTAGGAGTTGAGGTACCGAATTTGGACATGATTTACAGATTATTGAAGATTGAGGAGTGGAAGTGTGGCAAATCAAGCGGCGCAGATAATGTATAAAAGAATCTATCAGTCCCATTCTAGGCATAATTACTATTAAATGGGAGCAAAGATATTAGATTCATGCCGTGCCAAGCGCATCCAGTCCCAAACGTCTCCCCGATCTCTTGCTGGCCATATCTGATCCAAGCAAAACGATCTGGTACGATTTGCAGTTATAACAGGCCTGGCGGAGCAAATATTATCAAACAATTTTGTTGCGAGATCCCGATCTTCGCGTTGTTCTAGTTCGGACGCCGCAACAAACAGCGGCCACAGAGACAGTTTGATCTCATTCGGAGACCCTGTAATATGGATCATGACCTCATAAGACATCCCCAAAGCTACTTGGTCAGCCCATTTGGAGCTTCCTGGTCGATTGAATAGCCTGAAAAGGTAGAGTAGTGCTGCTGCCTTCCAGGCAGATGCGTGATGCAGAACATGGCGAGATGTTCGCATGGACATGGAGCAGTCGTGGATCGGCCGCCATGCTACAAGCTGAGCCCGGATTGAACCTTCTTTTTCGGCTAAGTCTGCACGATAGGTTGATAAACCATGGACATCGAAAGACGTGTCTAGGCTATCGCAGATGCACCTGTCGTCTATGACCGACTGTACATCCTCGGCCAGAGCGGCAAGCTTGGTGAATATGGGGGCCAATGAGGCCGTTAGCCCCCAGAGCCGATCAGCATGGGTCATTGAATATTCGTCCAACCAGACGGATGGATCGATTCTTGCGCGTTGGGTACGCGAAAGCGAAATCAGAATATCTTGACGTGCTACACCCCTCGCAAAGTACTTGGCAGCATCACTGAGCTCCTTACCTAAGCGTGTGTGGAATTCCAGAATTAAAGCCACGTTTTCGATTAAGCCATTCAATTCATTCCCTTTGCCGTCAGAGCTAGGATCTGTGAGCTGTTCTCTGGAATCAGCAGGTCTGGTCATCGTCCGATGCATTGGACACAACTGACCTCTGCGCCACACAAGGCGAGGAGCAGTAACATGATCAGTTCAGGCTTGCTTCCATCCTCATTGACTATGCGTAATTGATTGAGGAGTCTCATCTTACGGTTAGACACCACAGAAGTGCACACACTCTCCTTCATATAATTTTCGCCAATCGCACAGAGCGAATCCCCTACAACGGTAGGATTCTGCTGCAGTAGAGAAAGGACAGCTCTGTTCATCTCATCGATGAAGAAATCTGTGGTTATTACCATATCAGAAGGGTGTCTTAGAAAGTAAATTTCGATCAATGGTTTGTCCATAGGTAGAATGTCGGTCAATGGGATAAAGCTTGGGGTTCGTGGTAGCGACAACCAAATAGTCTCTGCTTGTATCAATGACGTCTCCTGTGGTTCGGTTGCACATTGAGGAGTGTGGGACGACGCTTCACCGATTGGAGACAGGGACTCGAGCGTTCCATCGCTACCAGAAAAATGGATGCTTTCGCATTGCAATTCGTCCATTACCAGGGCTAGTCCAAGTTCCAAAATGTCTTCTGGCCCGTTTTGAGAAGACCGGTTCAGAATGGCAGGTCCATGCTGCTCCATGTAATAGCACCGATTCTCCACACACGTTGCACTGTTGGGCCCTCGAATGTATGGTGACAGAGGTAAACCGTATCCTTGACATGGGCGGCGACGCCGAGCACATGTGCCACAGGCAGGATACACTTCATCGCATTTGACTTTGGCTTGCTTGCAATCAATGCAACCTTTCCGTGAGCGAGTCATCATGACTGGTAGTGGAGCTTAGTCGAGGCCGCCCGGACATTGGCGCTCATGATGATGTGATCCAAGTGCTATCTCAGTGGTCGTATGCGGGGTTGGAATGGGCCCGATAGCGTATCGAGACGGCATTCTCTATGCAGTATTACTAAGTGCATGCTTACAATACAACCCTTAAATGATAGTGTGTCGAACGTTTTCATGCATCGGGTTCTTGCAAAAAGACGCCATGCTTTGGTATTTTTGGCTAAATTTCGACATGCAGCTTAAGTTAGTCTCAAACACGGCCGTCATTATGACCATGCTAGTTGGGCTCAGAGCAGACACAAAAGTTTCCGCGATTAATATTTCCAAACTTTCCAGTGTCTGCCCATCAATAACTGACGTGGCAAACGTGGTAGATGGAAAGTGTGCATACAAGTCTTACATCAGCGATGGTGCCGTCAATAGCAACAGAGAATCTTGCTTTCACTTGATCCAACTGGTCTTCATGCAGCTCACAAACACCCTCTGTGAGCATCTCAGCGCCCAATATATATTTGACTCTGAACCTCGCTGCGGTTTTGAAGAAGAAGAGGTAGCTTTGGCCAAAAGTCACTGTCAGTACGGCGACCAGAGCTTGACTATTCCCAACGATTACACAGCCAAATGCTACTAGTACGAGACGACTAGCGACTGTTCTTTACACTCGAAGGAATTTATGTCGTAGTACAATCTGCCCGATCTCATTATGACCCGAGTGACCACGCACATAATGTCTTCTATAATCTTTGCTATGAATTCACGGTGAAAAAAATCCCGGATATATAGGGACAGCATCGAACAGCTATAGATGAATGGGACGTATGTACACGGCCATAAGGGAATAGACAACATCGTCTGCTAATTTATCTTGTTCAATAAATACTATTCGTTCGCATTCCATTCGCTTGCGCTTCGCAAATATGACATGCTCGATATAGACCTGGTCACATACTTGTGAAATTCAAGCACGACCGACGAAACCTGGAAATCCTGCTTCAATTTCCGTCTGAGCCCATTCACGATACTTGGCAATGCCACCAAAATAAAACTTGGTCCTTTGCTTTCGGCCCTTCACATTGGTACCGAAAAGCCAGCTAGAAGTCTTCTTGAACAAGGTCCCTTCGCAGAGCTTGTCGCAGAGTTTGCCCCACTCCCTCTCAGCGTTGGCCGAGACCTCCAAGACGCCATCTTCTCTCTTCTCCGTGCTCAGAATGCACTGCATGATGAAATCCATCTCGCTTTCCAGCATCGGTGGGTAATTCGCAAAGGGGCCCTGAGGGCCGGCAACCATGTACATGTTGGGGAAGCCAGAACACGCGACCGCGCCGTAGGATGATGGGCCATATTCCCAATGGTCGTTTAGCTCCTTTCCACCGCGCCCCTTGATGCGGAGGCCAAGGTAGTTCCCTTCAACAGCATCAAAGCCCGTCGCAAAAATGAGAACGTCCAGTGGATGAACTTTTCCGTCCTTGGTCGCAATGCCCTCGGGCACGATCTGGTCAATTGGCGTCTCGCGCAGGTCAACGATATCAACGTTGTCGCGGTTGAAGATCTCGTAGTAACCTGCGTCGCATAGCGGTCGGCGAGCGTAGGGCTCCTGTGGTTTTAGTGCGGCCGCCTTCTTTGGATCGTGGACAATCTCATCAATCTTGCTCCGAATGAACTTGCAAGCCTCCTCATTGGCATCCTGGTCAGTCGTTAGGTCACCAAAAGCGCTCAACATGAACCGAAACGCATTCCCTTGATCCCAAACCTCTTGGAATGCCTGCCGGCGCTCTTCTGGCGTGGCTTCCATGGTTTTACGGGTGGTTTCTGGGACGCCGAAGCCGCCAGTGGAGGCAAATACATTTTGCCAAATGCTATCGTAATTGGCATTGACTTCTGCTCGATACTTCGGCGTGACAGGACCCTGTCCACTTGGTACTGAGTACTGTGGGCTGCGCTGAAAGGAAACGAGACGTCCGACCGTGGGAGCGAGGGCCGTCATGACTTGGACACCGGTCGAGCCATTGCCAATGATGCCTACCGTCTTGCCCTCCAAGTCTACATCTTCCCACTTGGCAGTGTGTAAAGCCTTTCCAGAAAATGATGAGATACCGGCAATATCTGGATAGTTTGGCTTGGATAGAAGTCCGAGGCAGTTGATCAGGTAGCGTGCGTGTACGGTTGTGAGCCCTCCCGAGCAAGAAATAACCCACATCGCGGTGTTCTCATCCCAAGTGGCGAATTTCATCTCGGTATTGAATGACATGTATTTGCGCAAGTCATGCTTCTTGACAACATGTCGGAAATATTCCAGAATTTCGGGCTGATAGACATAGTGGCGGGACCAAGGGTATGTTTGAAGGTCTTCTTTATCCCATGAGAAACGGTAAAGGTAGCTATGAGTGTCGCTCATGGCACCCGGATACGTGTTCCAGTACCATGTTCCACCAACATCAGAAGCTACATCGATGCACCTGACACTAAGCCCGGCGCGGGACAGCCGATAAGTAGAATAGATCCCACCGGCGCCTGCGCCAACGACAAAAGCATCAACATCAAGAACCTCCAGCTGGGAGCCCATCGTGATGGCAAGTAGTTGGGTATATACTTGGTATCTGTGAGCTCTGGGGATGGGATTATGAGCCAGGTTTCGTAATTTGAAATGGGGATTAATCTCTGCGGACACCTCTTATGCTGTGCAAGCTCGAGACCTTCAAGATCGAGGTCTTCTTGTGAATGACCTGATTACTGGTGACGCGTTCGATTATGTATTACTCTTGGGGGGCGGGGGCATTGCGGAAAACCCCCAAATATCGACTGGCTAATCTTTACCGAAGTACATTCTCGCTCGATCTCCAATGCAACACATGCATCACTGCGGTTTGGTGCCGCGTCTGTATAACTCCGCCTGGCCTGACCACCTGGCATCGCTGGAGAATCGCTTCGGGCTGATTACGTCCTGAAGTCATACTGTTAGGCGACTATGTTGTTCTGTTCTTGGCTATTGAGTATCACCTCCGGCTAACATCACACAACTATCCGTAAGGAGAGGTTCGGATGAGTCCTTTATTCTTCCGACGGAAGATCTGGTTGCGGAGAAGCCCCCACAACAGCGTTGCAATGTCTGACTTGATGGTGCTGGGTGGGGTACGTCACGCCCCCTAAGGTCTCCGCTCGATGCTGATCTTAGTGGGATGTTTCGATATACAGAATGCCAAGTTCTAATTCGTGGGTAGCTGAAGACACAGTGACAGTGGCAATGACGTCGGTCGATCGGAACGTAGCAGGAATGAAGGACATGTATCCGAACGACCACTATTGGCTGAAGACAGAATTAATATCAATTCCAATCACAATACTATCACATTAAGTCCACTTGATGCTTATGACATGGGTTAAACTTGCTGTAATTCAACCGGCTACCCTAAACTTGTTTTTGGCTATGAAAAGGAACTGTAAAAAGCAGTAATAAAGATTGAATTTGCCATCATGCTCAATTAATTTCATTTGATTCTACTCAGAAAATTTTGAGTTGAAAAGCTACGTTGGTTCTTTTACTTTTCACCGGTTTTGGTGGTCCACAATTCAAGCGCCTCACTTGTGAGGTCGTCTCTGCTGCTAATTGGCCTTTTCCAAGTAGAGGTTTTACGACGAGCTCCATTTCCCGGTGTTGTGCCATATCGGATTAAAATGATAAGAATAACAACTAATAAGTGAAAGCTACTAAAATAAAACCAATCTCTAAATTTTCCTTTTGGTTTTTTTGGACTTATTTGACATAATTACTCTAGCAAAGCAGGATCCCGAATGCACTTCAGGGATTGGACCCCAGAACAAATAATTACAACAAGAAGTATTTTGCATTCTCTAATTAAATAAAGATTATATGCATTTACAAAGTGGTATCCAGCTAAACGGAATGTATCATCCGTGATCAAGGTGAGGATGGGACGCTATAACCATCACATAACAATTGCGCCCGATCTAGCTGCTTTGGTTTTGAAATATTCCAGTCAGAAAAAAATTGAATTCCATGTATCCTATTATTTGGTACAGATACCTTCAGATGTGAGACAGTCGTGTGCATCAATGCGTGGCTGGCTGAGATTGCTTTCGAACTAGACCAAAGTCGTGCAATGGCGTCCATGGTTCATATTGTAACTTGGGAGAAGGCTCTTGAACCTTGGTGTTCCTTTAGTGCCTGATGGAATTTTCTAGTTTAATGGTGAAATTTCGTCGCTTCTCTCAGAAAAGCTTAACGCGCATCTTGCACACTCCACTATAGCCTCCTGGTACACTGACATAGCAAGGGGAGGCGGCTTGGCTGCCGCTGCAAACATGCATTTTCAAGAGATGGAGTACTTGTCTAAGAAATGCATGGCTGGTTTTCCAACTAGAACTGGGAACATACAAAGACAGAGGCCCTACATGTCACCATTATTGGTGGCGGTGGGCTAGCCGGTCTAGACTCGGTGGTGGAGTCTGGAACGGACAAGGCCAAGCGAATAGGCCAAACAACTGGCCGATAGACGACTTTCACAGGAGCTAACCAGTTCCAATCACAACTTAAGACAATTGTGGCTGTCTGAAGCCGCCAAGCACGCTGCCAAAGCCGGGCCGCACCCGTGCCGCTGAAATGTGGAGGCCACTGCACTCTCGCTCGCTAGTCATGAACTATGATGGATTGAATTAGCTCTGCATAATCATTCGATTTCTTAACCTGTGGCTGTCTGAGTTATCCCTGATACCCGCGCCTCATCACATAGAGAAAGCCCCCTCGCTTGAGATAGTATCAATAGCTCAGCTATGGTGGATATGACTGAGCGTAGGTGGCTTGCTCAGACAGGCTTGAAGAGGAAGCGCCGTGTTGTTTACGATGCTTCGAGACTTTTTCGTGGCTACCTGAAAAGCCGAAAAGGCATGGTATAGTTTCGCATGCGCAGTCGTGGAGAGATGGGAATGGCGAACGATAGGCTGGGTCTCCCCAGGATGTAGCACGTGGAAGAGAAACGGATCGAATGGAGACATGACAGTTGTAGAGCTGTGTACTTACAGTCTGAATTCCTACGTCTACCGCAGACTATAAAGCTCGGAACATTTCCTCTTGTTTTCTTCTATCCTCATCAGTCTTCAGCACACAATCTCAACAACATCTACACAGCATTTCTCACTCTTCCTCCACAATCCCAAAGTCTCTACTTCTTCCTCACACAATGGCCACCAGACCTGTCGCAGCCAACGTGCTCACCGCCCGCTACTACGAGTCCAAGCACAGCCTCGAGCTGCATGCTGAGGGCGAGGTGGCTTGGGGGCTCAGCCAACCTTTCTTTGAGACAGCCTTCGGCCTCAGAGTCATGACATTCTCTCTCCAGGCCTTCCAGGAGGGTCATGGCCCCAAGACGGACAAGCCCTTTCCGCCAAGGCCCTACACGGCGGATTTCAACTTCCCGTGCACTCTTCCACGCCCCGGCCAGCCATCCGATAGCGTCATTGTCGAGACGGCAGCCGGCTACAAGGGCGTCAAAATTGACTACGTCGAGGCCCCGAACCCCCAGATTCATGAAGGGCCCGGCATCGTCATCCCGAAGCGTGTGTACCCAACTGAGTACCTCAAGACCATCGACGTGTACTGGCTATCCGACCTCCCCGGCACCATCTCCGCCAAGGTGCCCCCGAACAATGTCCAGACCGAGTTCAGTTCTGAGTTGGCATCCGGCCTCGAAATCAAGTTCAACCCGGAAGTTTTCAGGCAGGTGAGCGCCAAGATTGAAAACGGCAAGCTCGAGTGGACCCTCTTCTGGGTCAAGGCTCCGGCGAAGCCACAGCCTATCGACGTCGTCTCCACTGAGGTTGTGGTGGGGGGTGACATAATCACCACCACCCGTGTCATTCAACCGTACCTTATCCACTACGCCATCCTCCCCGATTCGGCTTGAGGGCGACCCTCTATCGGAAGTGCCAGCCCTTTGACAACTCTAGCCGCAATTCCAAAGCCTATCACACGTACATTGCCGGCTGCCCGGATGGAACCTCAGTAGGACAACTGGTAGTGGATCGGGATAGAGGCGGTTGGTGTGGCGGTGTAGTCTAGGGCATGTTGCAAGGGGGATTGTTTTCTAGTTTTGGTCCGAGTTTAATGTTGATTTGTCATTATTCTATACGCTCAGTTTCTCATCGTGATTTTTATTTGTGCAACCTGCCATCCAACACAAGCTGGGTGAACTTTTCAACCTATGCTCTCCTCTCACATAGCCATGTGCCCAATAGTCAATTCCTTGAAGCTGTCTAGCCAACTCCTGTTGAAACACCTGACCTTGAAATTATCTTGACCCGATAACGGCGCAATAATGCGCTGAAGACATTTTACACTCTATGTGCGGCCCCTATACCCATGGTTCACCTGAGTCCTGTTGCACCGGAAAGTCACTCAAAGAGAACAAGATTTCAGGGATGTCTGGCCAGGACACGTCTAAATCCAGAGGCCATACTGAATTATCCCCAAATGTATTTGATTCCGACTCCAAATCATTCAATAGGCCATCGAAGTTATCGTCAGAAGGGTCAAATGAGATGTTATTCTGTCTCAATATCTTTTCAAACGTTGGAAACAGCTGCTGTATCACCGGCAGATCTGAGGATTGTCGGAGAATCAACATCGCCTGACAGATAGATGTGCGCGATATGGAGCGCATGATGTCGAGCTCTGAGGCATCCATCGCCCTCTCGATGTGCAATGCGAGCAAGACGGGGATGCAGACACTGGTTCTAGATTGTTTTTATCAGTGGAGTATTCCTATAAGCTGAGGTACAGATCACATACAAAGAAAAGGGCAATTTTAAAAGCTCACCATGAGTCGAGACTATCCCCATGATCGAGTCAAGTTCACGCATGGAAGAATCCAGCTGCTGCTTTGCCCAAACGCTCTGTTCTTGACTGTGAGATCCCAAGCGCGAACGCAATAATCGAAGTAGGGTGCACTGGTATTGATGGCTGGTGGCTTGTAAGTAGATCCATCCTGCCTCTTCTTCAATTGATTGGTTATCTCTTTGTAGGGCATGTTGGGCGTAGGACCGCCACATATCCAGTGGCTCTACGACAGGTTTGGGATCTTTGCCTTGGAATGTGACAATGGCCGATAAGCATCTAGATCCTGTCGATTGTCAGCTTCCATCATCCATGGTAAAAATAGCAATACCCACCCGTTACCGCTAGCTTGCAATGCCATATGTAGTGCAACTTATGTCTATCCGTGAATGGCACAAGAACTTCTTCAGAATCCCTTGGCACAGGCCTATCGTTCCTGTCCCAATCTGCATCCGTGATAGGTGTCATGATACCCTCATACTGGCTGATTATCCTGATTCTTTGGGCCCCGATAAATGAGAGAAATACCTCGCGAGCCTGACGAACACACGACCGTTAGATACACTGATTCGCGTTGTGTTGGGCTTAACTCACGAAGAGACACCACCAGATTCTCTTGTGGATTTTGCCGGGGCTCCATGACTCCTTCTTCTTCCCGCTTTTCGCACCACTTAGGCTAATCAGCATCGACCATGCACGGGCTTGCGTTCGGTTGCATCGTTCAACTCACTGCGGCCGGGGAATAAACTGCGCCAAGATTCGAGCGGCGTTGTAAAACCAGAACCGAAAGTCCTTGTCCACCGGCTGGCTGTACCCTACGGTGCCCAGGATGACAACTCCCTGAAGCAGCTTGGTCTGATCGCGCTCGCACTGAAAGTCGTAAAGCAGGACCGCCTTGGAGCGGAAGCAATGGACAGCCTCCTGTCTGGTGGCAAATCCGCATTCTGGAAAAATGGTCGACGGGGCGTGAATTGCGCCAGCCGCGAGTAGGGCGTAGAGCAGGAAGAGCGAGTACCTGCCATGGTTGAAGTCGTCGAGGAATACTGCTCGATCCAGAATAGGCGCAAATGGATACACGGATTCAAAGTAGGATCGCAACATGACCACGCTTGAATACGCGGTTAGGGTCTGGCTCGTGCAGGCTTGGCAGGTGGAGGAAGGCTCACATGCAACGTCTGGGTGCGAGGTTAAAGACGCCTTTCGCGTTCAAATACGACTCATCGACAGGGTCTAATTGATGAATCCCAAGGCTCGGGGTTTCAGTAAGCTTGTCAAAGGAATTAATGTCTCTGAAGATGTCCCCAAAGTGATATTTCTTGGACTTGGTTCCATCTTCGACTTGGAGTGCGATGTCAATGTAATTGACACTAGTGTTATGCGTAACCGGAGTTCCATCCCTTTCCTCGTCCCAAATATCGGGGCTTGGGACCCGAATCTATAATTTTTTTTTAGATTATTTAGAACTGTTCGGATCTGGATGCTACTCACTCGCTGTCGTTTAGGCACAGACGGTACGACATGAGGCGCTGGGTGGCCTCTGTCGCTTCTGGCCTGTCGCTTGCGGGTGGGCAAGACGCAATTTGCTTGGCGCCCCTCGCGAACGCAGCTGGTGCAGGGGAGCCCTCGGACAATCGCATCGCAGTTGATCCTTTGGTAGTGGCAGAATACACACGTTTTGCTGGGAGTCGCCATTTTTTTCGATGTTGGTGGCAAGGGAGCGACAAGGACGGGCGGACTTTATCGCACACAAGAAAATCAGCAAAAAAAGGGCGAAACCGAGCGCAAACTCCGCCGGACTTCTCTTTTAGTCCGCTAAATGCCTGGATGGCTTCATTCATGATTGGCTACTGCCAGATTGGCAGAGATGCTTTCAGCTCCACACGCCAACATGAGTTCACGAGAGGTTCAAACTTTAACTTCGGAATCATAGGCCCTTGTTTAATTGACCAGCTTTCCGACGCCGCTTAATCAGCCCATTCCAGCATAGTTACCATTTGAGTTCACAGCGCCCCTTCCTATATCCATCCCAGCCGCATCGTCAAGGCAATGAACCGATGCCATCTTGTCCAGCTGAGCTACACATTGTTCCAGTAGGAGTACGCGGGAAAAGGCAGGGGTAATGTCCAATGTCTTCAACATTTCAGGGGAATCTCCACTCCATCCCGCCGCTAGCCGAAAATGCACGTTGAGCTTGAAAGCGCCTTGTCAACCCATCAAGCGGATCCCCCGTAAAAAGACAAAAAAAAAACCATGGCATACTACAAGAGGAAGTGAAGTGCTGGGGACAGAATAAGTTAAGACACACTGACCCTTGATCTACACCAGAACTGATTGGAAATCTACGTCATCCCTCAATAGTGTGCCGTTTTTTCCCAGGACCCGCTTGCCCCCTTTATGACCTGCTGGTTATAAAGAACCACGACATTCGTCCACGCCATGGAGCCCCGTACCCCGAGATATTTTAACTGGAAATGGTTAGCACGCTACGCCTCCTCGCAATTCCACGTCACCAGAAATCCAAATCCGAGCTATTTCCTTTTATAGTTTGGCAGAAATGATTTCCATGGCGGTTTCGGCAAACCACAGACCCATAGTAACGATGAATGTGGCAAGGGAATTATGCTTATTATTTCATCTTCTGACATATTCAAGCTTTCTCGCCAGCCAGCATCCGATGGTAACTCCGCAGACTTCCCCAGCACCATCACGGCGGAAAACCAGGGTCCAATCGCCCGGAGCCGGCGCATCAAGGCTGCGAGCAGTGTGAAGAGCCCAGACATCACCACCAATATACCGGATCGGCTGCACTGGTCCTGCGCCCAGAAAGCCGTCAAAGTAGCCATAAAGGAATCCGCCATCGTCAAAGGTTCTGAGAGTTGAATCAATCTCGGCGCAATAAAAGGCGATGCTGGAAAATACAGTTGCCTCACTCTCACTGTTTGGCACCAAACGAGTGGCGTTGATCACACTGTTGTCCTCCAAACGTTGGATGTGAAGCACGTCCCCCTCAATTGACGCCATCATGTCGCGAGATTCTCCATGTTCAGCATCCGTAGGTTTGATCGACTCGGGATGGCCGGCATAGGTAATGAGCACTTCTCCTTTATTCCCGGCAGAAACATGGACTGAAAGCTGCGTCTCCCTGTCAAGGAAGTTGCCGAACCAAGCGCCCGACGGCTCTGCAGGTGGAGCTTGATCTGCCTTGATCTCCAAGACTTCTCGTATTATTTCTTCGGTAAGTTCGCCAGCGTCGGCTTCGTGGTTGAACATGACAAGGATGGATATGTGTTCCTTGGGCGCATGCAGCCGGTGGAGTCGGAACCCTGGCAAGGCGCCGCCGTGGCCAATCGTAGCGACGCCCCCGACGTTGACGTGAAACAAACCATTGTGATATCTCGAGGTCGTGCCGTCTCTATACGCGGATGGTTGGGAAGCTTTGTGGTACCAACTATTCGGGTCCGAAAAACTCTTGTCCAAGTAGATTTCGTACGCCGTCATGACATCCAGTGTAGCAGCCGCTCCGGCATCACCGGACCATTGAATCTGAGGCATACTGGCAATATACCCAATCTGGTCATTCCCTTCGTAGCCAATGCATGGCCCAGGATGATCCAAGGTGTCTGGGTAGTACCGGGCAGTGTGCATCTCGGCGGGTCTGAAAAGCCGCTTAACTAAGAGGGAGTTGATTGAATCGCCCGTGACGCTTTCGATGATGCGTCCCAGGATATGGAAATTGGTGTTTGAGTAAGAATATTGCGTGCCCGGTTTGAAGTGCAGCGACTTCATGAGGCTTCGCATCTTGACTGCATCCTCATTCAAGCTGAATTTCCCGCCCGGCCTGGCACCCCAGAGCACGGTCAATGCCCAATAGTCGCGGAGCCCGGAATGATTGTCACAGAGGTCATCGATGGTCAAGCCATTCTTCTCAATGAGCTCTGGGCCCAGGAATCTGCCAAAGGCATCGGAAAATTGCGTCTTCACATTGCCTTTGGCCGCCATGGCAGGAGTGGGATTTTGTTCCAAATCGATGAGCAGAGCGCAAATCATTTGCTTCGTGATAGAGCAAATGGGCATTTTGGTAGTCTCGGTCATGGCGATTCTAGCATCAATATCTGCGTAGCCCCAAACACGCTCGCCCACGCGTTTGCCATCTTTGATGATGGCTACGCATCCGCCTGGACCTCGAAAGCGGGGTGGGATGGTCTTGAGGGCGTTTTGAATGTTCTGCTCAATGCGTTCTGGAGGGATATCGGTAGACATTATTTGTGATGAAAAGAGAGTGGATTGTAAGGTGTTCTCCGCAAGTTCTAAGATACAATCATGTCGTCTACTAGTTTGGAGCTTCGCTCTCTTGTCCTCACGTTGATGGAGGCGGAGCCTGGCGGCATTTTCAACGTTGTGGGGCCAACCCTCACGTGGCTTCATCACTGCATCATCGAACGCCACGGTCCTACGTTTTTGGTCAAAGTGAAAAGCATAGACTTACAGATTGGTAAATTTTATGTCATATTTTTGAGGCTCAACTTTGTCAGAGGGAATAGCTCACACATATGCAATGTATGCAATGTAAGACAAGCCAGCCTGTGCGAGCACGATGACGCAAATTCATTGAGAATGTATCCCTTGCGACATTAGCCTGTGGTCAATCTATAAACTGAATCTATTATAATGGCAATGCTTAATAATTAGGTATTTCCATTTATATCCATGTGTCACGTAGGTCATCGTCTTGTCGACGTTGGTTTTGGTAAGTACGGGCTGGGTACATGGGACCAACAGGCCCATCATATAGTGGGTTCGGAACCCGACGAGCTTCCCATGGCATTTGTTCAAACTTCTTTTTTTCTTCCAAGAAGTGTTTGCACATTGAAACGGCCGGCTGGGCTGCTGCAGTCAACCCCCACAAAATTATGGTCATAACCATCCAGGGTAGGAATCCGGACTCCCAAGGCAAGACACCAGACTGCATAATGCCTGTCGCCAAAGTGGGAGATGAGAATATTTGTATCTGAATACGAATATTAGTAAATGATATTGGTTTCAAAGACAAGATATGAAAATACATAGTTGGTATTTATTTGCTGTAACCCAATCGTTTGGTGATTTTCCACCAACAAGTGATGCTCAAGCTACGGCTTGTTAGTGGATTATCAAGACACCGACCCACAAAATACATTTGCATGAGGGCGAGATACATACTGACTGACTGAAGTCCCGATTCTTCTCAGCCAAGTCCTCGAGTTTGATCTGATAATTCTGCATGGCGACAAAATTTCTCTCGATTTCGACTATCATCGAGTCTGTCCGCTGCTTCATACCTCGAAGACGGGCAAGAGACCCAGAGTTGAAGTCCTCCCATGATTTGTTGGTAGATTTTATGGTTTTCGTAAGCCTGTTCAACGCATTTTTCACACTCCTTGACCAGATGTTCAATTCTTTGATCGACTTGGAGCGGAGCCCGGCTGACTCATTGCAAAGCTGTCCATGGTCCGAGGCCACGTCGGTTCCCGTCTTTTGAACATTAGCACTGTTGATGTTGACCACCAGTAGCGGAATGCAGAAGGCTATGGGCACGCATGTCATTCCACCACATTCAAGAAAAATACAACAATGAATGAACAAAAAAAAAGCACTCACACAATCCTCCAAGGCCTTCTCAAACATGTGCACAACTCTTCCCCACTCGTCCTTGACAGTGTTTGATCGCTTACATAGAGCCATCAGGAAATATTCACGCGGGTCTTGAATTGAGTTGGCTTCAGCACCCAGAATTGGGTCATCAACTATTTCATCTTGGTTCTTCTGGTGGTACGCGGGGCTCACGGTATCTTCGCAATCCTCGTCTTCATATAGGTATGTATCGGTCATCCCATAGGCATTCCATACAGCCGTATCGAACCCTGTTACTATCAATGACCACTGGCTTTCATATAGCCATTCAGACTCGTCGCTCTTTTCGGAATTATGTACTGGCTTTGTCAAGAAATCGAGCGACCAGGATTTTCTCAGTGGTGAGTTGTCTGATCGTCGCCGCTCATCCTTCATCTGGCATTTACCACTCTTCCACACAAAGAATGGTATGTGAAATTCGATAGAGAATTGCCGGCGCTAACTGGTCAACTTTTCGTCTTTGCGGACTTGACTGGCTCGGAATGCGCAGTAAGATTTTCGTGAAAGACATACCGGGAAGGATAAATTGATTGAAGAATCCCTGCTCAAATATTTGAAGAGAAATTCACCCAAGAGCGAAAACTGCAGCGGAGGAGTGGTCATCATGATTGCAGTAAGCCCGCGCCAACCCGGGTCAGGCAAATAGCTATGGCGTTCTTTTGTAAGCATGAAGTTTCAATTAGAGAAAGAAATCCTACATTAACCTCGTATCTGCATTCGGTTCATCGCTTCCGTCGTTCGTAGCATCTAAGCGCTGAATGTTGGTTAATATAATTATCTAAGCAGAGAAGTAGGGATTGAAAAGAATTGAGGATACCTCTTTGCGCAAGGCCGCATTCAACGAATATTGGGTAAGCCAGCCTGCTGCTTTCCTCTTCTTCCCATCCCGGGATGTATCATCAAGCCATGCGATGATGGCAGGATAATCATATCGCACATGGATGGTGCCCAAGATGGCCTCTATTTCAGGCCTTTGATAGTATGACTTAGGAGAGTCAGGAAATTTCCGTAAAAGTTCCTCCAAGGTTCCGCTCTCGATGGCTGCCTCATTCACCGATTTCGGGCTGAGTATTTTCTGGTTCCAGTCGAATGCATCGCAACATGAGGGTGGTCTTCTCGTGTCTGCCATGGCTTCATTATCAGTCAATTGCATGAAAAGAATTCGTTGATCGCTGTATATGAAAACCGGCGTGCCAGATTTGGAGAATTGCTACATGGCTACTTTACAGGGGATCAAAGGATTGATATTAACAGTGAGCTCTTCACCGACTATTGCGAATTCTCAAAGGCAACCTCAAGGTTGCGAATCGAGGCGACGCTAAGGTAACGTATAGCGAATGGTTTCCCTCCATGGTAATGAAGGCTGGCTCATAAATCTTCTGATAGGCTCATCATGATCCGTGGTCTGCAGCTGTGGTGACAGTATCCTAATGGCGGTGAGTGAGTGTTGTATTCTCTTTCATGCAGATTTCTTGCATTTTCCAGATCGATGTCTCACATGAAGATAGGTTATGAGAGATGTCAAATTTCGCACTGGCGAACTTCATCTATAAAATGGCAGCCTTACGGTTTGTGCGCTGCCGTGAGATCGATACAGGCTGATGCGAAATTTCGACGTTTTGAATCGCTTCTGGAAGTGATTATCTGTGCCAGAACTGCACCTTCACATTGCTTCGCATCCGAAATGGTGTGTCACATCAAAAAGTTGGTTGGGAATTCCAGCATCAAAAAGGCGCAGTAAATGCACTTTGGCATCCGGTGGCCGTGCAACCTTTCAACTACGTAGGATGCACATGATTTCCTTGTCACATTGGGATTTCCGAAAAGGAGTGGGCGCGGAAATGTGCCGCGAATGAACAAGGGTCAAGGGAGATAGATTAATTCAAGCCACGTTTGAAAAATTTCTCATGTCTCAGATTGGAACAGCTGTCATCCCTCGTGATATCCATCGAGCGAATCACGACTAAGCGATGTGAAAATCTCCTCGGGCAATCACACCACACCTTTTCTCTCCATTGGTTGGCACTCACACATGGAATGCCATGCTTCATTATCCCTCCATATTCAGCTTTGTTACATTCGTCAGCCAGAATGAACCTCAGCGCTCTCCCATCGCAAGACAAGCTTGTCGACTACAGGTACAGATGGAATTTCGTTCAGGTTCGGAGGAACTTTCTTTTAATAGGGGGGCTGAGTGGACTTTTTCACCCCATTCAGAGAGCCGAGAGCAATCTTATGCGCTTCTTTGGCTTGGCAGGGATCCATCTAACACAGGGCGTGCTCTCGCCCAGAGCGATGGGGGACAATAATTGCTGACGGTGGTCGCCTTACCATTTTCTTTGCGCCTTTCCCCTCCACTTTTTTCTGCCCTTTTGACTTTTTCTGAACGGTAGAAGTGCATGTATTAAAAGAAAAAATTAAGTGAAAGCAACGTAATCCTAGTCTATGAAGTGAAACGCCCCGGACGAACCATTCTTTTCCCCGGCTCACATGTGCATGGCTGGTGGGACCACGGTTGTCTCACCTGCAGACGCACCTTACGTCCTCGACCGTTCCACAACGCAATATGCACAGCGTGGTGTTTCGCAATATTCGCAGGACGCTTTGTTTGCGAGCATTCCCCCGTGCGCACAGATGCAGCATGTCCAGCGCGTGCCGGCCTTTTGTTTGGGCGCCTGCATATTGACATGCCCGCCTCCAGTCAAGGCGTGGCTATTCAGAACGTCAACCAACGAGTCTCTGATGCAATTGGATGGACTAACCTCGACGCTATGATGATGACAGGCGATATTGCGCCTGGGTCGAAGTTATTCCAGCCATTTTGGAGACTTACCTTCCAGCAGGGCTCTGCAACCATGGAGCCGTTGTTCTTGTCGCAACGGATGACGGGTCATTTTGCATCATCCAGCCTCCCCTTACACTCTCTTCGGCACAGTGTTGTCGTTCGTCCTCCATAGGAGACATCGCGCAAGACCCTATTTCCCCCAGGCGATATTTCCGAGTGGGTCGAGGTGATCGCGGGCGGTTTTATTAGGGGCTATGCTGTCGCTGTTGTTGGCTCGGCGCGTGTACGAATTCACGGCCTGTATCGAGTGGTCGTAAGCGGTCGTTGGGTTAAGGCAAATCCAGTGGACAAGATAGGATGAACGGGCAAATAAATCAAAATTAAAAACAAGGGCAGATAAGATATTTAATTCATTTGCAATCTTTTGTAACCACATCTTTCCCACGCTTAAATTAGCGATGAAACACCGGGAACAAAACGGCAAGACAGGGTCATGGCCGCAAAAATAAAATAAAAAATAAAGGGGTTCAGCATTGATGTGCGGCTATGACAAGAGGGGCGAGCAACTCTGACACCTCTTCGGAATCTGAGTCAGAACTACATGAACTGAATGACCCTTGCATTTGCCGCTGGAGTGAATTTGAACGGGCTAATTTAAAAAAGAAAAACATAAAATGTGAGAATTGAGACGGCGGCAGAAGCAAGTCTCAGCAAGAGGCTTGCAAGACATGCTAGTGTGACCGACACAGGAGTCAATGCACAGACCAGACTTGACTTTTAGCTTAATGTCAATTCCCGCATAAACGATAGCGTTGGGTACATAATAGGGGGACGCCGAAAAAATGAGCCAATAGTAGCCAGGCGATATAGCCTTCGATTATATCTCCCATTCACCCGAGTCAATCACAAATGGCAGATCCCTGTCGTTGGGGGATCTTTTCTCGTTGTGTTGTGCACGAGCATCCCTTTGCCTTGCTAATTGCCTTTCTTTGTTTCCATAAGCCAAAGCGTCACTCTGATCTTTTCACTCGTAGCCAATGTTCTCAGGAGGGGAACTGACAGCATCATAGTAAATTTGCGACTCATGACTCCGAAAATTTTCGGGCACCTTGAACATCGAGCCCAAACTCGCCAATAAAACCTCGTCACCATGGACCCCAAGAGATAGCTTCAACTGAGTCTAGAATCTAGGAAAGAAATATGGTATTGAGTCAGTGCCACCAAAGTCGAGCGTCTCAATGATGGCAAACTGTAAGTGTCCTACCAATTACGCTTGTATTTGCTTCAGGCCTTCGCTCTCTTCATAATGAGCCAAGAAGAATGGAACACGGCAAAATTCAAGTTTTAGATTCAGGCTACATACGGCTCTAGGACTATTGACTATACAGGCGGAGTCTATCTAATTTTCAAGGCTCTGGTGACTTTCGGGCCTTAATCATACCAACATAGTAGTATACTTTGGGAATTTGCAGACCTATGGCTCTATATCATGGATGAATTTCGTGAGTTCTTACAGTATTATGCAATGTCTTGCGTAATGGATATCAGGTCAAAATGAGGATATCTCAGCCACTTAATGACAAGTACGACTCACGAAAAATGAGTAGTAACCGGGAATTTAATACCCCCTCAAACAAAGCTAAACTCAATTGAGATGTATTTCAATCGGTGAATCTTATGTACTTGAAAAAAAGAGATTTTATGCAATCATTGTTTCTTTCAAGTTTGTTCACCTCATTTAGCCATATCGCTCCTTCAATACCTGTCCTGTATATTCCGATTGTTGCTGCATCGTCACTCTGCCAATCATTCTTCCAATAAAAGTCTACTAGAAATAATCTATATTTCATTAGTGTTATCTTTATTTTACTTATTTCGGGCTACGCAGACTTTGCACGCCATTTATAAATTATCAGTTCAGTTCTGTCCCCAGTCCACACCATGTCCCTTCACAACCTTGTCCCTACAAGATAGGCCAAGCTTGGAAGGAAGAGTAATTCCGAGTGAGTACATATCAATGAATTTGGGTGTGAGTGCTCAGTTACCTACAAAATAATTATCCTGACCAATGTTTCACGGGAAGGTTTGATGGCTACAATTCTCTCAACTTTGAGTGTTTCTCTTTGATAGATTATGACAAAGGTTAAGCGTTAAATAAATCTTTCATAATTTTTATGTAGATGGAAGAAAATGCTCCCAACGACTCGTTGCATCTCGGGCACGAGCTTTGACATTGATTGATCTCAGTGCACCGAACCGATGATACCCCCACTATGCGTTTCCCACCATGGTATAGTTTACTCGTAGCATCGTCACATTCCCATTACTTCGACCAACCTGATTCCAGCTCTTCCTCTAGTCAAGACGGATATTGCCTTCTGCTCCTTGGCACCTCATGCATCGTCTGAAAACTCTCAGGGAGCTTCGTAGACCTCGTGTGTTTGTTGATGCGGACTTGGACTTCGAGGGGATGTGACGGCGGATTCGCTGGGCAACTCGGACTTTCTTTCTTTCGGGGACGCGGGCTCAGCTTGCACTTGCTGAGCGTTGGCGACGGCCGGAGAATTGTAGGCAGGCGGCAGCTGCGGCGTCTCCGGGTCGGGTTCCTTTCGTGTCTTTTTCCAGGCCAAAAAGTCTCGAAGGAATATCCTCCACAGCAGAAATCCCAGCCCTCCAACGGCCAACAGGCCCCCTATCGTCGCGCCAACTGCAATTCCGGCGACCGCGCCCGTCGACAGGCTATTGTCAGTGACTGGCGCGCTGATGTTGAAGTTGCGCGAGTTGTCGTACTCGATGTACTCCCCGTCTTCAAATGCCTCTATCTGAAAGTACAACATGTAGTTGCCCTCAGTGGCCCCGGTCGTCACATTGTCGAGACTGACGGTCCATTCATATGAGGTGTCAGTTAAATTCTCTGTTCTCGTCAGCCCTGCTCAGCTGCATCGCCAACTTGGAGACACTTACTTTGCCAGATGGGGTTGGCGTTTGTCAACACCCAAGGGTACAAAGTGAGTCTGAAATCACTGTAATTCGAATCCCATATCACATCAATAACCTTGCCAATTCCATACGTGGGGTTCTGGTCCGACTGGATGTTGTCGGCATCATTTTCAGTGGGCGGACTCTGAAACGAAGTGTATCCTTGTACTCTTGTCACAAGAGATAATAGGAGAAGGAGGAGGAATTGACAACCCATCGTGTCGATGGATGAGCCACCAACCGAGCTCAGGGCGCGAAATGGCGAAAAGGAGGACGGGAAACGCACGCCAACCGCCGATTGAGGGCGTCAGTGCTTTTGTATGGCTGTCACACGTTCACTCTTGTTGTCAGGCTGCCACAGCCACCAACACAGCATCCACGTATTAGTGGTTCTACCCGTATGCACGCTGGCAATCCCTCTGCAATCTCGTCGAGGATCAAGCTCAGCTGTATGCATGAGACTGGGAAATGCCTTGTAAACCCTGCACTCTCGCCCCACAGCTTCCTGTCCGTGCTCATCCCACAGGGCTGACAGGAGGGAGGGTATTACGCGCTCTGCCCGTATCACTCTAATGAAGGAGTCGGGGCTGGTCATTCTGCAGTGATTGTGGCCAGCAGCCCGACGACAGAAGACATTGTTTCCCATGACACAGTCGACCTTGATTACAGCGAGGAAAAGGGTCCTTCGGTTCAGTGATTTGCAACTAGACCCTGCCTGACCATGCTGCAAGCGGTCTAGCCTCGATGGCGCAGCCAATAGATGCAACCATCCGGATTATTCAAGGTGATGCTTTTTTTGTCCAAAGTCCTTTTTCAGTGGAGCCGCGCGTGTTGGGAATTCGGCAGGGGAGCCTGCTGCAACGGCCAACGACAGCGGTGATCCCAGCCAACATGCTTCGACACATCATCAAGCGACGGCAGAATCGAGTAACATTGCCCGCCGCCCCGCACTGACATGATGTGTCAAGCGCCGTCTCTCGACTGACGACAGCCAATCTCTTCCACGACTATGCAGCGTCTGGAGTCGCTACCACATGGGGGCCAGCGTTGGCATTGACGATTTCACCACCCGAGCTTCTGATGCAGCGCTTGGGTGCGTGGAATGAAATCACCAGATGGCCAAGTCTGAAGTCTTCAGAGTGCCAGGTGCAATCCGCGGATTCATCAGTCCGCAAACCAGCGGACCGGATCAAAACTGACCCACCCCGTTCATGCCATGTAACAAGCCTATGTGGCTGGGGAGATGCATAGATGCCCTTCACTGTTGGTCTTGGTCGGGCTGTGCGATGGGGTTTGTGGGTAACGACGGTTTAGAACCAACAGCCAACGCTAAACCTGCTACACGAGCGAGCAGGGCCCATTGCTTCGGCTGTGTGTCAGCCACAAATGAGGCCCAAAAGGCCAAGGAATCGAGCGTCACACCGTGCTTCGGCAAAGGCCCACTCGCAATTCACGTTGTTTTTCTTCTTCTTCATACGCGGCTGAAGCCCAAGCTCCTGTCGGTCAGCAGCACCCCATCATGCGAGCCGCCCACATCCATGACATGTTGCAGTACCCAACACCATCTCTGGGTCCGATCCGAGGATGTTGAAGTGTGATAATTGTGGCTGCTGACCGAAACGGTGCAGGGAGAAAGTACGTTGCTTAGGTGCTCGGTTTGATTGGTGGTGCTCAATGGTGCTTTTCGCACCTCAGTTTCGTTTCATGTAGGTACCCTCGCAGGTCGGAAAAGGTTAGTCACAGTACCCCATGCGTCGCATAATACTAGTCGATTCAGTGTAATAGAGAGCAATCAGTGATCCAATCAACTCTAGCCTGAGGAAGCTCAATTATTCTACATCTTTCTTGCAAAATGTAGAATGGATCAGTGGTTTCCTACCTCTTATTCTGCAAAACTCATTTTTAGGTTAGTGCCTAAGTTTAGATTTAGGTCTAAAGTAGTAGGGTAGCGATTTTCACTGGTGCTTACATCAGCTGCAACATGGGCTGGCCAAAATAGGGTGTGCCGATATAGAGACGCACCTTCTGAGCATCTTCGAAGCGAAGAAATTTATCAGCGTACAGGATGGAGATTCTTCACAAGAACCTGAGAATACGGAGTCTGAGGCCGCTGCCTAGAATGGGGTAGACGTAAACTACAGCTGGATACACAAGCAGACCAGAATTAATACTATTATTGTGCCTTTCCGAATAGTTAGTAAAGGCAATCTTTATTTAAGTGGAGACGTTCGCCTGTTCTAAGCTGTTCGACTCGAACTCAAACATCTGACAGTGACCGTTGAAGAACCCCAGCACGTCCAGCATAGTAAGATCAAGCGTACACCCATTAAGACATGCTAACTTGGAGAATCTTCTTAATTCTTCTATTGCTAAGAAAAAGGGATGGAGACGCGGCTGCCCTGGCAGCGCTTGATCCCGAAGCCTTTGCAGCGCGAGTCCCCGCAGTGCTCTCGTCTGTGAGAGACAAGATATTCGGCGAGTTCAGGTTCAGAGAGCGTCCCCATGCCGAGAGCTTGGTAATCCGTGAACGCACATCCGAGCCGCTCATCGTGGCGGCCATTGCCATTGCATCGACAATACGCCTGCTGAACGAGTGAGATATTCAACCGACCTACCCCCCTGGTCTGACCTAACCTATCCCCTATTTCTTTTCTTAGTCGACCTATGCCCTTAGGTTAGCTAAGCTTGTTGCCGCTATCATTGAGAATTCGTGCCTAAATTAATTTTTTTACGGTAGATGAACATGCTTATGCTGTCTAAACCTGACACTGAAAGTTGCTAATGCCTAAGAAAGCTATTCGCATTTGAAGGCGATATGGGCAGCTTGACATTTGGCTCTTGCTGGTGCGGGCCTTTGAATTGTGACATGAATTGACTCCCTTTTGAACCATTGGGCGGCCTCTTAAGCACTGAAACACGATGCGCATTGGGTCAGTTGTATTGGGCCTCTTGCTGTGCATGACAATAGGGTCGCCCTCATACTTCGCGATGATATTCACGCTCTGTAGAGCCTCCAGTGCGAGCATAGCAGACGTGGTGGAAATGGTGTGAATTGGCAGACAGGACCTTACCAAGCAGCCCCACCGCCTCCTGACGCCAAAAGACCCAACACTGCTGCAGGAAACACTGGGGCTAATACCACCTCCAAATAACATCCACGACAACCCTGCCGAGACACTTCAGGGACACACTTTTCTGAACCACTACGAGAACGCCTGGGCACATCCCTGCGGGCGGAGGCTGGTGACGTTGATACATCAAGTCCCTCGCCTTAGAACTAGATTTATGTCTGAGGATACGAGGGGAAATGCAGCTTGAAAATGGCCTGCATGATCGCAGAAAGCTTCAACGACTGCGGCGGCAGTGGGCTCAAGACATCAGGCGCATTATTGGCCCAGCCATTTGTGTGTGCTTCTCCGACATGGGGCGTTGTTGGCTTGCTAACACGCCTAGCCACGGTTGGGGGGCGCTAGTTGAAACAAAAGTGTGTGCTGGGTCAAACGAGCCAAAAAAAAGAAAAAAGCTTGGGTTCAGTGTCAATGGTACTGATTGACGAGAATCGGTACCAATGCACTCAGGCCAATCTGGAAACCAAAAGACTCTACTTCGTATTCCTTGATCGTCCAGATGCTTGTGGGGCCTGTAGATTTGCCAGAAGCAAAACAATGCTCAATCTTTTTAGCAAATATTACTTGGTTTCAAAGTCCCTTTCCTTCATCACGTGCACAAACGCCTTTATATTGGCTTGCTCATGCCCCATAAGCATTTGGGCTGTCAAGGAGGTGCGGTATATGGCAGAGGTTTGATGATTGTGTGTTTATCATACATGCCGTAAAAACTCAGTAAATTCGGGTTTACCCGTGGATCTTAACCCCCCATGTCAGTTAGTGGCTTGATCAAGCGGCTTTTAGAGAGATCAATCGTTCATTGGGCGCAGTTTACTGGGCCTTACAGGGATAGCAAGACCCATGGGCAAACCCGAATTTACTGTTTTGACGGTATGTGCGATTTGCGCTAGTGGATCCTGTGCTTGGGTGTGGTTTGGAAACGTTGGCCTCAGTCATGACTAAGCACCTTGTGCATTGTCATAGTGGCCTGTGCGCTTGGCCCTGTGTGTTTGAATGCGTAAGTCCTGGTAGGAAGGGCATTGTGTTGTTCTATTGTGCCAAGACAAGCTTTGAAGAGTTTTCTCGTTGCTTTGCCTTTGGGTTCCAGCGACCATTGTAGTTTCTGTACCATACGATTTAAAACCATGTATCCATGCAGCCTGCTCCAAGGTTCCGACCTTGTTCCGCTCCTATTCGCACATTATCTGGAGCTTTCCAGTCCTCCGAATGGCCCAAAAAGTTCCTGTCTATGAATGATCCAACGTATAGATACAACAGCTAGATACAAGAGCCAATGTTACAGGAAACACTCATACCCACGTTGCCCAACCAGGTGGAGGCGGTCACACCTGGTGGATAAACAGTCTCATGATAATCGCAACCTGCCTTGTTCGATATGTCCGAAGGCTCGGCTTTGCCGGCCACAAACTCTGACAATTGTCGTGTGTGCGTCACTTCCCAACAGCCAAGATGAACCCTGGTGGCTGATTGCGGCTGCCATCCGACAGCTGCCATCTGATGCCAGTCCAAAAGGGTTGCGAACCTTAGCAACACTTGCAAACAAGTTTAAAGACCCTCACGCGCCCACAAAAGCAAACACTTCATTCACTTCTGCCTCTCTGCCCGCACGCGCCCACAAAAACGAACACTTCATCCTTTTCACTTCACCTCACTTCTGTTATTAAAACCTCTACCCGCACCCACCCACAAAAGCTTTCACTTCATCCTTTCACTTCACTTCACTTTTCTCATCAAAATCTCTACTGCCTTCCTTACTCCAACCGTTGTTTCGATTTGCAGCGTTCAGCCATCTTTCACAATGGACGACTGATTGGATCAGTTCAAGACGTCTTTCATGATGAAATGGGCAACGCTAGATGCAGGCGGCCAGAGGGAATTGCTGGAAGTACAGAAAAGGGTGCTAGATGATACGCCTCCAGCAAAAGAACCTGCGATTAGCTACATCGATGATTTAGAGATACGTCGGGAGCTATTTTTGGATTGGAAGCGATTGGTTCTTTCCATATCCCACAACGCAACAGCCTTCGCCTTCTTTATGACAGGCTCGCTTACCGAGATCCGGCAACTTTGGACATCAGTTTTGGACGTGCTGACTAACAAGAAGAGATACCACCAGGAACGGATCACTGCTGCTTCGGATGTGCTTATGTGGCTGGATACGGGGGCTCCCAGAGCAATCAAACCCTGCAAGTTTCTGCCTTTACAATGAAATACCGGTCACTAACAACTTGTGCCAGATGCAGGGAGGCACCAAAGCGCATACGACGAGAGCAAGCACGGATCTCCATTCGCGACGCCTATATTGTCCCCGACACGACCGGAACCACCTTCCATGTCGCATCAGCGACATGTATCTGGCCCACCTCATGCTGTGGCAGATAGAAATACGCTCACGAAGGGTCAAGACCCAGCCCGGCCCAATAGACTGTCCCTCGCAAGCCCTCAAAGGGATACCAGTGCCGATCAAAGCCACTCTGGGCCGACAACACCGACCAATCCAGGTCCCACACCCAAGAAGTACCAAATTCCTCGTTCCGCTGGGGCCACTGAGGCGGTACGTTTTCTGAGCTCCCCAATCAAACAGCAAGTGTCAAGTAATATGGCTGACTTTATTCCAGGCAAAGCGTCGCGATGATGGAAGATGCATTTTTACCGGGACCATAAACCCTGCCGGTGCACACATTTACCCATACGCCTCAGCTCAGAAAACGGGGGCGGACCCAGAATTCCTAGCAAGACTGATGGAAGCCTTTTGGGGGGTGGACAAGGCCTATACTTGGACAGGGAAGATTCATTCGTTGTGCGAGACACCTCAAAACCGTCTCTCTATCAACCACCAGCTGCACTTCGAGTTGGATATAAAGGCTTCATGGGCTCTGAAGCCAATTGCGCACGATGGAACGTCAGTCACAGTGCAATGGCACTGGCTTGGGAGATCCGAGCTACGCCCCACGACAGAAGTCGAGGACGTGGACAATGCAATTGCCAAGTCTGGGCTGTATGATGTCGGATGGGGTAAGCCATTCGCACTTCGATCCAGCGGCTGGCCAGTCTCGACTGGACAGACTTTCGTGATCAAATCAGACGATCCCAGCCTGCTTCCTGATTGGGATCTGCTCGAAATGCATTGGAATCTGCAACGCATTGTTGCTATTTGTGGCGCGGCAGAGGTCTATGACGAGCGTCAGGCCGACGAGAGTGAAAGTGATTGGGATGTAGAGAGCTTGGCGCTGGACTCTGACCAGCACGCGTGGCGAAAGCATAGCGACAGCCGCTAGGAGCGGAATGGTGTCGCTGGAAAATCGTCCAAGCAACAAGAACATGCTTTGCATGAGATTTCCCACGTTCCGGTGTCTGGATCCGTTTAAACACCGCAACATATCTCCTTGCTCCCTTTCCCCCTGTCCTCTTGGTTTGCGGTGGCAGCAAAGACTAGTTACTGAGAACACGATATCGGTAGTGGGTACTGTATGGTATTGGATTTTGTACTAATTGATCGAGTAGAGTGTATAATGACGTGTACTTCATATCCTACTGGTGCGCCTCTTTGTGATACGTGTAGTTCTTCATACCAATACCTAATGCACGTCTTATTTTTATTTTTGTTTCTTATTTTTAGGCTTAGGGTGCCGAGTTCCGTTGTTCGCTCTTGGCACTGGATGTGCAAGGATAATCGTACCCGCTGGCCCACCGACCGGGACTGCACGTACATGTGCGCAAACCTCAACGTGGGCCGGACGTGGGCTCGCAACAGCCACCGCCACACAATGGATGATATAAAAACGTGGCTGGCATCTTGTCACATCATGAATTCCTTCTGAAGACGTGCATCCTGATTGTGTAGAGAAGAAGCAATTCAATCACATCCTCGCCACCAATACCTCGTCACAATGCCTGAAGCGGCTCCCCCTCAACAACAGCAGGCCATGGCCATGGAGCCCAGTGCCTCGGTGTCTGTTGTCGACCAGCAGCCTGTACGCGCTTTCACCTCGCCCAACTCCAAGTCCCTGAGCTAACATATCCCCACCAGTCCGCGGAACCTGTCATGTCCATGCGTGGCGGCTGCATTCCCGGCCCCGAAGACTGCTGCGATTGCTGCTGCGACTGCGGCGGCTGCGACTGCTGCGTCTGTTGCTGCTGCTGCTGCGGTGGTGGCGACGACCGCCGTGACCACCATCATGGGCCCCCTCCCAGATACTAAACCAGGCTGTCCTTCTTTTTGGTACACGCCAAGCCCAAGTACCTAACGAATGGAGAGTCTTGATTGCCCTCGAACCGGATGGTAACGAGAAAAATTGACCATGTCTGGGGGTCTGGAATTTTTTAGTCGCACGGTTGTGTTTATAACCTGGAATGTATTTGGAAGAGGTGTTTGGTGCCGGCGATAGAGCGAGACAATTTTACATGATTTTTTCCATGCCCCATTTCTATCCCATCTTGGAGTTGCGTTTTTTCAACGGCAACGATAATTGGCACGGAGCCTTATTCCATCCGCTGGCGGATCCAGTTTGACCGGTGCATTCCATCTTGAGTCGCAGTCTTGGTCGTTTGTACGGACATGGCCGTTTGCAAATTGGGACATGAAGCAAGGATGGCCTGGGGCTGGTCTGATGACGCGTCAAGGCCTCGGGAACGCCGCACCCAGTCTTGGCACCCTGGAAAATACGCGGTCCTGCACGTGGGCCATAGCGTTTTGCGACAAGCAGCCCGTCTCCGTCTGGATGCCAAAGCCGCGGCGACAACGATTCTTTGGGCTTTGACATGGCCGGCATGAAGCCTACCCGCTGTTCAGCTCGTCACACCCCCGAAGCATCGGCATCAGCCTTGCCAGGGTATTAAAGTTAGATTTGCCAGGCTAGGAAGCCAGGTACGCGGTCAAGCGCATCAAAAGCGGATCCATTTTTCAGCCCTATGTGCCCAGTAAAAATGTCTTGTTGGTTGGCCCTCCGTCAAAAAGCAATGCACAGAGGTATGGCTCTTTGAACAGTTAATCTGCATGGTAATAGTTTGGTGGTGAATAACTTGATACTGCGGAAAATGTTTCATCTAATAGTAGTAAAAAATGCGTGCAAAGTCGCATGTTGATAACCCTGGGCACATCTCCAGAGTTGTGTGGCGTCGCTTGTTAGAACACGACTGTGAACAACTCAAAAGGTAGACAATGCGGAGCGAAATGTGGGGAGAAAGAAGGCTGCCATCTAAAATAGAACCTTATCCAACCAACTTCATCACTTCATTTGTGAAGCCCTCTTAGGCAGCAATGCATCCCCCCTCGCTAAAAACCATCCACGAGGCTGATTCCCATCGCCCTCGTTTCTGCTCAATCGTTTTAACAACTACACCGAGCTCGCTAGAGAAGTGACATTGGACACTTGAAAATGCATCTTCCTGCAGAGATTATAGAGGAGATTGTCTCACACCTGTTGCGCATAAATTCGGACCCATGGTACTCCCGGAGCTATTTCAGTTGGAACATGGTCGATGCAGACCTTGATTTTGGGCGCCAACACCCTTGGCACGGTAACCCACTCTTCTGTCTGTCTGCCAACCTGCAGTACTTGCTCCCCCTCCGCCTCATCTCACACGCGTGGTATGATACCGTCTCAGCTTTGTTGAGGGACCACCATTGGTGGCGTTTGAATTTTAACTACGATTACCGAGACTCGCTGGAAAGCTTTGTTGCAGCATGTGAGCCCAGAAGCGACCTCAGGCCAAATCCCAGACTTCCTTCACCATCAACCAACCTGATCAGAAAGTTGGACATTTTGGAGATCAGAGATGTACGTACATTTAACAGAAGCCATCCTCCAGAACTTGATGCCGACAAGCCGGTGGAAGAATACCAAGCATCTTGTGATAGACTAAAGGAAGAGGTGATACGCGGGGTCCCCGCCCAGGCCCACTACGACAAAGCCCATCACCATCAGCTCCTACAAAAGCTTTTCGACTCTCTCGAAAGAATTGAGACCTTCAGCATTTCCTTTCCACAAGCGTATCCGCGAACTGAGCGGGAAACGTGGAAGCAGTATGCACATTGTTACGATGCAAGAGGTATCGACGAAATTGCTACCACGGTCGGATACGCGCTGAGGTCTCCCGCGTTCGAGCACTTGGTGGATCTTCGCCTGAAGATCCCCTCAACACGGGACGTTGAGCGCTTCCTGGGAACCATGAGCGGGAGGTCCCGTAACAGGCTCAAGAGCCTCTGTATTCGAGTCCAGGATCAAACTGGTGATGGTGCAAATGATGAGCAGGACTATGACTATGGCGACGAAACCAACGACGAAACCAACGGCGCCATGTTTGATGGAACTGGTATGCTAGGTCTGGTGCCCGCCAGTAACTTGCAAATGGCATTTCCGAACAAAGAACATCAACACGGCCTATGGAAATTCGTCGCATCGTGTTCCAAGCTCGAGTCTCTCTCCATCACGGGAACCCACTATCTGGATTTGGACCAATTCAGGTGGGAAAAACCAGAAGGTTTCGCCGGTTTTCGCCACCTATCCCTGGAAAGAATCTGGACCAGTCTTCCATCTCTCATTAACTTGTTGAGCCCTGCGCCTACCTCTGCGGAGCCCCCGCAGCTCAGAGCCATCAACCTGTACAACGTCAAAATTCGTCCCGGCGATGGATCCTGGTCTCAATTCTTTACATATTTGAGAGACACGTGCACAAACCTGGAGTGCAGCCGGCTGTATCAGCTCAGCTATTTCACTGCCCACAGAAATTGTGAGCCGTTTCATAGATTCGGAGAAAATCTCCAGGACATTTGGACCTACGACGAGGAAGATTGGTCAGAGATGAAAAACTTAACATGGCATCTTCTCAAAAAGGCGGGCGGAACAAAAAAGTACGCAATGGAGTTCTGTGAGTGCCTGGATGGTGACGACGAATATGATCAGTTGTTTGAGTAATTTCCTTGCGCAACCACCCCCCAGGCACACACACCAAGTGTTTCTCCACTCTTCAATGGATAGATTTGAGCATAAAAAATTAATGGCTTTAAAACTGCTTATTTCTATTTTTTGTTCAAATATGTTGATCCATGGCATCCCTTCCCAGCCATTCACATCCATCGGATTGCTTGTACCTGGTCACGGCTTCTCTGTATTATCCCATTCCAGGACTGGGCGCAGGAGAATATATGTGTCTTGAGAGGCTTATTCCTTGCATAGTATAAGTTTATACATGTATTTCGCTAAAACCCATATTTCATCACCAGGCTATGCATGGCTCATAGTGGTGATGCTTTACTCTAATATCAATAGAATTGTATGAAACCTCTGCCACAACTTTTATGTCTTCGGCGTAAATTTCGGAGTTCTAACTATACTTCTTATTCCACTCTAATTTTCCAGCTCCAGATACAGCATCGCCAAGAGCGATCCTTCCAACTTCATTTTCGGGTTGAACATCTCGGATCTGTAATTTCGTATCCTTCAGCAGGTGCGATCTATCTGTTCCTTCCAAAGCACTCCCTCCCTGTGGAACAGTGATGAAGGGCGAATCTCTCGTTAGAGCAGAAACACTACCAAGAAAGTCTGGGCTTCTGATGATGCAACGTAGGACAATGTTGGCCACGGCAAAGGACAACATGACCAACACGGCGGTGACGTAGAGGGCAAACCAGGCCCAGTTCACGACGTAGATGTCTTTTGTAAATTCTGACCAAGTTCCATCGCCTCCTCCCCACCCTAGCTCGGCTACTATATCAGACTTGGTAGCATTGTTGTCGGGACTTATACTGTCAACACCGCTGATGTAGTTTGGGTTTGAACCGGCCATGGCAATAGTATTTAAGATGACGGACAATCGAGCCTCGAAGAGCTCTATTGGCAGTTGCAAGCCATCTTGACGCGTCCAATTCCTATCAAAGCTGTAAACGTAGCCTTTTTCGTCGTAAATGTTGTAAGAGCCGGCAAGGAGAGGGTCCTGTAGGAAGGAATCCAGAACACCGGGAAGTGCCACGTGGTAGTTGGCAAGTAGCAGCGGTATCTCTGGTATTCTCGTGCCGATAATGGGCGTAGAGAGGACCGTCGTGTTTCCGGATATGGGTCGACCCTTGGAATGTTTCATCTTGGTCGCCTGACACTCGAGGCTGCCTTCCAGTGACGCTCTAACACAATCGATAGATGTGTCAACGTATTGTGTGCTCAAGCTACAGATTGTCATGTTGATCCATTGATAATCGTCCTCCACTACAGTCCGTTTCGCAAATAGTAGGGATTGCTTTTTTGAGAGCTCCTCTGTGGGGACCATTTGCGTGCCTGTCTTAGACGCTTCATCCTTGAACATGAACATGGCAATATTAGGAGACCGCTTCCCGGTATCACTGCAGGTATCCAGATTGAAAATTTGGTTAGGCGAAGTGATATTCTTTTCGTAAATCAGGCGTTGCCGATTTGTAGAGTTTGACAACCATTTTGTCCCGTTAATCCAATCACCACACTAATTAAATTCAGCGACCAACGAAAAATCACGGCTTTGACAGTTTTACTAACCGATGTTGACATGTAGGAAGATTGAATCGTTACAGTGGCGTTCCCGATCTTGTTCTTTGGAACACCTCTAATGGGCACCCCGATGAGGGATGAATAAGGCGGCATTGTTGTCTTGTCAACGTCAACCCACGCAAAAGGGTCATCGGCTTGGTACCCCTTCAACATATATATGAGGGGAACTCGCGGATTTTGCCACCTATCCTGTTGGGCTAGCTTTATGGCATGATTCAGCCCACCCAAACGGTCGACCGCCAACTGGTAGAAAGGACTGGTCCTGTTGGCCAGTATCAGGCGAACGTCTGGCGTGATGAACGCAGACTGCGCATAGGCGAAAATGTATGATTTAAAGTTACTGTAAGTGCTGGCCCCTTCAGCAAAAGCCATTGTGCCAATTTCTGACAGATTGCTGGGCGGATAAGAGACAATTGGGAAAGCATTAGTGCTGGCGTTTGGCTGTAGATGTGCGGCTCGCAAAACACCTTGACCGCCGAGAGGGCTCAGGGTCCAAGCCACCAAAAGCATGAATATCCAAGGGCTCCAGAGACGGATAAAAATGACTTCTTTGAAGGCGCCAGATATCGTTTGGCTGCCCAGCAAAACTTCGATCAACTACCTTTTCTCGTCAGTTCCCAGGTCATGACTTTGGCTGCATAAAGTTCGACTCGCACCCCAAGGCTCGTCCCAATTTCGGTTTTGTAGAGCGCCAGAGCTTTCAACATGGCCCCTGCCACTGCTGCGAATGCGATCGGCCACAGCGTTGAAAGAACATTTGCGGCTTGGAGAATAGCATCACCAGACGACGATTGGCCCGTGTTGTTCAATTTTGCGATGCATACAGCAAGAACTGGAAAATGTTGTTGGAATTAGAAAATATAGAATACCAGTAAAATTCGTGTCAAATACCTATGGACAATATTGGTAATATGGAAAGCGCAACAGGGAGTGCTAAACGGAGACCTAGTGATGGCATTTGCTCGCTTAGTGTGCCAGGATTCTTGGGCCATTTTGGCGGCGGCGCTGGCTCATCTCGCGCCTCAGGTTTTGTCTGGTTAATTGTCGTTGTGACACTGTCGCTGCCATCCGTTTGTCCCTGAGGATACGGGTGCAAGGCAATAGTATCCAGGAGAGATGTGGCCTCTGGGTTTGAGCTCATCGTGACACGCCTGGACAGCAAAACACAAAAAAAAAGAAAATAGGTCGAGAAGAGAATATCATCTTCACACGCCACACTTCTTAATCCCCAATAACAAATTCAGCCTTACAACAACACGTGTCTAGCCGCACCACATTTTGCCGAGTCGAATAATGCGGACCAGCGGGGCAAGGCGGGAAATCACCTAATTCCTTGTCACAAAGTAGACAGTACAATCCATCCGGACCCTTTTTTCATGCGCTCCCTTTTTACCGGACATGGGGCATTCCGACGGGGGGATCGATTTGGAGTCTCTCAGTGGTCGGAGCGCGGCATGAGTCTTAATTGGGACATGGTGGCAAATCTTGACCCATGCTCAAGCGTGTTTCATCCAGTAGGCAACAAGGCTAGCGGCAGCCCAGCCCTAGGAATGACTCCACGCGGCCCGTCACAGTTGCGGGTAACTCGCAGAGGTTACCCTATGGATTCAATGGGGACGGGCCCTGGCCCAGTGTTCCTCTTTACTGACGGAAACTTGTTGTTTACAAGCTGCGGCTGGCACAATTAGCCTTTACGGAAATGACTAAGCCTGCCTTGCAGGGCTGATCTAGAAATTTGCTTACACTGGGTCGCTCATGAGTTCAAAGGCTCAAAAATCACTTGCCGCTGGGCAACAGTCTTGTTTCTCCACCAAGTAAAGGATCAATGCCTGTGCTTAGCTGAACAGATTTGGATAATCAATTGTGCGTAGATATATACCCCAACCCATCACTGATATCTATTAGATCCAAATACCATGAGTTTCGATGATTCGCTCCAAACTCTTTTGCTAGGCCCGTTGTGTCGAATAGACGTGACGACCCGACACCAACACTCTTAACGACCGCTCTCTTGATTTCACGATAATTCGTGAATGGAATTAGAATAGCCGGGGGGGTTGTCGCCCAATTCGGCTTGGGGAGTTGGACTCATAGTCGAGGGTGGGGATATGAGAGATGATCCCCTCCACTCGGATGGTGTAGGCGAGCCCACCGTTGATGGTGGGATTGCTGCAGATGTAGTAGGCTTAAATTCTGCCATGGTCTGAGAAGGTTGATATTCGGCAGGCTGGTTAGAAGAAGCCTGCAGAGCAGCTTCGTTCGGGTTGACAGGTCGCTTCTGACGCATGAGCCAGATTGTACCCATTACGATGAAGCCCAAAACAGCGACACCGCCCACCACGCCACCGACGATAGCACCAGTGTGAGACTTGGATCCTGAGGAGCTGGGGGGTGATGTCTCCGAGCTAGTTGCTGTTGCCTGAGTTGACGATGCCATGTTGCCTTTTATTCCAGTCAAACTCGAGTCCGTGTCGAGAGTCGTGATGAATCCAGAATCTCCCTCCTCCTCACCGAAATATGTCCATGAAACTTTGGATGCTCTTGTTTGGGTTTCGTTCACGCATCTGTAATCGGTCACGTCTCGCGGGTACTCGTAAGTCTGGCAATACGGCGCCGAAGTATCAGTACTGAAACAAATCATGTAGGGTTAGCAGGTTGTGTTTGCATTGGATGCTTTGCAGAGATGAGACCTACCATCGCAAGTTGTACGTATCGCTCTGGCAGACATCATTGCATACATCTGTATCAAGAGCTTCATCGCGATTGTAGCAATACCAGTGCGCGGTGTACGCGCCATCAACTTCAGTGCAACCAATGTCACCAACAGCTTCCGTGCCGCTTGCTGCGTGCCAGATACAGTTCAAAAGGCTATTTTCTCAAGTAATGCCAACACCGACATCTCCGGATAGATACCCACAAGTCTCATCCGACGCCATGGTCCAGTACACCAACTCCTCTGACGATTGCGACGCCGCCCGCTTGAGAACCCTTTGCAATCGGGCCGCAACAGTAGCTGGCGATGGAGGCTCTGTGGGTTGCGGGGCAATGTCGGATACCCCTAGCCCTTCAACTGGCGCAAAGGCGTGGGCAGGAAATGGCATGACCGCTAGGGCGACCCCAGCAAAAGGAATAAGAATCATTTCAACTGGTGGCGCGATACAATTGCCTATAACTCTCACTGGAAGAAACCAAACGAAAAAAAAGCCAAGCCAAGCAGACTTGGGACAAGGGCTGGCTATAAATCGACATGGCCAGCGGACTTGATCCAGCCAGAAAGCCCTTGACTATCAATTTGAACAAGGATAGGCCAGTCTTCTAAACGCGCATAATTATCGCTTACTATTTCTTACAGTTGATCGAGCCAGTCTTGACAATTGTGGCTTGCAGATGCTGAGTTGGCTGCTGAGCATGCACCAACTTCTGTCACTGTCCCAACTGTCTGATTGGTAGCCTGCTCGCGCAACTACGTGGCCACCCCATCTCGGGTTAGCCGTGGTGGATCACGACAACAAACAACCACGATTTGAAACATGAAAATTGTGGCCAGTCTGCATCACAGCATGAGGATGGCAAGAGGAAGTGGTATCCAAGGCGTCTAGCTTGCTGACTAATCACCGACCTGAGGCGAGTGGTGTTCAAGTGGGACGTGTCTAGGGTAACGAGGCAGTCTGCGCTGGGCTGACGATACCTCGTTGACAGTTATTCGATTGTTTAAAAAAGTCAGGATAAGCTCGGTGCTGGGTATATTTTTGGGGCCATACGAGTCATTCTTGTTTCCTTTGTTTTGGGTTGATAGTTCAGAATGTGGAACGGTCCCGAGTCATACCAATGGATAACCTCATTGTTCCTCAACCACTTCGACATTACGCTAAATTTTACGGATGCTTATCATTAGTCGAAAGAAGGTTCAGCCAAAAAACGCAAAATAGCATGAAGGCTTAGTTTTAGTCCTTTAGCAAAGGTTGAGTGGCGAATTAAAGTTACGGCCACTCATGCATCTCGGTTTTAGGTGTGCTCGAGAATTCCGGAAATCGGCGACTAGGTATTGACGAATATGTAGATGGCCTCGCCGATCATCTCGTTTTCGTCGCCTGTTCAAGCCTCTGATCTAGCCGACCTGATCAAATTTCCGCCAATTACGAAGAGTACACAAAAAGACGAGGGAGTATCAGCGATCGATGAGCGAGAAGATGTGAGGTTTCTGGGAATTCGAGAGCTCAGGCGGCCAAGACTCCACGAACAAAATATCTAACAATCATGCATACCGGGTAAGACACCCCGTTAATGGGACCAAGACAGATAAACAGCTCTAGGGTGCTTGTTATTGTTTCACTTGTGACAATAATAAAATGAATCCCGGTGGCTTCTGTAATTTAGAAAAGAGTCAAAGTGTTGGAGTATGAACCCCCGTTGGTTTAGCATTGTTTTAATTCACTTATGTTCTAGATCATAACAAGAGCGTGGAGTGCAATGGACTGATGTCTGAAAATGTAAAGAATCCAAGTGACAAGACCTAGTCGAGTTCATTCTTTTTATTAGTGTCTTGATACAAATTTTCTATGTATAAAGAATAAAGAGCGAGTCTGAGAATGAAGGTCACTGACGGTGAAACAGGGGGGGGGGGCTTGATTGTGCACATCCTACGCCACAAATCGGATGTTAATCTGTTTTGCCCTTGCCACTGCCTCCCAGGTACTCGGTCCACCAGTCACCAGACCGAATGAAGGAAAGGAAACTAGGCAAAATAGTACATTGGGAGATCTTGGCACTCAGTGGTGGCGGCAGCAACCCATTCCAACGCGGGACCCGCGCATAACTAATCCTGCCACAAAATAAAAAATAAAAAAAAGCTGGTCGAGGGGCCTCCAAAATCCCATGAATGAATTCTGCCTGCCAAGGCCCGAGGCCTTATGGCTCCCATTTAGCGCTGGTAGTGTCTCTTTTGGTTTGACCCGAGCGATTAACCATAAATTAAAAATTTGTCCGCGCCATGACGCTAGTCAAATTCCACAACCCGTGATTCATCTCTCCCACCAACATGCTTGGGGCTAGGCGCGGTGCTAACCCGGTTCTGGCGGCCACAAACGATCATTCGTGCCCAAGAAGCATCTCTTGACCTGTGCAAAGGTGTCAGGTAGGCTAGAAAATGGACCTGGGCACTTCAGCCCCAGAGGCCGTTTGCGCACAGTGGGCACGAGCGCTGGGATTGAGGCGAACAGCCGTCTGGGTCTATTGGCTTGGCATTTAGCCACTGTCGCAGGGCTGGGGTCTAGACCGTCGCAGTTGTTCATTTTGGCCTGAATCACCTGGGAGATTCTCATTGATATATTTGAGTGATGAATTCCCCATCGCATCAGCCACCAGACAAAGGCAGGTCATCACTTTGTTCCGCAGCAGCCTTCACTCTCACCGCCAAGATGAAGTCCACTTCGCTTCTGCTCCTCCATTCATCGCTACTGCTTTATGTATCCGCTGCTGATTTGGATATCAAAAATGATGTGTGCGACCCACTTGACGGTCTTGTGGATTGCTCAGGCTTCCTTCTCCAGCCATATGGCGCAACTTCAAAATATTGTAAGTACCCAACCAAATGCGACGCGACATAGTTTCCAGCCAGTTCTGTAAGTATCAAAAGATGGCTAACTCGCTAGATAGGCACGCGCAATGGAGTAACTTCGGTATGCGGAATCAACATCCTCAAGGCGAATATCAATGTTTGCACCGAGGTTCGCGATGCCATGGGTGTTGAAGGGAACGATTTCCTAGCAAAGGCAAAGCCGCTGTGCCAGTGTGTCCCAAATGCTATCAACATGGCCAAGGACGAATTCTATTCTCCAGTATACACATATGGCGCGATTACACGAACAGCAAACTCGCTCATGACCTCCGTACTAGCAGTGGACAAGGTGAGTATTTCTTCAACCATCGACTGCCCCCTTGCTCACAAGTGCCAGTGTATCATTGATAGTGGTCTTGTTATCGAGAGCAACAGGGAAAAGTCCATCAGGGACACATTCCCAGCTACCAATGGGTGGAAATACGCCCAAGGAGCAGATGTGAGCACGCTATTTATAAATAAAAGGTGCTTTTATTGACGAGTGCCAGATCGTCGTGGATAACTACGGCAAACTCATGAAGGCAGTGTCGCCCTGTTGGTTTTCTGACAGATGCGACTCTGCACAGATTCTGGAGTGGTACAAAAACTACTTTGCCACATCAAGTGGTTTGACGGGTGGTCTGCTGCTTCAGGAGTTGAACGGCTGGCTCACGCAGTACGAAACCCTCAAGACCAAGGTTGCCGACGTTGCAAAGGCATCCAAGACTGTACAGGAGCGTCTTGCCAAGGCTTCCACAAGTGTTTCGGCTATCAAAAAGTCGATTTGCACAGGCACTGCCTGTTCTGGTTCCATCGCAAAGTCGTGGCTTGGCAAGGGTAAGTTGGTGCTGTGGCAATAGACGGTTACGTTACTAACTCATGGCAGTTTCCACGACCCTTACCACTGTCAAGAACCGCCAGGACATTGGCACCGGAGCTACCAAATCTACCTCGGCTATCTCGTCAATCGACTGGCACACTCGACAAGCGATCGAATCGATAAAATACCTCCCTGATGAGGGGTACCTGGCAAATTTGTTTGCGACCGGAAAGGTTACTCAAATGAGTGACGTGATCAAGGGGCTCCGGGTGGTCGAGCGCCTGCCCACGGCTGTCACCTCCATCAAGAAGGAAGTTGTGCATCCCATTCTCCTCACCAAGCACCTGTCTAAAGTGAAGACGGCCCAGGCCCAGCTCAAGGATGTGCTCGCAACTGATTGGAAGAAACGCACCGACTTGTTCAAGACGGCTTCTCAGAAGAAAGTGCAAAATGGGTTCATTCAGATCCAAAGCAGCATGAAGAAGGAGCTAAACGACCCATTGAACAGCCTGGCAAAGGCACTTCAAAGCTTGGACGATGCCCTCAGCAAGTTCCCGCTCCGCAAGCAGAACCTTGAGCTGCAATCTGGTGCCGTCTCCTACAAGCGCTGGAACCTCAACTCGTTGGATGTGCCTTGTGCCTCGAGAGACGTCAAGACTTACACGCTCGAGGGCTATACTGACTCTACTGAGTACACCAAGGTCGAGGTTTGCCACTATGGCCCCACGTGGTATTACTTGGCTTCGTACCACATTCCCTATATCAAGTGGCGTTTCTATAGCTAGATAACGTGGCAACATAAAGGTTGTTCAGAGATGGAGTAATTAATACACGATTTAATGCAAGATTCTTAAAAAAGAGGGTCACTATATTTTCGTGCGATGCTTTCACAACTTTCACAACTTTGGACCAAATCTTGAAAACTTTTATGGTTTATTTTGGTAGTCGTACGGCATGCCGCCACATCGGAAGCATTGCACCAATCCCACACCACTAACAAGAAATAATGTTATAGTGCGCGGATTGATTACATTGAGCTTATGAATTGAGCTTTGGAAAATATTTGTTTTCTTATGAGGTGAGGAGCGATACCACATTAGGGACTTTTGTACAGAGGCAGAGTGCAAAAGATTCGTCTTAGAGCCAACCCACAAATCGCTTTCTATTCCAAAAGATGCAGTAAATACATCTAGAAAATCTCTATCCATATTCAAGGTCTGTATTATAACACCTTTAGAGGGTAAGCCATCCATGTATTCGATCTACTATTGCTGAAATTATAGTAAGTTTAGCACTTCGCGCCCTATAACCTCCTTATCTGCTATGTACTGAACAATACTTTACAAGGATTAATGGATGAGGCATTCTTAGCCTGGGACAAAACTTTTGGACTTGCTCTGTAGCCGAATGAAGCTTGCTTCTGCCGTGGCGTTTCGTTCATCGTTCAGCCACCCTCCAGCCTCAACAAACACCAATAAAACTTGTCAGTTCATGGCCGCAGCAGGAAGTATGACAACGGTGTTGATTCTCTAGGCTCCGAATTTTTAACTCCCTCATTTTTCACGGTCGCTACGCGATTCTCGCTCCCCGGCTGGGTGCGATTATGGTTGGTGGCAGAGGCAGGGTAATCGAACCAAGGGGCGGGAGGGCCACTCACGTGACCTTGTTCTCTCAATCCGTCTTCTCCAATGTGATAAGGATGCTTGGCTTATCTGCAGCCTCACTGATTTACTGGCTGGTGGTGGTAATCTTTGGTGAGAAAAAGAGATACAGCCATGATTTGGTCGAAATCATCTCCCCACGGACGTTTGTGCAAGTTCTGCTGTTAGTGGACCTTGTTGTGCTCATCGGACGACCAAATATACATGAGACCGTGAACTAAAGGATCAGATAGATTGGATCAAAAATTACACAAGTCATTCGTGATTTATATTGCAAAGCGGAGCAAGACGTCGACAGTTACCACGATTTTTGGAGGCGGTTAGTAGGGACTAATGCAACTTTCATGTCCTTGAATTGAGATTCAGCGATTAAGTAAATTCCACGAGCAGTTGCACTTCGATTAATTCCAGAATAAGGAATTGCGATTTGGAGGAAGGCTTTCCCTGATAAGGTTCAAAATTAACCCAGGACAACCGTTTTTCGGCCGAGGACGCCTGTATGCGTCAGTCCTGCAACGTTATTGGTTGCATCGTTGACTAGACCGAAGCGCTTTCTCGGTGGCGTTTCCTGTCTTCCCCTCACATTTTGCGACGAATGGCCTTACTTCCCAAGGATGATCCTCCCTCACGTGATATTTGGAGTAAAGGTATCGCCGATATATCCCGAGGAACGCCGAGGAGGACTTTGCCCCTTAAATATAGATGCAAGGTGTGGCTTGAACTCACACAATGAGAGCCAATGAGGCCGAAACAGCGACTTTAGTGTAGGCAGAGAGCGGGGAAGGGCTGAATACAAGGCAGACCGAACTTGGTGCAAACACTCATAGATGCCATCTCACCCCCCGAGAAGTTTGTACCTGGCCTGGGTTCTTGATGTAACCATTCACCATATTTGGTCAGGCCGCCGATCACCGACTTTATAAACGATACATGACGACACGGACTAAGTATTGGCATATTACTGGGAGTGTCATTTGTTGTGCATGAATTTAAGCTTATATTGGTCAAAGTATATCGCTCATTATGGATCCCTTTGACATCACGACCTCAGTGACGACCCTTTGTACGCTCTCCACGACTAAATCACTCGCCTAGCCGTTTTTACTGACTAGTTTTGCGTAGCCAAAACGATTACGAGCGTATTCACTGTGCTCCGTGCGGTGGTGAGCCAGTTTCAAGATGCGCCCAGGTTGATTCAGGATATCGATACCGAACATCGCGTCATGAAGGAATGCGTAGATGATTTCCACGAACGCGTCCAAGACCCCACTCGGAATGAAGGATTGAAGCCCAATATCCGGGATCTGGCGTTGGAAGTTTTGTCGAACGCCCAGCGGACACTTGAAGAACTTGATTCCAACCTCAAACCTTTGGTTTTGTCGGCCCAGGGTTCTTCCAAACAGAGGTCAGCTTGGATCAGATGCAAGATTATGACAAAGGAACCGACACTATTGAAAAACCTCAGCCAGTTGAGAGCTTGCAAAAAGGATATTGATTCTATTATGAGGGTTTTATCAAGGTAAAGTTTTCCATTTGCATCAGTCGTAGCTCGCCGTCGCCTAATCAGTATTCAATCAGCCATGACATGTCACAGCTGAAGAAGGATTTAAAAGATTCCAGAGAAGAATTGAGCACGTTCCTGGCCACTCTTAGACACCCAGAGGTACCCAGAAGACCAAATCGAAGCCGATCTGCTTCAACAGCAAGCTCCATCGCCAAGTCAGAGAGAACCAGCCATGGTGGCGGGGACGTTGTTGCATCAAGTTTGAGGTCCCACGCTACAACGATCCCGCCGGAAGGCCCGACCACAGTCGGCCAATATTACAGGCAAGCCCTCGTTGCTGGGAGGGAGGGAGGTTCATTAGGTGACCAGATTCAACAAGCGGTCCGTAAACTCAACACCTTGAATATAGAGGCTGCAGGGAACCAATCAAGGCAGAAAGGAAATTCCTTATCTAGCCTTATACGGAATTTGTCATTCAAAGAGGCCGCCGCTGATGGTCTATCAACACGCGATAGCGCCAACGCTGCGTACGAGCTGGCCAAGGCATACGAGGAGGCGTGCGATTTTGATGCAGCATTGAGATACTATCTCGAATGTCTCAGCTCCAGAGAGTATCATCTTGGGCCAGAAGCTACCCCCACTATTCGAACCATAAACAGCATCGCAAGACTTTTTGAGCTTCAAAAGCTGTGGGATGATGCCATGTCGTTTTACTCCCTGAGCATGGAACGCCAGGAAGATGCCCCGAAATTCTCATCCAAGAATCCAACTTATTTCAATACTCGTGTTTGTATAGCACGAGTGCAAAGCCAATGTGCAAGCGACATGAAAGTTGTTGAGGAGCTCGAGGCGCTTGTGGAAGAGTGTGACGCAATGCCGAGCGGGACGACATCAATCAAGATTGATCTGACAAAGTACATTGCGGCCGTCAACTGCACGCTAGGAAACACTGTGGAAGCTCTGGAGGGCTATGAATCTGCACTCTCTCGCTACCAGGCTTTGTTGGACCTCAGAACTAAAAGTTTGGGCGAGAGTGATTCCTTGACAGCTGATACACAACGCTCAGTGGAAGAAACCAAAAAGGCAATCGCGCAAATCACTCAGAACAACCTATCCGAGACATCTCCACCGCCAGAAGCCATCAGTTTGGCCTCTTCTCTTAAAGGTAAGTCTATTGAAGTAAAAATCATTTTGATGTGTTTGGCGGCAAATTCTGACCCAAGTTCCAGCTCCGACTGGCATCTCCAAGAACCAAAAACACAAAATGCCTTCATTGACAATTTCGGATGCCCCGGCGCCGTCAGATCCAACTAAAGTCAATGATGAGGCAATTGATGAAGCAGTTGATCAATACCGGAAGAAGCTTGAACGGGCACGCGCATCCAAAGGCGACGAACATCCAGATACCATGGACCTAATGTTTTCACTGGCTGCGGCATACGCAGGCAACAAGAAATATGACGTAGCCCTTGGGTGGTTCCAAGAGGTGCTTCGGTTACGTCAAAAGGTGTTGGGCAATAACCACCCCGACACACTATCTACCGTTCATAGAATGGGTTGCTGCTACGTTGAAAAGGGCGATTTCAATAGCGCTTTGGCACAGTTTAAGCGAGGTTTGTCTGGGAGAGAGGCCCAGTTGGGTGAAAATCACCCCAACACTCTCAACACTGGTCTTGAACTAGCCAAGGTTCATAGATCGATGTCTGATAATGAAGAAGCAATCAAGCTTGCCAAGAGGGTTGCCGAAGGGTTTGAAAGCTTGTACGGAGACGCCCATCAATCCACGCTCCGAGCAAAGTTTCAGCTGGCGGAATGCCACGCGGAAGAGGATCAAATGCAGGAAAGACTCTCCATTCACCAAGAGGTGCTGCTAAAGAGACGAAAGTTTCACGGCGAGCTGCACCAATTTACACTATCGTCCAAATCTCACCTTGGCTCGTTACAAAAGCAAGCGGGTAATATCCTCGATGCAATCCCGTTGCTTCTCGAGGCTGTTGAGGGATATAACAACGTCTACGGTAGAAATCACTCGTCAACTACCGGTAGCGCCCTTGAACTCGCACAGGCGTACCACAAAGCGGACAACTGGAGAGACGCCTTAGAATACTACTTTTGGGGAATACAGGGCATCTGCAACAGCGAATCAAACACCTCGACCGATGGGGCTATTACGATGGGTAATATTGCGAGTTGCTACTCGCATCTCGACGACCACAAAAGCTCGATCCAGTGGTACTGCAAAGCGCTAAATAAGTACCAGGCTTCGCTTGGATGGGATCACTCCCAAACTATCGAGGCTGCACTGAATACGGCACGAGCCTATCGCAACGATGGTCAGCATCAAGAAGCGATTGACCTCTACAATCGAGTTTATGAACACGGGGACCAATCAAAAGAAAATCCAGTTCAACATGCGAATGTGATGTACCAGTTATCATTCGTTACGTTCCAAGAGAAACAAAACGAAGCTTCGTTGTCATGGACGGAACGACTCCTTGAGTTTTCGCACACCAACACCGGTGCATTGTCCAACGAGTTGTATATGAACACTATGCGCCGAAAAGCCTTGATCAAATCAAGACAGCGCCAGTACGACCAAGCTATCGAGACTTATCAAGCCATATTAGAACTAGCAAAAGATCCTCCTGAGTCAAACCAAAGCATCATTGATTTGGTCATGGGCGAGTTGGCTGAAGCTTATATGCGTTTTGATTCTCAACATGGAGCGACCCAGGATCTCATTGCTGAGCAGGAGTTGGTCGCAGACTTGATGGACAGAAACACTCCCAAGGCTATTTGGATGTTGAAGCGTATTGCGGACTTTCACAAACAGCAAAACCTATTCCACGATTCCGTAAAAATGTATGAAGAAGCCCTAGCTGCGCTCACAAACATCGATTTCCAGTCCAAGGAGCCCGCAAAAGGTTCAGCCGTTGCTTCTGGTAATCCGAAAGAAGACATGACTATACTCAAATGGCAGATAGTGCGAGGTCTCTGCGTTGCATTGATCAAACTTGCTCGGTACGATGAAGCGCTTCCGTTGCTTGATCAAGTCACGCAACATGATGAAGAACGCAGAATATGGGCACTTGGTTGGAAATCTCACATTAGTGAGCAAAAGGGAGAATATAAAGATGCAATATCAATATTTGAGGGTTTACTAGAAGAGGAGGAAGCCAAAGACGGCCCGGGAGCTTCTGAACCCTTAATTAGCATCCGAAAGATCGGAAACCTTCACTCTAGACTTGGAAACCACTCAGTTGCAATAGAATGGTACAAACGAGCATTGAAGGGGTTTGACAACCTCGCCATTGCAAAGAAGGAGAAGGGCAAGGACATGATGTTGGGTGTAGGCGTGGACAGCAAGTCAAATGCTGAAGACGCTGGAGATGACCCCGCAGTTCACGCACTGAAAACAATGGATCTGATGGCCGGATCTTATTATTCTCTCGGCATGATCAAGGATGCATTGCGCATACACGAGGAGGCAGCCGCGGGGTTGGAACGACTACTGGGGCCAACTGATGAGATGGCTCTCACGGCAATGACAGATCTGGCGCGGATATATGATGACCTTGAGAGAAAGGCGGATGCTTCGAAAATGTATGAAAAAGCCTTGGCAGGATATAGAGAGAGATTGAGAGAAGGGAGTGCGGGAGATGGAGCAGCAAAATTAATTGAGGAGTTGGAAGGAAAATTACGGGTTAGCTCCGGATTGTGATCAGCAGACATCATCCACCACCTCTGTCATGGGAAGAATATGTGTATGGATTGATGAATGGAAAGACGACAAGCCTTTTTGGAATGTAATACAGTTGTACAGGAATTTGTTTAGATTCTTCTCGAGAGATTGGTATACTTGAACTCTGCTCGATTTACCAAACTAGAAGCCTAAATTTCCAAGCTCCTTACCTAAACAAGTGTGCACAAGATAGAACCAACCACCGGAACCCGACGACAGGTGATATCCACAACATCCGGGAACTTGGTCCAGACGCCCTTTTCGACCGGCTTCGGGATGTTTGAAAAGGGCACCTGAATCCAGTATTTATTATTGGGGAACGTGAAACCGTCGACGTCGATCTTTTGCGAGCACCCTCCTTTCTTGCCGCTTCCACTGGCCAACGACTTTTGGGTGCAGTAGACAGTCTGGTCGTGCGGAACGATGCTAATGACACTGTTGGAGGCGTACCAGTTCCAGAAACGGCATTTGCCGTACATGGAGTCTTTGATGTTGGAATTGAAGGTGGGGCTTGGGTTCGTGGTGTACCGCAAAGTCACCCCAGCTTTGTTGGTGATGGAGCCACAGCTTTTGCCACCGCCGCAACCGCTGCAGCCTGTCGCAGCAACGAGTGCTGATGACAGGCAGAGGGTGAGAGTGATAAGGGAGTATAGAAGGTCGCGAAGTTGCATTGTGATAGACGTGGTTGGAAGGCGGATCGACCAATTATTGGATGGTGAATTTGCTGGTAACAAGGCAGATAGGATGTAAGGCGATTGCGAACCTGCTGTCAACAACATCAAGATCAAACCAAGTTCGAACAGAGCACCATTTTATATTCGCAACCCAACGAAAAGTTGATGCTCGGTAACATCCAATTATGTATTAGCGGCTGAAATTCTGCTGCCCCAGTTACTGCGTCTCAGCTCCACGACCTGCGTCGCCCTAAACCACTTCGGTGGCTAGTCGAGATGCTCGTCACGCACCTTCAACTCAGCTCAGCAGCCCTCGTGCGCACTAACTCGGAACCATTGATGGGCGTTTTCCGCTTCGCAGCTCCTCATTAGTTGGCCTTGTGCCTGGTGGCCCATTTTTAGAAGTCGTCCCCACGCCTCCAGCATCTTCTAGCGTAGCATTCGCTAACACTTGCGAATAAGAGTTTTATGGTTAGTTTTCAAGCACGGATGAGTGATTGGACGGAACTGGGATACGGTGTCGCTGGCTACTCCAACTATTGGGAGAAACAAGAAAAAGAAACAAGACACAGATGCGTCCGTGCTGAATGATTGATAAATCACGCATGTTTGCAAGGCATCCCATGTAAAACAGATGCGGTCATGATGTCTGAACCCGTAGGGTGGTTTGTCAAATCCATTCACCCAATGATGATGAGTCAAGATTCCGTGCGCTTGCAGCCATCCCAATCGCAAATGCCGCTCCAATCAATCAAGATAACCCTTGGTCTTAATATAGCCATCGGTACAACCATCAGCCCGCTTACTTTTTACACGTTTTGTGCGATGCGAAATTTCTATTTCAGATTCCTTGGCTAGAAAGATGCGGGGAAGAATGCATATGGGTGGTCTTCGGCTTGTACCGGGAGGAGTGTTTCAACACTTCAGTTCCAAATGCTAAGATAAGCGTGAAATTTGCTCTCTGCATGAATATTGATTTGGAAAGATTAGTTCAATTATTTCAGTGCAATATCGCTGCAAAAGGTGAGAATAAAAATAGACTCGCTTTGGCCGTCGCACACTCAGTACCGCAGACCAGACACTGTTGATAGATAACTCACTCTGGTGAACAACAGAACTAGCAGATGACAGCACCTATCAATCATTAGTTCCTGATTCTAGATATTTTATCTTTTTTATATTTCTTTCAATATTCATTTAATCTTCCTTTTTCGGGTTTTCCAGTTGTTCACGGGTCTTCTTGCTTACATGACCTCCTGTTTGCCCAACATGTTGCCGGGTATGACCCTTACCCTACACTCTAGACTTTCCAGAACGTCCACGCCCTTATTTTTTGCCTTTCGTAATATTTGGTAGTAAATCTGTAGAAGAAAGCTTCTCGGTAAATTAACAGAGGATTCGTGTGCAGATAGAATCGAGGCTTGCTGATCGCTACATGGAGGCTTGATAATTATCAAAGACACGTTCAAAAATCATATTCTGCCAACTTAATATTCTAAAATATTTCCAAAAAAAAGGTTCCTCATAGTGTATCATTTCACTTGTATGCATTTTCGGCTACTTTTCTTCGCTCATTTTTGGCGGTGTAGCATTCCACACGGATGTCGCTATGCTTTTGCGATCATGTTGGTGGGCGATGCAAGGGTGATCTAGATTTGCAGGGGTGAAGAAGGTACCCCCCATCTTTGACAAGCGTTCTTATCTAGCGAATCATGATATCTTCCGGTAGGCTATCTTGCGCCTACCCAGTCCCATAATGGCTTGGTTCGTGCTGTATTCCGTGCATTCCGCATGCCTTCCCCGCATTTTGGTGTCCTGAAATCGAAGTTATCCAGGCCAACAATCTCCCAAGCCTATTTCATCTTTTCAATAATGAAACCTGCCGCAATCGCAATGGAGCAATCTCGTCAATTTCTACTATGCGAATACAAGCTGTCCAACGCGTCTGGGTCTTGCTGGACCTGTGTTTCACAAAATCTTGATTGCTCGCAAGAGCTACCCGGTACGTTGGCTCTGCGATATATGAATCCAAATCTTGGATCGCCATAGATTTGGAAGATTAGTTATGTTTTTATCAGTGTGTCTGACTAGCATAGAATGCAACACCTGCCTCTTGGCAGAGAGACAGTGCGCAGGTTACGCGAGTCAACTCAAATGGCCAAAGGTCAAGCGCCATAAGCGGTACTTCGCTGCTGCGTCCGGATGTCACGACAAACATCTCTTTCTGAATGGATCACCTGGAAAGACCAATTATATTGTAAATGAAAAGCGTTAGTGATGACGAATCCAAATTTGCATATCATTCTGACCCCTTTGATAGCAGGTATTACACTTTCGTCGCTCTCAGCTTTCGGTCTGCCTTATAACGAAAGATGTTTGATTCAACATTATGCTAGTAAGTACCACAGAACATCTAGTTATACATGAAGTTTAATTTTGTCTGTGGAGTAGAAAACGTTGCAAGGATTGGTCTAGCTATAGACTACCGTGAGAATGTTTTCCGATCATTGATTCCCATGGCAATGTCAGATCAAGCACTTTTATATTCTATTTTGGCAACTTCAGCCGCGCATCTGGCGCGATGGGAAAAGAGAATCGACAATTCCTGGTCTGTCTATATACGAAAGGCACTCCTTGAAATGGAGAAGAAGCTGCAGGACCCATCATTGGCTTCTTCGAACTCCACTTTAGCCACTATGCTGTGTCTGATATCAATAGAGGTAAGATGTATCACGAATAGAAGTGGTGTGAAATTTGTTGACACAGTCTAGGTCGGAAATGGGTCAAAGAACTGGAAACATCATTATGCAGGACTCGAAGGCTGGCTTGGGTCGAAAGCGGACACAGATACCTTGGACCCTTTCTTAAAGTCGTGGGTATTTTTGGCCGGATTTCACGCAACAATGGTTTTTGGCCAAAAGCCGACTGGCATCATTCGTCAATGGCTCGAGGCATCTGCAAACCAAGACACGGATTCCTCTAATCAGGTGGTGGATCCATTCTTAGGCTATTCGGTCAAATTACCCAAGTTGCTGGTAAGTCAGCGATGGATTGAACCGGCCATTACTTGACCAGGGGCTGATCACACTTCCTTTAGTTCAAAGTTGCTTCATTACAGAGAGCCAGGGCGGATGCTCGCCTCAGCGATGAAGAAATCAAATCTCGAATCGCAATTTTGCAGCAAGAAATCGCTGCTTGCAAAATAGATACCCAGAAGCCAATACTGCTAGCTAGCTCTTACAGGAAGGACAATTTCTTTGTCCCTTCAGAGACATCTGTTGGTCAGAATGATTTATGGCGGAGAACAGGAGCTGCAGCTGAGATCTTCCGTCATGCTGCCCATATTTACACGCACCGAATCTCCACACCTCAAACAAAAAAGCTGCCTTTGGAAGTGCATGCATCGGTGGATGCCATCTTTGATTTATTGGCTTCAGTTCCAGATGTCAGAGGCCCTGGAGCAAATCTGGCTTGGCCACTCTTTGTGGTGGGGCTCGAACTTGAATGTCCAATGTTGCGCGATACAATACTGGATAGATGGCAGAGCCTACATCTGCTTGGCATGAAATCGACGCACGGAGCTGAGCGGGTACTGCTGGAGACGTGGAGACGCTGTGATAGCGCTAAAGGGGGGAGCGGGCCCAGCGGGGTCATAAGTCCTTGGCGGGAGGTGATGCACTCGCTTGGAGAAGAACCGATGGTGGCATAAATGGATGCTTATATCGACTTGTGGATAGCTCTTTTTGTTGCTAAACTTTGAATCATATCCATTCACATTATTAGCCCAGCTGAAATTTATTCACGGGAATCATTCTCAAGAACTCACGGGGGACTTAGCGCGTCCTCGAAATCGTGATATCGCAGTTGATTCCCGTTCTGGTGTAGTGGCTTTTTGGCGGATAAATGCGCCATTGGCTCTCATCAAACCGGCGAGCAGCTGACCTCTAACGATAACGCTATTGAAAACGCTTACCCTCATTCCCCAGCCTGCAATTGCGAGTGCTCTCAAACAATCCAGGGAGAAAGCAGCAATCCTAGAATTGAATCGCCAGTGTTATTTCAGATGTCAACTAATAGGATGGTTAGTACGGCGCAGAGGCGCAAGATTACCATGGCGTGCCAAGTATGCCGAAAGCGGAAGGTATGGTCGCCCTGGCACCCATTCATTCTATATACTTACCAGCGGCCATTTTTATTAGGCAAGATGTTCTGGTACTATGCCGTGTAGCCTCTGTATCAAATGTAACTTGGATTGCCACTACGAAACAAACCGAAGGAAACGTGGCCCCCGAGTTCGGTTGGTTCACGACGACAACTCGCTCAACGATTCATCAATGAATAATTTTGAAGACACATCCCCATCTCATGAACTTGCTCTTTCTCAAGATCTACAATCGTCCTCTGAGCCTGCAACTTATGATGTTGCGGAACCCGTTTTGGCAGTACGACAAAGACTGCGACAAATGGCCGATGGACCTGATTATCAGTGAGTTTTCATTGTCACACAGGCTTTATAGATATTAACGCCTGATGAAGAATAGATGGGTTGAGCCGCACACATGTCACTCATCTTCTGGAGTTATTCTTCACCGTGGCCAATCACCAGCAACTACCTCTGCTCCACCCAGACCATGGGCTGGATTGGGTGCTGGAAAGAGAGTGTCCTTCATTTATGGTGGCATCCCTGTGTTTAGTGAGCATTCAGTACTCGAGTCATACATATTTTTCAGATCAAGCCCCCGCCCAGCTCCATCACCTCGCATCGATTTGTAGGCTCATGTTGATTGAGGGTGCTACCTCGAAGGAGCAAAAGATAGACTACATGTTGGCGCTATCGGCCTTGTCAGTGTACGAAATTTCTAACGGAAATGGCACCCAGGGTTGGTGTGACATTGGTGAGTTTATGTCTTGGATGGAGTTCTAGTGAAAATGTGCTCATGTTGCCAGGACTTGCACAAAGCGTCATTCCGTTGGTTTCAAAAACCGAGATGAGTACAGTGCACCAGAACATCTTTAAGACAGGATGCAAGTTTCTTCTGTGGACTATGGTAGGATTTTCTCTAGGGAATCCTTCTTTGACAGCTTCAGTTCTGGCTTGGACTAGTCACCTGCACAAGAGCATCAAATCTCGCGAGTCAAGGCAGTGTGACATTCTAGATGCCACAACACTGCTATCGAGCTTCGCAGAATACAGCACTCAAGATATCGATTCCGAGAGCATTCCTCCATGGAAACATGGCTCAAAGTTCCACACGTTGAGACTGAGACTGGATCAATTTTCCATTTCCGTTGCGGAAAACTTTGATATCAATACTGAAGCTTTCAACTCTCGGTTAGGGGACAGATCAGAGCTTGTTGTGGAGATCATCATGTCTCTGGTCCGGGATTGTTGCAGCATACTCCTGAACTACCAGTTCTTACCAAAGTATCCACGACACGACGAAAATGGAGATAATCACACGCGCTTCCTGGCAACGTTTCTGGCAGGCCGGATCAATGCATGCGAGTCAAGTGCTGATAGTATATACGAACTCTGCACTATTTTAATGACGAATAATATGTTTATTTTGGTATTCAATCTACTCACTCACCCGTATTCTCCCTGGTGTGCTGACAAATTCGCTTAAGCCACCATTCCTAGGTTACTGCTGTTTCCTGGCCGCATTGGTTTTCATGAATGGGATACAATGTTGTGCAAGCCAGAAGCAAAGCAAAGAAATTACACAAAAGTTGCAAGTCGTTGTTATGGTACTGGGAGCTCTTAGAAAAGACTATAAACCCACAACTCTCTGGGTGGGTGGCGATGCATTTGGAATCATCAACTTTTTCTGACCGCAAGAAATAGATCAAGGCTCTGTTCAAAATAGAAGAAGGATTCGGGTCGAAGTCGATGATGGAAAACGACCTTCAATCCATGGGCAATAACTTCTTTTCGCGGTTCAAAGGGATCGAAGAACCTCCACTCATCATGATGGAGCCACTAACAGAAAGCGAAAATGAAATTGAAGGTTCTCCTAGAGATCACCAAACAAAAGTCCGCCGAGAGGGTGAAACGGTACCATCGCCATGGGTCGGTAACTATCGTGAGAGATTACGTGAGCAAGTAGCGACGCTTCTCCCAAATTATGGCCAAGGGTTGGAAAACCCCGGTAAGATAAGCCCCATTTGCGCTAGGTTTTTCGTATCTCAAAAATATTTGGTATACCCATTGACGGATGGTTTTTTTTCATATAAAAGTGCTAACGTATCATGTTACTGGTAGATGTCACCTCTGATTCCACTTCGACCTTGTGCGGATCGGTCTCTAATCTCATTGACCCCACGAGCTCTGAAATACCACATCGAAATGAAACTGACCATGAATACTCTTTCAACGATGTCGTATCAGACAACATTATATTCGACAGTAATGAATTTCACGACCTGGTCCAGCTAAATGGTACCATTCAGTGTAATAATATTAACGGATTGGCACAGAAGGGGCCCTTTGCTCTAGTCACAGATGAGGATCAGGTAGACCACCTCCTTGATGCCTTTCTACCCCTGGAGCAATTTCAAATGCCAGGCTTGGACCTTGCTACCTACCTGGCCATAGGCGAATCTATGCTCGATTCGTTCACTGTTGACTTCGATAATTTGACAGGTCCATCGTTGGAAATGATTGATCCTGAACTAGAGAATAATGGATAATGCCACTATCAGAGAGATTTAAGTTATATAATTTCGAATTATGTACAATTCACCTTTATTGGCTACGTGATGCTCCAACTCGGATGTCGGCCGAATATTGTAAAATGGCAAAAGGTTAGGGTTAGGGTTAGGATTATTTGCACACGCAAATATATTTTTGAGTTGTCAGCATATTTGTGTTTTTGTCTCCTTCTCCTTATAATTTTGATAGTCACTTCATAGCGGGTACAACAATTTCCGTTACCCAGTCGGCCAGAGTGTGAAACTTGATCCCGAGAGTCTCCGTGAAAGGGTCCGGCAGGGTTATGTCTGTGAGCACACCCCACTCATTTTCGTATCCATACAGTTCATCCAAGTCTGGGATGCCGGTGGTTGGGGGAGTTACTAAGCGGACAGGCATGTCGGTTTGCTTCTCAATCTCTGCCACTACATCTGACATGCAATGGTGATCGAATGCAGCCCATACAGTGCTACCAAGGATGGCAGGATTCTCCCTCCAGTTTCCTAAAATTCCCGCCACAACCCGTCCAAGATCCTTTTCAACCCAGATCACGCCTTGCTTTGCTCCGGGCTTCAACATCGGTTGTGTTAGCTCAATCACACCATCTTCAGTCTTGGAAATGCCTCCATGAACCATGCCATTAAGGTATGTTGCGCCCCAATTATCCAAGTAGAACCCGACGTTGAGTTTAACGTGGGGAACCTTTCGATATTCTAGGTATTGCGAAATTGTATTTTTATTCTCCACCAGGTGGTTGCTCTTGTAGTTGCCTCCTGACCGAATGAGGGCGCTGGGAACACCCGACCAAATGAAGAGTTGTACCCCGGCCTCTAAAGCGACATCTGCAAGTGAACATCCTTGTCGAACTTCACTGAGAGCATCATTTTGAACTTCCGAATCATAGAAGTTGGTGATTGCGAAGATGGCTTCCGAGCCCTGCATCACACTGAGCAATGTTTCACGTTTCGTCATGTCGGCTACAACAACTGTGACGTTCGGCAGGCTGGCAAGCTTTTTGGCTGACGCACTGGCCGCATTGCGAGTCACTGCTCTGATTGAGTACTCGCCCAGCGAGGACAGGTGACGCACGACCTGTCAATTTTCAGCGAACGACTGTTATATTGGACTCGCAAGTTCACTTACCGAGCCACCCTGCAGGCCAGTGGAGCCAAATACAGTAATAGCAGGACTCATAATATGTATGTTGGATTTTATAAATTGGATACTTCAACATGGGCTTGACTTTCAAAGCATGAGTTGTGCACAGAGGATTTCCGCGCATGAAAAAGACCTTCGGGTTTTAAGATGGAGATCTCGAAACTCGAATGGCCAATCTTATCCATGTGCGTGCACTGTTTCGGTTTGTAAGCAAATCGATCCGTCAGGTTTAGAAATCGGGTGCGTGACCAAGTGTGAGTTGCCTGTGACGGACTAATGCATCATTGGCTGCGGGGCTCCACGATGTTCGGACAATCTAACACGGCCACAGACAAAGTGGACCACACCGGGCTTCTGCCGTGCTCTCATCACGCAACCAAAGGAGAAATCTTGTTGAAACATAAAGTGTTTATCATTGGCCGGGTGCATAAAGTATGATGAGTGAGCCGATAGAGGATCCTATTCTTTGTGATTGAAACCATCTAACTTCGCCCACAATGCCTACCACCAGCCCCCTTCAAGTCGTTGTTATTGGAGCCGGCTTTGGAGGTCTAACCGCTGCCATAGAATGTCAAAGACGCAACTGCCAAGTCACACTGGTAGAAAAATATCGAAACTCCAGTGATTATGGAGACATTATCGATTTTTATGCCAATGCTGGTCGCATCATTATAGGATGGGACGATGGCAAAGTTGCCGATGAGCTTCTGGAGATATGCATTACAAAGGCTAAGCATATGAGATTGCTCAAGGCAAATGGCGATCACCTGCACTTGGACCCCTGGTATCATGACGAATCCCACACTAAACTGCAATTCGCTGGCCAAAGAGGCAAAATGTGGGAAATATTGCAAAGATACGCAGCCAGACTGGGTGTCAAAATGCAATTTGGAGTAGGTGTGGAGGATTATTATGAGACTGAAGCTCGCGCTGGTGTCATATTGGCGAACGGGGATAAAGTTGAAGGCGATTGCGTCATTGCTGCTGATGGGCCAAAAAGCCTTGCACGACAAAAGGTTTTGAACCTCAAGGACGAGAAGACAAATAGCGGTTTTGCCATCTTCCGGTCATATTTCCCGATTACCGAAGAAGTCAAAAACCACCCGCTGTTGCAAGAGTACCTAAAAAAAGAAGAGGACATCATCAATATCTGGATTTCCAAGAATAGCCATATGTTGGCGTATTCTTGGAATGAAGGACAGCAGTTCGCGTGGGTACTGACACATCCTGTGAGTCAACTAGCACACAGTTACCTTGTCTGGGCCATTCTAACGTATTTCATCTAGGACAACGATGACATCGCCGAATCGTGGTCTTCCAAGGCTAAAAAGGAAGACGTGAGAGGCTTCCTACAGGAGTACCATCCCCAGTGCCATGCAATCTTGGATGTGACGCCTCCAGAGAATCTTATCGACTACAAGCTCGTTTGGAGAGACGAGTTGAAGACATGGCTGAGCCCCAAGGCGCGGATTGTTCTTATTGGCGATGCGGCACATTGTCATCTGCCGACATCAGGACAGGGTGGTTCCCAGGCGATGGAGGACGGTGCCGTGGCCGCTGTCTGTATTCAATTGGCCAAGGGCGATGTGCCTCTCGCGCTTCGCGTCATGGAAAGAATTCGGTTTAACCGATCACATGTAACCCATCAAGCGGGTTCGGCCATTCGAGAACTGTGGCATGGCGACAACTGGGATGTGCTGGATGCAGAGCCAGAAAAGGTTTCTCAGGCTCGTGGGGATTGGGTTCTGGATTTTGATCCCATCAAGGACGCGGAGCACCATTTTGACCGCATCGCCGAAGACGTCAAGGCTGGAAAAGCCGGGACCATCCAAGAGTTATCAGTACCTGCGGGTGGCACCTATGACGCTTTGCTTTAGATCTAGTGTAGCTTAATCTTCACAGTATCTCCTAGCCTGGTCTTGTCTTCTGTTGACATAAAGTTGGTGAAGTCTTTAATTTCATAACCCTTTCCAAAAGAGATGAGTAAATCCCTGCCCACTGTCTTTGATCGCCTGCCACCCACAATTTTGGCCTATCCCTTTGAATGCCGCAAGGCCCCAGTTTCGTATTGCGCCCAGCATGTCCCCGATGAAAGCGAAGTGACCTTGAGTGCAATCAATGAGTTCAGGAATCAGGATATCGTTATCAGTAGCGTAGTGTACGTCCATGTAGATCGGGCGTCTGTTGGTACTTGTGGTCCCACCTAAATTAGGAAGGGAATGGTGTACCTGTGTACCTGTAATTTGTGGTGCGCCATAATTGGCTTCACCCCTTTCTCGCGACAACACTAGGCCTTGCGGCATTGAAAAGAATAGCTCGTCAAGCCTCTGGTAGTCACACAGTGAATTACTAGGATGTATCCCATTTTCTGTCACCTTCTAACCGCTGATGTAACAACGAGACGTCACATGATTGTCTTCATACCAAACTCTCACCAACAGAACCTTGCATAGCATCAAACATAGTGCAATTAGTACAGGCATAGTGTAATTTCTAAGTGGCTACTATTCAAGCAAAATGTGTTTCGCCAAGTTGGGTCAAGACATCGAAGGTAGAGGAAGGCCAATGCCATGTCCGTAATCTGACGTAAGTCGGCCATTTGCGAAGTCAGAATTAATCCGCTGGTGAAAGAGACTGCAATCTAACTTTGAATATGTGTGCTAGCGCATAAATTTGCCGGCATCGCAGAGTTTCGGAGATTCCGAAAGCCCGACACCAACTTCCGATGGCGGATAAATGCTTGAGTGGAGCAGCCACAATAGAGGACCATCCATCCATGAATGTTAGCTTCGTATTAGGTAGTCTGGTCCGCTTGTATTCATTGACAATGGCGTTTGAGTATGAAAAAGTTGAACCAAAACTTACAAGTCGCGACTCAACTCTCGCCATCTTGGCAAATTTAGGCAAAATTGATTCGCGAAAATGAGTGTGCTATCCAGTATCTCTTCTGTTGTTAGTTTGGCAAGTCTTTGGCAAATTTTTGCTATTGTGTTGGTCATTCGTGCTCTCTGGAACCGCTACGGAACTGGCTTGTCGCAGATACCGGGTCCACTTTTGCAGTCAATTACTCAACTTGTCAGAGTATATCATATTTGGACGCAGCGTGGTCAAGAGTACGATCTAGCGCTGCACAAGAAGTATGGGAAAATCGTGCGCATCGGGCCACGATTGGTCTCGGTTGCAGATCCCGACGACATCAACACAATTTATGGCGTGACATCCAAGTTCTACAAGGTACGATATAATTTCATGTGTTCAAGTACGCTTGAATCAGTTAGCTAATGAAGCATTAGTCCTCATTTTACGATCCTTCTACACCTTACGATGAGGAAGGCGTCGTTCCGGATCCTTTTATTCTCAAAGACAAAGCGATGCATTCTCGAATGAAACGCAATTCTTCCAACGCGTATTCTATGAGCTCGCTTATACAGCTGGAACCATACTTTGATGAGATATCTTCCAGGCTTTTCCGCATTCTAGATAATGAGGCTAACAAACATGAAAACATCATTGATTTTGGTGATTATCTTCACAGGTTCGCTATGGATGCTGTGTTTATGCTCACCTTTGGCCAAACAATGCAATTCCTGGAAAAAGGTGATGAAAAGAAAGTATTGGCAGCCTTTGATGTCATAATGCCTTACATGTCCACTGTAAGTTGTATTGCGCTGATAATTCACGAGAGCGACACTGATGCACTGCAGGTTGGACAAATACCCTGGGCAGATAAATTTCTTGCAGGAAACCCATATGGAGCCAAGTTGATTCTTGGTAACATGACATTTGAAGAAGGATTGATGGAAATCGCCACTTCACAAGTCACTGGATTCAAAAAAGATTTAGAAATGCGCCCTGCAGAAGCACCGTGTACCTTTGTGCAGCGTCTTCTCCTCAATCAAAGGACAAATCCAGAATTGCTCACCCAGAGAGAGATAGTCACACATGCACTCGGAAATATTACAGCCGGAAGCGATACCACATCGACCACAATGCGCACAATTATTTATTACTGCTTGAAACACCCAGATTCTTACCGGAGATTGTGCGAGGAGGTCAGAGCCCATTGCACGTTTCCGGTCACTTTTTCAAGCGCGAAGGATTTGCCTTATCTTGACGCGGTCATTAAGGAAGCATTGCGCATACACCCGCCAATGGCCATAATGTTAGCAAGGGCTGTGCCTAAAGGAGGGGCCTCAATTGCAGGATATTTCATGCCAGAGGGGACTGAGGTTGGCGTGAACGCTTGGATTCTCCATAGGGACCCGGAAGTATTTCCTGAACCCGAATCTTGGAAGCCGGAGAGATGGTTGACCAATGATGGCGATCACTTGTCGCGGATGAAGAAATCATTCTTTGCGTTTGGTGCAGGTCAGCACATTTGCAGCGGTCGGCACATCAGCACCATGGAAATCACCAAGTTCATTCCGTCATTGCTGCTCAAGTACGATTTAGAACTAGCATACCCCGACCGACCATGGACGTACAAGTCCACAATGTTGGCGATTCAGAAAGACTTGTATGTTAGATTAACCAAGCGGGAGGGATTTTAGAAAGAAATTTGTATGCAATCGATATTTTAGTCTTGTTAACACGATTGAGATCTAAATCCATGTCGTGATTCTATAGTTGCCATGCGGGAGTAGTAACCCCCTCCCCAGGGGGGGAAAAAGATCGTGAAAACAATCTTTAAATGAATATCATTATGTAGCATTTCTTCTTTATGCTATCTAAAAGAAATACTACGATGCATTGTCGTTACGCAATGGCCCGAGGCAACAAAGTCTTGAATTGATAATAACTTTAGGGGTGTAATTATTGGGTGACCATCTTAAAGCCATATCTCTCCGTATCATCGAGGCTGGGACCTGACCCGCAGGCTTGATGATGGGCCAAAGATATTTGGCCACTGCACTATCGGTCGCCTAGGTGACTCCAGAAATAATCCGTCTCGGGGGCAGAGTCCGGATTCCGAGATGATGCGGGGTCAGGTGGCACAGAGCAGGGGTAAATCAATGTCGTCGAGATGCACAGATAGCGAACAGATCACAATGGCACTCACTAGTGGGTGGTAGGGTGTGACGTTATGGAATTTACGGTGAAATTGCACATGTTCACTTGTAGTTTTTGTGCACAGATGAGCTTTCAACGACGACCAATCTTGACATACATTGAGAGATAGCAGCTAGTATGTGCTAGGGATTTGATGGCCCGTGTGATAAGCCATCAATTTTACCAGGGCACCCGCTAGTCAAATCTGGGGGGCGGGGTACTGTCACGAGGCTACCCAGAATGAAGGCTGACGGATTAATTCTTGATATCAGCTGCTGGGTCTCGTGAGAAAGTCCGTACAACGGCAAGGCGCTAATCAACGCTAAAATTGTGGAAAGCCGCCTCGAATGCAATGGCAAGGAGCGAGAGTTTAACTGTGAGTTGGCAGACAAGTATTGGTAAAATGGAACAAGAAACTTCTTAAAAAGGGCACCACCGGCGTGTAGCGTGTAATATCGCATTTTCAGGCACATTAAGATCCGAAGAGTACTTCGAAGATCATTCAGTATGACTAAAAAGAAGTCTCACGAGGGGATTGAAGTCGGCTTGGACCGTGAGCACTCTTCCATCCTGCGTCCTGCCACCAAATTCACTCAAAATTGCCCAGGTTTTAACACAACTGATACAACATCCCACTCAATACAGGCTGGTGATACAGAAATCGCAGCCATTGAGCCGGAAGAAGCCCACTTCAAAAAGGACCTGGGCTGGCTCTCGATTCTTGCCGCTTCCTTCGATTGCATGGCGACATGGAACACTTTCCCATCAACTTTGCTAGTGTCGTTTGTGTACGGAGGTCCAGCTGCTACGGTGTGGGGCATTATTGCCGTTGGCCTAATTTATATACCGATTGCGATTACCCTTTGTGAGCTGGTGTCTGCATATCCCAGCGTCGGCGGGCAATATCATTGGGCCAGCGTGCTCTCCCCTCACAAGTATCGACGGGGCATAGTAAGTGATTGGGACCGCTTATTTTGAACACTATTGACCGGAACGGTGGACAGAGTTACATATGTGGAAGTATCAGCTGGTTTTCGTGGGTCACGCTCACTGCTGCTGGTGCAGGGGCATTGGGAAATTTCGCCATTGCCATGATATCGTGGTACAATCCCAATTACGTGTCTAAGAAATATCACGTCTTCCTCTTCTACCAGTTCAGCAATGTTTTCAGCTTTCTCGTAAATTCCTTTGGCAGCTCCGCTCTGCCCCACATTTATAAATTCAGCTGTGAGCTTTTCCATGAACGATGGCAAGAGACGAGGTCAAGCTAACACCTTCGCAAAAGTCGCTTTTAGCTTATGCGCATGCACGACCATCTTCATCGCCATATTAGCAGGTCAAGATAACAAGCAGTCTTCCAAATTCGTTTGGACAGAATTCATTAACAACACCGGATGGCCATCTGGACTTGCATTTCTAATCACCCTTAGCGGACCAACAGTCATGTACTGTCCCATTGATGGAGTTGTCCACTTGGTTGACGATACTAAGCGTCCCAGAGTCATTGTACCAAGAGCAATTTTAATGGCACTAGCACTGTCATTTATCTCGGCCACAGCATTCGGAATCGCCACTACCTACTGTATCTCCGACTTTCAAACAGCTCTCGCGTCGCGGACTGGTTTCCCAGCCTTTGAGATTTGGCGTCAGGCTATGGGCTCCGATGCATGGGCTGTTGCGTTTCTTTCGTTTCTCCTCATCATGGTCCCCGCCAGTACGCTCACGACCACTCAAATCGTATCAAGAATGACGTGGAGCTTTTCCAACGATAAGGCGCTTTTGTTTTCATCTTACTTGAGCAAGATTTCGCCGAGGCTAAAGGTGCCATTTAATGCCATATGTTTTAATGCATTTCTAATCTTCTTGATTGGTTGCTTGTATCTCATTTCCTCCACAGGTATGTGCAGCGCTACATCTCAACGCTTCTTGGAACTCACGTGCTATAAAAGCATTCATCGCCATTTTGAACATATCCGTTGTGTTTCAGCAAATCACCCTTGCCTTCCCCTCCGCACTGCTTCTGTACCGTCGACGAAGTCCAGAGTACCTCCCCAAAGATAGACCATTTCGGGTACCAGAAATCATCGGATGGGCCTGCAACATCATCTCCGTGGCGTATGCCATTATTGCAGTCATTTTCTTCCAATTCCCCTGGTCCACAAAGGTCAATTTCTCGACAACCATGAGTAAGACTTCCCTCAAGCTTATAGGTTTGATATAACCCTTCGTTTACTAACAATTGGTGTCAGATTTTACATCCTTGGTTGTGGGCTCCTTTGCGGTAGCCAGCACTCTCAGTTGGTTTGCCATCGCACGAAGACAGTATACTCCCCCAACATTAGCATTTATCGCCAATAGATAGTAGTCCGCGACCTGTTTCATTTTCATTGTAAAAGTGTCGCACTTCTCTAAATAAAAATTTTGCATCATGTTTGATCTAGTCATATAAACTCCTATGATGCAGATGCATTGAATGACTGGATTTCAATGGATAATATACGCAGCTAGTTTTTTGACGTGATGAGTTCTGGGTCAAAATAAAGAACGGCATCCAGCAAGCGTCACGAATTTATAAAATAATGCATCACACATTAAGCCACAAAAACCATCCATCTGACCAACGTGAAGTGGAAAGTCCATCAACGTATCTGACTATAGAGTCTGAACAGCAGCCTACCAATCATTTTTCCACCCAGTTTCACTCTGGAACGCATCCAGTAATTTACTCAATCGAACCTCCGCCACTTTGTTTGACAGATCAGTTACCCGGTCCACATTCACGAAAGGTTCAAGTTGAACTCACCTGAATTGTTTCCCAAACACTTTCAACAGGTAAGCACCAACTACAGCAAGACCGCCCCAAAGTATCAAGACCTGGTATCCATATTTGTAATGAGGAGCATCGTATGTTGGGAATAGAACCACTATAATTGTCAGCTAGCCCAGGCAGAGACACCAGCGCATTGAAAAACATACGTGGCATCCAAGTTGAAAAACTGTAGGTAAAGATATTCCCTGTTGCGACTAGCAGTTGGCGGAGATTTGTATCCCCAGCGCTGAGGTGCTGGCCCCAAGACTACCTTCAAGTCAGTTTGACGAATACAACCTCAATCTCAATGCATCGTGCGTTGTACTTACAATGATGATTGGCTGTGCTGCAGCTCCCACATAGGACAAGAAAAACGCAAACATCAGCGCTCCAGTGGGGATTGACCACACGGACAGTAGAATATTGGATATCAAGACGGCGACCTGGATGATTACCGTCACAGTCAGACGTGCTCCTGTAGCATCGACGATGCTCCCTGCAATGAAAGCCACAACCACACTAATTGCGTTGCCAGCAGTGGGCAGAACATTGGTTTGAACCACACTGTATCCTGCTGCTTTTAGATAAAGGTTGAAGTACCCAGTCCCACTTCCAGATTGAGCTACCATTCTATCACGAACTGTCAGAAGCAGACCTACACAGTAAGGCCAAAGACCATGGTCGGTGCTCACAAGTATGGGAGAATGAAGAGCCAAAGTCTCCAGTTAAGAAACACTCTTTTCAGGGCTTGCAGGGTCAACTTTTGAGGAGCGACCCGCCCGTTTCTCTCCGCACGCTTGATTCCATATTGTTTATCCTTGATGAAGTCAGCAGCCAATCCTACATAGTTCAGCTCTGGAGCCCTACATCCTCAGTCCAATAAAAAGCGCGAGTAGTATGCGGTAAGTCCGGGATGGCGAAAAATCCCCAAGTTGCAATGGGAATTGAAATGATTCTTCTGGGCGTCAGCCTGTACTCTCCCCAAAACAGTGCAATTCTTTCCCTACCCGTCAAATATAAATAGCCATCTCCAACCGGCCAAACCGTGACGTCCATTTAAGCCCTTATAGAGAGCAGCCTGTAGATACCCACTGAACATGGATGCGATGGCGCTGGTCTGTTCAAAAATGGCCGTTCTCTTGGTCAGCTCACCAGGCCCATACCAACCCCCAAGCAAGGCTGCATATCCAGGAAAAGCACAGGCTTCGAACAAGCCGCAGAAAAATCGGAGTACATAAAGCTGTATTCAATGTGAGTTCAGATGGATACGATTAATATGGACCATGGCCTACCGTTTCGACATTTTTGGCTCCAGCCATGGCCATGACCAATACCGACCACAAGACTTCGCACAAGGGAATCCAGATGGACGGTCTCACATACCGCAGCTGGATCATCTGTGTCGGCACGGTACCAATTAAATAACCAATGTTAAAGTAGCTGTTTAGCCAATTTCTTTCATTTCCGTACAAACTGAGCTGGACATGATTGTCAGTTGATGTTTACAACTTCTTGTAGACTTTCAACATACATCTTCCTTCATACCACTAACGAAAGCATTGTCTAGAGGTGTCAATTTTAGATTCTTGGACAAAGCTCTTGGGCGACTTACTAATATTTGTTTGATCCAGATATTTGATGAAGTATCCTAAACATATGTAGGAGCTATAGTCATCAGTTTTCGTTCAGCTTAACACGCAGGTTACATTGATGACGTACAAAAGAAAAGTGTCGAGCTTTTGAATGTATTTCCTATCCCTCGGATCACCAGAAACGGAATCCCAAGCATAGCCCACCAATTGTATCCATGTTGATCGTGTTTCGGTCTCTTGTCTAGGTGGATATCTCAGCCTCTCGGCCAGCTCCTCATCTGTTGATATGGTGGGGCTCATAATATCAATCACTGCGGCGTCTTTAATGGCCGACATGATTTGCGGATCCGAACTTAGAAGTGCGAAAAATTCGGTTAGTTACACCTGAGCCTTGATTCGTAGTTTAAATTTATGCATCTTACTCCGAGCTCGCTTGGCCTTATCCCACATTATCGCCATCGCCATCGCAGGCTGGCATGACGAGAAGCAAATGGTTGTCACACGTGGGAGATAAGGATTGATGATCTTGTTCCCGTTGGGCGAATAAACGTCATCTGATTATTCCCGTAATTGCATCATCAAATGATAGGTTGGTATTGCCATCCAGTCGCGGGGGATTGGTGATGGTGCGAGCCGGGGCTGCTCGCTCGTCATCGCCCAGTCAGCAGCGCCATGTTACGAAGCGCGCCCGCCACCGCAAGCACCATGTTATCGCATTGATAAAAATGGACATTATGTCCACTGAAGCAGCATCAAATCCGAGGCAACAGCTATATTTTATCGCTATCGCATCATCCTCAGTCCCAATCCTTAAGCAATAGTTGCCTTGCAATTAGCCAGAACCATGTCAGCCCAGACAACCACCACCACCACCGAGACGTCCCAACACCCGGCGACCAGTCAGTTGAAATTTGATACCTCAATTGACTATAGTGAAGATCAGGTTGGAAATTACCAATGAGACATGTTTAAATTCTCTGCGCTCATGCCCAGTAGTATAAATACTCGCATTATCTGCCACATTTTCAACCAGGATTGCAGCCACCACTCGAAGAGTTTGAACACGCCGATGTAGGATTGCGCGCCGACCCTGCCAAAGCCGCTCTACTCGGTGCTTCTGGGGCGTCGTTCGATGAAATCACCCCTGCCGTTGGAACAGAAGTCCATGGTCTTCAACTGAGCGAGCTCGACTCTAAACAACGCGACGAGCTAGCTCTTTTAGTTGCGGAGCGCGGTGTCGTGGTATTCCGCGAGCAGGACTTTGCCGACATTGGATTTGACAGACAATTACAGTTTGGGGCCCATTTCGGCAAGCTTCACGTTCACCAGCATGGAGGTCATGTGAAGGATCATCCCGAACTTCTGCCAGTGTACCGAGACTTTACGTATGCGCTATCCCATCAAATAGCGGTCCTGGGGACTAACTAACAAATACTCTCAACGACTAGCGCTGGAGCAGTGGATAATGAAATCAAGAATAATGTTAGCAGCATAAAGTGGCACACTGATATGTCATATGAGATGTGAGCTCTTTTGGCCACCCATGAGATCATCAAAATGTCCCACTAATGTCGAACAGAAACGGCATGGGAACGACAATCTTCTTGGCACTTGACACACCAAATTCAGGGGGCGATACCTTGTATCTATCGACAGTTGCTGCATATGAAGCCCTCTCTCCACTATATCGTGAGAAGCTTCATGGCCTTGAGGCGAACCACTCTGCTTTCGAGCAGGCTCGCGTTGCAGATCACAAGGAACGATACATTCGTGAACCAATTGAGACCATCCACCCGGTCGTGCGCACACACCCCGTAAGTACTTTCCATCACTCTGCTGCTAGGATTTATTTTCCTTTCAAATTCATAGCTCATCCAACATTTTGCTCCATTTCCAGGTAACCAAGTCCAAGTCGCTATACGTCAACCGACTATACACTCGGAGAATTCAGGGTTTGAAAGAGGAAGAGAGCGGTAATTTAAATCCACGCAATTCTAAAATTAAGCTGATGGTTATTAGCAAATATCTTAAATTTTCTTTACGACCACATTGAACACGGACAAGATTGGCACATCCGTGTTCACTGGACACCCGGGACTGTCGTGGTGTATGATAATCGCATTACTCAACAGTAAGTTAGCATCTTTTTTTTTCTTACTCCAGGCCTCTCCAAATGCTGTACACTTTTTTTTTAATGGTTCCAAATTGATCCAAAGTATGATTGTTAATATTCTTATTCAGTTCTGCCCTCCGAGACTTTCAAGTTCGTAAAGGTCAAACTCGTAGACACATGCTTCGTATTACACCCCAGGCAGAACGCCCATTTTTTGACCCAAAAGCATAAGCATATGAATTAAAAGTCATTATTTAGCTACAGAGATGGTCAATATCAATTCATTCCGAGAATTATTTCGACAATCCAGCGCTGTCCTGGTTAGGGAGTGGGTGCATGGCACCTTCGGTCGTTCTCTTTGACCGGTTTTCCATTTTGATAAACAACTCCACCAAACTCAAATTTGGGCGTGTCGCGTGCATTGATTGTACCTGTAGACTCTTTAACGTATACCCCGCATCCCATGAACTAATTAAACTCACATGCAAGCCTAAATAGTCGGTGCATGAAGTGTTGGAACTTCCCCGTATTTTCTCTCCGCGTCGCCGGCTTACCCTAAAAGGCCAAAAATTTCCGGTGAGGAAACTTCGGATCTTCGCGTAGCCGCGACCTTACCGCATTTGGAAATATGTCACCGGGAACGTGCATCAACTCAAAAGTACATGCCAAGGATTTTTCACAGTCATGACATGACATTGGAGCACTGATTTCACATTTATTTATTTTTTGGGAGGCACAAAAAATGAGATTCAAATGGCATAAAATCTAAAGTACAAACCGCAGGCTTCTTCATCACTTGAAAGCACCTGGAATGCCAGGAATATGAGGATGTCCTGACGTCAAACCTCCGCAGACAGCCCATGCCTGCCCGTTTACGTAGCTAGCTTCATCGCTCCCCAAGAACACGCAGACTCTGGCAACCTCGTCTGCATGCGCGGCTCGTTGGAGCGGGCTTAGCGACTCCAACGTGGCCTCGGGCCCGCCGGCCCGGCCAGAGTCTATTATATGGGACGTCATGCCAGTCTCAATGAGACCTGGGCAGACGGCGTTGATGCGCACACCGGTGCCGGCGAGCTGGAAGGCGATGCTCTGCACTAGTGACACCACGGCGGCTTTGGAGGCCGAGTAGTGGGTCGGGCCCGCGTTGGCGCGAAGACCGGCAGAGGATGCCGTCGCGATGATGCTGCCGCCGGGCGTTGGCTTCTCGGGCGAAGTCTTCTGCAGCGCGGGGCTCGCGTACTTGGCAGCCAGGAAGACGCTTGATTCGATGCTGGTTAGCTCCATTATCCTGCGTCGAGGGGGTGGATCTTTTGTTGCTCACCTGAGCGTATTGATCTTCATCATGGTCATGAATTCGTCGGCCGAGAGCTGGTCAAACCAGGAAATGTTGCCGGAAATTCCTGCGTTTGCAAAGAAGACATCAAGCCTTCCGTAACGAGAAAGAGCATCATCAATGACCGACTTCAACGCATCCTCGTCGGCGCAGTCAAAGGTGCGGGTGTGCACCTCGAGCCCTGGAAACTCGGCCATGAGCTCGTCCTTTTGAGCCTCGAGCCACGAGCCGTTGACGTCACTTATGTAGAGAGCTCGCGCACCACCAAGCGCAAACTGATAGGCAGATGCTCGGCCAATTCCAATCGGCGAGTTGGCTCCTGTAGGATTCATTTTTAGCGTCATGATCTAGATGTTTGATGTGGTGAAATCAGCCTACCCGTAATGATGACAACTTTGTCCTTGACACGAGGGCTTGCAAATGCCGGGGCGAATCGCTGGATGGGAGGGAGTTGCTGTTTTTGGTCAACAACGGTGGTATCTGAGCTTTGAGCCATTTTTGGAGACTTTCAGAGTTGAAAAATAGTAGGTGTGATAAAGAAGATGTGTGGGATGGAATGTTGAAGGTTGTGTTTTGTAAAATCGCGGGAGCCTGTGGCAGCTATATATAACTGTCTAGATAGCCACGCTGGACATGATGGCGGCTTTGTCTGACAGCCTCATACATCCCTGTGCCGTCACAAGCGAACTTAGACTATACCGCGGTACACAAGACATGGCTTACTTGAAACCATATTCGACCTACGGAGTTGACTATCAAGCCGAGCTCCGGTTCTTAACGTCATGTGTGAAAGGGTTGACCGTGCAATGTCAACAGCTTGGGCCCACAACGGCTGGGAAAACGGAAATCTGGCCCCGAACTCTTGGATTCATCCATGGATCCCTTTTCGCTATTCGTCTGTTGAAGGTGGAGCTACGGAATGAATTAATGCTATGGATTTCCGTTTTCCTCCAGCACGCATTTGCCATTACGAATTTCTCCACGACCGTCCTTGGCGTTGAACTTAATCTGCACTGGGATTCTTTAGATTCTGGGGTTCAACTGCGCCAATGCCACTTCCACCGCTGTTTCAAACTCGGACCAGGACGTTGCTCCATATTAACTCCACAGCAAGCCGATGTGAACAAATCAAATCCCCTGTGGCCCAGTTGGCTAAGGCGTATGACTGTTACCGCTATGGTACATCATAAGATCGGTGGTTCGAGCCCACCCGGGGGAGCTCCTTCGTTTTTTGCTCATGGCAATGTCATTTGATTTTTCTTTTCTTTTTTTGTATCTGCTTTGAGTGGGGCTATCATTGCTTGAGTCTGTCCCATCATGGTGATTGAAAATGCACAAAATACGCTTAGTTGCACTTCTAGACATGGCACATCCAGTGCAATCCTCGTCTCGAGAACCACTCAAAAAATGTCAATTGATGGACTGGAGTGATGGCGCACGGCTTACTATCGGTATGGGTGGAACCTTGATTTACCGGAACCTCAGGCTCTCGATTGAAGCCGGTCGCAAATTCGAGTCACATTCATTGCGTTGTAGAAGGTGTCACCAATTTAATTGTTTTGTTAATTACGGGCATTTGACTTCAGGTTATCGTGATGAGAAGCAATGACTCGAGGAAAAGAACATCTAACTATACTTCGCTCCTGGCCTGACACGCCTTATGCGAGAAGCTTCTCCACCAAAGTCGTTGGGTTCTCCAGTGAGATGCCCATCCCGCGACGAAGCATCAAGGATCTCCAAATGTCCCTTTTCACCAACTTCTCTGACTCTCAGAACTGTTCTCCATGTTCCAGAACTGGTAACCCCCGCACCTGCATTATCCAAGCCATCGACAGGCTTTGATCTCAGTGCTAGCGTCATCAGCGACCCAAAGCGTCCCCACGCTGAACTCGTCCACCGGCCTGCAGAGAATATAATAAATCCGTTGTGCAAGAAGGCGATGACGACGTGAAGCAACAGCACCACAAAAGATCCAGTTATACTGAGCCCACTGAAACTGTAGGCGTATCCGGACCAACGGATGGTTGCCACGGCGAGCGTTTGGTTCGGACCTGTGTACTGTATTGCGTCTTCCACCGACAACCTTTGACGTATCCAGCTCTCGCTGGCTGTGCCATCATCAGAGCCTGCGAATGAGGATAATGCATCCGTGAGATATAAACTTAGGGGGATAGGAAGACAGCGGTGAGTTGCGTTTTCAGGTAGAAAGTTATTGTCGCAAAATGTTGCAAATTCGAGATATGCTACATTGTTCAGCGCCTCAGTCTCCGACGCATTGAGATACGGCGGGTAATCGAAAGCGTCTACTCCAGCTAACCAGTCCTTCTCCATTTTGATAATTGGCTGCCGCTGCCAAGTATCCTCGAGATAGCCAACGGACTTCTTTTTTGGAATGCTCAAGTCAAAGATGGACCCCAGCGAAGGCTCTTGGGTCATCCAGGTGTCTGCATACGCCCACCGCGCCTCGCACAGACACAGGTTGAACAGCATCTTGGTATCGGATGCATTGGCCATGGTCGTGTCCATGGTTTTATTGCTTATTATGATAGGTGGTTGTTGTGTCCACGGAAAAAGGATTGCGGTACTTATGGGATGGGAAATTTGGGATTGGATATCGAGTATAACAGGATCGACACGACCAAGGAAGTCACCATTAGGAAAGTAATACTGGTACGGTTCTACCCCCGTGAAGTTCAGCGAACTCACCGTTTCATTGTAGTCCAGAGTAACAGTGAACTGCCCTCGCAGCGTATTGTTGAACTGGAAGACCGTCGTGTTGGGTTTCTCTACACGCTCACAGTAAACGGCTGTGAAGGGCTGCTGCCAGAGCTTTGGCAGACCACCATTGGAGCCTACCTGTTGCGAACTGATGACGAACTCTCTGTCCCGAGTCGTGTTGCTGATTGATGATTGCGCTAACTTGGTGTCGTCCTTCAGTGCCTCGGAAGCAAATTTCATGGGCCCAGTTGCCACGGCAATCTCGGTCGGAAGATCATCTGATGGAATGGTAGCCCAGGAAATGTGTCGGAAATTCAAGGGCTTTCCTTGTCTCGTGATTGAAGAGTTTTCCCATGATGGAAATATAGGCGGGTCTGACAGCGGTTCTTCCAAGTATGCCAACAATGGGCCAAGCGAGACCTCACGGCAGCCGTCGTCATCCTCCCCGACAGCGAGACAATCATCTCCAAAAGTAATCCACATGTTGAGGGACATTTCATTTTGAAACATGGAATTAGACGTATACCTATTAACCCATGTCGTATTCTCAAAGGAGCTCTCGGACGGCACCCACAAGCCTAGACGGGGAAGGATCAGAATCGCAGAGAGTGGACTGGCACCCAAACTGATCAATGTAAGAAGCAATATTCCCCCAGCTGTAACCTTGTGGGAAAGGGAGTTGGATACTGGATTGAGAGCGGTGCCCCAGAACTCCCAACTCAACAAGTATTGAACGGGAGAAGACAAATAGAAGCCTGAGGATAAGAAGCCCAGAGGAATGCCATCCTGTTCAAGAAGGTTGTAATGGATCCTGTGCAATAGGATATCGGTAATCGAAATCATGATGAATATTTCATGTGCTTTTGCTGCAAATATAAGGGCACTCAGTTCTTCTGAACTTGGATGCGGCGGAGTCCATTGGAATCCAGTAATGTACAAGCCGAGAAGCGTCAAGGTAAACGCGATCGCAGGCAAATGAAGTAGGCAGAATCTCCATAGGACCGATGACAAGCTGTTTCTGCAGATGACCTTTGGCTGCTCCACACTAAACTGTCCGCGAAAGGTGGACATCTTTCCGGGGCCTTGCCGTTCGGCATCATAAGACGTGGGCTGTGGAAATGGATACTCGGGTGGCGGCACTGGCTCGTAGTTGAAGCGTGTGGTTTGGCCCAACTTTAACCCATGTCGATTTTCTGGGAAAGACTGCATTGGAATGTCTGAACTTTGTCCATCTCGCAGATTATCCGTTGGTGCTGGGGACATTCGAGAGGACGCTGAGCTGAAAAGATGTCGCGCACCCGACGAGTGGTTGTCTGGGCTGAGCAAAAGCACCGAAGTCGAATCTAAAGGGCTAAAATCTGCTAGATCGGTTGGCCGGGTATGAAATTGGCCAGAGGTAGAAGATAGCGGAGAGACATTTTCAAACGCGTCGAAGTGTGACTACTGTGATTGTTAAACCTGGACAATCAATTTGGAACGACAAGCGTACTCTCTGTACTCGAGGACGGGTAGAATAGTCGAGCGCACCGAACTCAATCTCTCCTGGTCGCTGAGCCATGATGGTCCTCCTGATAAGAAGAAGAAGAAGAAGGGGGTCGGCTACAGACCGTAAGCAAACGAAATTTTAATCCTGGTTGCTGCCAGGTGCATTTAAAGGCTTGGGTGACCTGGCTACTGCGAGCTCGCTAAGCTTGTCATCAAGTCTATTTATGGGTCTGACAGTCCACCTTGTCAAATGAAATTGGTCCAACATGTGATTTTCTCCGCTGCGTGTCACAAGGATTGTGTTGCGGGCGCGTCTCAGCCCGGTAATCGCCGAGAAGAGGGCCGTTGCCGACCCCAAAATACTGGAATACTTTGTGTTGGTGTCCAGGCTGTTGGAGAGTCGTACCAGGTCTCAGTACAACAAATCCATGGAGAATGTAGCCGCTGGGCTTTCCCGCAATGCCATGTGCAGTTGCGATAGAAACTGGAGCCTCAAAGCCTTCGATTCACACTCAAATGTCCCTGATATCCTTACAGCCCCACAGAGATAATGCAACTACTGCTGTGGAATGACTATCAAGGCTGCCGTTGCGCAAGACTATTTATTGATGTTCCTGCAACGCGCGGATCTAGTACCCGGGAATTAACGCGGGTAACGACAGTACAGCTTGAAACACTGGCCTCTCTCGGTCCCTTACACAAGCCCAGCAGACTACCCACCTGGCTGATTAATCCTTGTTCAGCCCTGTCACAGCAAACTGCACACTTGCGTCACTACCTGTATACGTACCCGTAATAATCTGAAGATCCTTCACAGGCGCACGCGGGTCTACTTGTTTAAATCCGATGGGGGTCTGAAGCTGCCAAGATGAAAAAAAAAGATGAATGTAATACCGCAAAATAGTCTTGCCAAGATACAAATTTATTCAGGAAGGCTAATAGGGCGTTGTGCATTTCTAACACTTCGTTCCAGTGTATGCAAATGCTTTGCGTACCTTGTTGGCTTCCTCATACAAGTGAACGCGGGTGCTATTTGTCCTACTGGCTTTGTGTGCTTTGCCTTAGTGACCGGCGGACGCAGCTGCAAACATTGCCAGCGGGGACTTTAGGACTGACGGCGTCCCCATCGCCGCCGCCGTGGCTACATCTTCAGGTATCCAGGACACGGGCACTTTTGACCTGTCCTTCTCCGGCCCCTCTTCGAGCCCTGCCGATGGACGCTACGGGTCCTTTGAGGGGGCCGGCGTCAAGCGCCAGATCTTTCGACTACAATACCATTTCTGACGTTGTGTTGCAAATTCGCTACATGGCCGTCGATGGCGGCCCCATGCTGAAAACAGGCCTGCCGTTTTGGGCAAACCAGGATGAGGTGCGCATTCAGGGCTTTACTGTAGCCGTGGCCACCTCGGACACAAAAATTGCGTATTGTTTGAGAGTGAATACGCTGAACCCCAGCGAGACGGTTCCGAATCAGTGGGCAGGAGGCTCATCAATTGGGGGCTGGCAATTGTTGAAGAGAGAAGAATTGGCCAGGGGCAATCATTTGTTGAATAGCTCTGGGTAGAGGCTGACTGGAGAAGGATGCTGGCGATGCATGTGATAGTATAGACTTGTCCATATACTTCCGTTACTTCCTCGTGGATGTTAAGGGAAGGAAGGCGAAGACCCCGTGATAATTAGAATTATGTAGCAGAAACACAGAGAGAAAACAACGCTGCCTTGATGAGAATATTTATTATTAGCGAAGATCGCACTGGTAAAAAGAATATAATATAGAACATGATTGACCCATCGTCGTGTAAAGTTGCTATGAGGTGGATATCTATCAAATCCCCTACATTTGAGCCTCGCCCACTTTCTCAATTAGTTCTAGCGCATTGGGATATACCAGCATCAAATGACGTGCGCATCAACCATCAACTTCTCCCACAATGTTCCATCCCCAGCCAATAATCGATCTTCAACACACTCGCGACCACGATAAGCCGAAGTGGGATATCACTAATCCGGGTCCCGGCATGGCGTCTTGCAAAATCGTCCCACCTGCCACGAGACCCTAGGTTGTCTTGCAGATGGATTTATAGACGGTGGCCTGCTAAGATAAAATGGTAAGTCTTTGTTGGGGATGCTCAAAATTTATCGCGCAAAACCTTTTTCCAGTTTAATAACGAAACAGCACAAGTAAAATGATAGGAAAGCAGCTAACGACAGTGGCTATCATTGGCGGTGGCCCCGGAGGACTTGGAACAGCCATTGCCTTGTCGGAGCTGCCATTTCTCCACGTGACTGTCTATGAGCAAAACCCGGAGCCTCGGGAAGCGGGTGCGGGGATTAGTCTGAGTGCCAATGCTTGGAAGATTCTTGATCTTCTTGCCGCAGGTAATGATGTGAAAGGTGGATCCAAGTCAAATACTCACCAAAGGTTCGTGTCGCCACGATGACCCTCAATAAAATCAGAGCACGACATTCTGACTCAATTCTAAACAAAACAGGAATGCATTCACTGGGAAAATCATCAGTGTTACGAAACAGCCGGAAAATTCCGCTGCGGACTCTCGTGGAGCCATCAGAGCGCGACGAACCCGACTCCAATCAGCCCTCCTCGCAAGGGTGCCTGATGGGATTATCGAATATGGCAAAAAGTTGGCGTCCTTGGAGAATCTTCAAGATGGTGGTGTACAATTGGCATTCAAAGACGGAACTGAAACTACCGCAGACCTGGTCGTGGGTGCTGATGGGATTCGTTCGGTTCGTCTTATCTGATACATTGGGCGATTGGCTATTAACTGTACGCGAGCTAGATTGTCCGAAGAGTGTTATTTCCAGATCACCAGCTACACTTCACAGGTAAATTAGAGGCTGTGAACAAGAATGACCCTGGACATGCAACGATTAATATTCTAAACAGGCAATACCGCATTTCGTGTTCTGGTTCCAAGATCGTCCTTAGCTCACGTCCCGGAGATTACGAATGCCACATCGTGGTGGTGGGGAGAAGTCGGCCATGTCTACTTCTCCGATGTAGATGACGAGACGGAAGAGCCTGACGGATTGTTTGAGATCACTGTGAGATCCTATCATGAGCCGGAAATACCCGGCAAGACCGTTATATGGGGCATTCCTGCCACGAACGAGAAAGTATCATCCCGAGTTTCTGTATGACAAAAGCCCTCAACTCACACGACTATAAAGAGTAAACTACTGACAACTAGTCAGAACTATGACCAAAGAGTGCGAGATGCCGTTGCTGTTGTCCATGAAGGCCAGTGGAGAGAGTTTGCTGGCTATGCTGGCCCTCGCTTGGAAAAGATTACTAGCTGGGACAAAGTTGCTCTCATCGGAGACGCAAGCCACCCTCTATCTGGTAGGAATTCCGTATTCGAAGCATAATCTTACTACGTGGCGCATGTCTAATGAAGACACAGGGGCTTTTGGTTCAGGTGCCACATTCGCCATGGAAGATGGATGGATCCTCGCTCGAGCGCTCGAACATGCCCGTCTTTCCTCTGACCCAATCGGAGAGGCTCTCAAGATCTTTGAAGCAATCAGGTCTCCGTACTATAAGAGAATGTAAGTTGCAGATCCCTGTGCTCTAATGCTCGGGACCGCTATTCTGAATGTATGTTGGCAGGTATGAACATCTGGACAAGGTCGGCAACACGATTAAGGAAATCAAAAAGCAATCCCCGAGCTTTGATGAGTTCCTAAAATCAAAAATTGACCATTTCCTATATGGCGACAAAGATTTCATCTACAAGAATGATATTGCAAAAGTTTGGAAGGACTATGCCACTGCGGAAGGAAATGTCCATGAGAGCACATGACTGTGAGCTAGTTGGTGCTGGGGGCATGTTCAACCAGAGAGTTGACCACGACTTTTAAAGTCATGAACACTACATAGAATTATTTAGACATGGTAAACAAGGGTGAAGTATTTTGGGATGAGTATCCATAAAATCACGAGAAAGACACGCCAGGGCGCTTAAGAGCAACGAAGTGTGATCGCGTGACACAACGCACCTGATGTAAAGGAGTCGAGTACAATATTGGCATTTGTCATTCTATATCAGGACTATCATGAGCTACAATTTTGAAATCTTTGAATAGTTTCAATGCCCAGCGTGGAGAATTAGAAATCCAATCATAGCAATCAGGGGAAGGTGGTGTGAGGCCAGACTCCAACCCATCGTCATACCAAAGCGGTTTCACTTGAGGTATCCTCTCACCACTGACTTGTCGCCATTTATATACTACAGCGCCCGCTCCTCCGTTTTTATATCTCTATCTCGCCTCAAACAACCTCTCTCTCAGCCTTGCGAGCTGGTGCCAGGCGATATCATCTGGATTTCGGCAGCTCCCAAGTCGGTGATAGGGTTCCAGTTCCAAACTCCAGCCCTTCGCCTCGTCGCCTTGAATGGTGAGCCGATAGTCGGTCCAGCAATCGGGGCACGATCTTGTGGCGAGTTTGAAATGTGTGACGGCTGTTTTGAAAACAAGTAACTCGGGGACAACACCGTACTCGCGGCCGAGGTGTCCGGCATCCAATGATTGGAAATGACAGCTGACGTGTGTGCAAACTGGCACCGAAATTCTTGAAACAAGACCACAAAAGATGGCTCGTGGGACCGGCGGACTATGGATCAAGTGGTAACGCGACATGTAGAGCTCACTGTTGATAACCCTTGCTCTAGCGTATGCTTGAAGGCCCAAGGTTGAGCGCACATCAGTTCATGGGATGTTGAGGCAGCTTGGTTTGCTTTTTGGCGATTTCTAAAGGGATTTTGTAGACTATGGGGATAGAGACACGAAGAAACATGGTTCCGGCTTTTAGATACTTCCGTATCCCGGATCATGTTCAGATGCTTCCTCGTCAGGTACCGTCTCCCTTCAGGATGGCTATTTGAGCAAACTTGAAAGATTTTCTGTCGATTCCTTGTGAGATATTGTCGACTATTAGGGTGACGATCCAAAGGAAAATGCGAGTCGAGACTTTTTTTTTGGGATCTATGAACCTTTCAAATTGAAAGTCGTATTCAATAGTATGTAGAGACGGGCCTGTTGTTGGCACGCCAAATAAATGATCGTTCATGATCCAATGTGCTGTTCCGAAGGTAATGACAGGCCACTCGATTTCAGGTATGCATGGAAAGGTGTTCTCATAACGGCGGTGTCTCTCCCATTCCGTCTCCTTGATGCCATTCAACGATCTCCACCAGTTCATAAATCCCTCGGGCAAGTATTCTTGATGGCAACTCCACTTTCCCACGTCAGGTGATCTGCAAAAGCAGTTATGATGACCGCCAACTCCATAGAGTCTGTAACAATGAAAGCAGACAGCCTTGTTTGGACAGTCTTTCTCCAGGAGAAAGAGTAGTTTCAGAAGAGCCTTCTCAGGAATTTTACAGTCTCCCCTTTTCCTCTGAGCCAATTGTCCAGTCGTCAAAGTGAAACTCGTCGATATGAGGGTATTTGGTTTGGGGTTTGGGGCTCTTCCAATAGGGTAGAGAGCATTAAAGAAGGCTTTAGCCGTTAGAGCGAAGGCGACTTGGCATTCGAAGGGCAGTAGACTGATAATCATGAATATTAGTTCCAAGGGGAGATCAAATAGTTTGCTCTGTGCCTGACGTGCCAGACCCAAATCTGCAGATTCCAGTGCGATGTCACTGGATGTGGTGCGCTTTTTTGTCGCACTACCCATTATGACGGATCCTTTTTAAGTTTGGTTACTGAAAGTGGCTAAGTGACGCTTTTTGATGCGAGCGGTAAAGATTAATGTACTCACTCGTTGTGGCTGCCAAGATGAGTCATCCCGGGCTCGAATTACTTATGGTTTTTCGAACCGTGGTTTCGTCAAGCCCAAGCTAATTTGAGGCATTGAAAAAAAAAGGAAATTCAATGAGTTGCTGATGGGCATTAATTTCCGCAAAGCCATGGATACAGTATTTCGAGCCGAAGGCAGGTCGGCTCAGCGCACGGCATTTTAGCAATATGTTGTTGTAAAACCTAGAGTTAGTTGCGAGCGTGACACTGAAAAGACCCAAAAAATAGTGAGCCAGCTGCATAGATTAAGAATCACAAGCGGGTGCAGTACAAATAAATGTGTGTTACAAATACGGAGTGACAGTTTAGTAGGCTGATGTGATAGAAAAGATTTTGGTACTCTATGAGCCTAGCCAGGTTCCTCGCCTGCCAGTTCTCCAAAACAAAACTTTCACATCACCCAGCAGAATGTCAAAAAAAAAAAAAATTACAATACAAACACAGAGTACAAGCCAAGATAAAGCAAAGTAATTCGTACAAAGAGACCGTCCTCTCACAATGCCGATCCAGATACTAGCTTCTCAATCACCGAACCCGCAATCTGCGCTGTATGAAGCCCGCCGCCACAGCAGACCCGCCGCTGCTGCCTCCAGTCCTCGAAGATCCCTTCAAAAGCGTACAAGCAAAAATAAAGGCAAATTTCTTGCCGAAATAGCTTCTCTCGAACGCCCGAAGACCCCTGGGAAGCCACCATCCCTCACACCCGAGCTTTTCTGCCATGCCCGGTTCATTCACATGAATAGTTTGTTCGCAAGAGGGGAAAATTGAAAAAACCACACAAAAATCCCAACTTGCCTACCCAAGGAAATTTAAGATAGACGGTCGTTCTGGGGTTGGAGTTGTCAAACTCTGTGCCAAGTATCAGCGACTCAATTCTTATGACATGATTAAATCTCGACCAGGGGAACCTTACCACGATTGAGGAATCCAACGACATACTTAAAACTGATCTTGTTCGCCACGAATTCCGTACCTGCTTTCTAGACAAAATGCGGGATTTCCGATGAGGCTTGCTTCACAGTCATGCGTCTCGGTGCGGTCGGCAATTGAAGGTCATCAGAGTTGTATGCCACAATCTTCCCACCAAGCAAGCGCCCTTCCCACACAAACCCGCATTCATCGCATGCACGATACTCGATACCCGCCGGCGCCTCATTGCAGTCCGGGTTGGCGAGCCAGTGCAAATCTTCGTCAGTCAACGGAACGTCATTATTGAGTTCTTCAGCGTCTCCTTCCCAGGTTACTCGCATAGGCGTGCGCGAACGAACAGAGCCGCCATTAATCATGCCAACAAAGACGTGCATAAACTCATGTGCGAGGGCGATAGTGAAAATGAACAAAAAATTGGCCTAAATTGTGGTAGCCTTGTGTCTTATGTATTCATCAGTTGCGGGATTGACTGCGCTTCTGCCGGCGTGGACAGTACTGTCCACAAGCTATATTTCCATCGCTTGGTTAGATACATTCCACGGGATTCAAGAACAACCAGGACTTGTCATACCCTTTGGTTCAGGTCAATACGGCAGCCTTCTCGGGCCACCTGCTCTCCCAAACCACTTCTCGGATTCCGATAACATGACCAATCCGCGGTTTGCGGTTCGGGTGCTGTCAAATGAATATAGGGCACCATTGCCCTACGCATTAGCGGAGGGTCACTTCAATTTTGTCGTAGCCGGCAATGTGATGGATGTTCGTAAACCCAGACGTCATATTGCTGAGAAGGTTCTGAGCATTTTGTATTTTGTACGTGGATTCGCGCTCCTGGTCAAGAGGGTGGTGTCGGATTTGCCATTTTTGCAGTGGATAGGCTCCCGATGTGCCGCTGCAAACATTCGGTCTGTGATCTCGAAGAATGGGGATGTCGAAACGGGGTGAATAGCGAGGAGAAAGACAAGCAGAACGGCAAGGAAAGAAAAGGCTCGAAAAAGGAGCGGTAAAATTTTGCGAGGATTGTTCACAAAGAAACCAGTGGAAGGCCAAAGCGGGTTTGCAGGTGCCCGGCACTGGCGAGGGGCCAAGCAAACAAACACAAGTTTGCAGACAATACCCGCGTTCACCTCCACATTAGCGGCATCTCAGAAATGTGACAGCGGTTGTGATGGGGAGGAACCCTTGCAGCCCCACTGTACGATCCGTTTCGCCCCCTATTAGTGGCCGCTGGCGGGGTTGGCCTCCAAATGCTGGCCAAAAGCGATACAATAGTTTGATGCACGTGTCAAACTATTGATTTCAACCACGAACGCTCGATCGAATGAACTAGATTACGGCACAGCCGCCATATTTTTAGGCTGAGCTGAAGCCGGACATGCCGAATTTCCCGGAGCATGATTGGATATTTTGAACAAGTACGCGCGGTCGTTTGCGCACCACTCACTCATGCCCATGACTACGTACAGTGTTTCTTCTGCTTGCCGCATCGGCAATGAGTATTTGCACTGCGCCAAATGTTCAAGCAAGAAGGGCCCTGCATGAGTCATGAGCGGATCATGGCATGAATCATAGACGCAGGCCAGGCGCAGATCGATTGATAGTTACGCGCATCAATATGGCAATGAACATGGATGGCCAGACTGTTTACCGCTGTACCTCGTGGTCTAGAATTCAAGGGTGGTACCCACCATCTCAGCCCCTGACTACTCAGTCACGAGGAAAACACTAGCATACATTGTCCAGCACCCTTGCCACATTTCGACTGCCTGGTCAATGTTCGTGAATTGCAATTCAGCTAGCCACTTGAACCTTGGGCTAACTATGTGTTATATTCGAGGTGGATGATAATCTCGTCACTCGACGCAGCAGCCGAAAAAAAAGAACATTTCACTTTTGTTCCCAATTGAGAAAGTATTGTACTTTGATAGTCAGCCAGCTTCGCCACAGGAGTTTAGCTCAACAATTACCGTTGCTACGAATGCCAGACTACAGTTTGCACACAGTAGTTATTTCAATAGTTGCCAACCAGGTCCAAGGCCAAAGTTAAACCATTCGGGCAGAAGCCAGCTAGCCACTGGAACTACATTTCCATCGCTGTTCCTGCCGTATCGAAAAATACTGGAGAAAGAACATTACATTCCAAGCGACGGAAGACCTGGTTGGCCTGCGGCGCTTCATTCTGTTTTTATGCAGCAGTGGGGCTGGGCTCAAAACTATTCCCGTCGGACAGTGCCTGTCACGGTGTCGGTCGTGCGATGTAGCAAGTTAGCCAACCCACTCAGAGCGCCGCATGAACATGGGACCTCAGCCAGCCACAACTCGGCCTTTGCACCTTGAGGATTCAATAGCAACAACGGTGGACCATCGCTCAAAGCCGAAGCCGCGTAATCAACATCCGCTTTGTACGTATGGCCTTGATACCAGACCGTGGATGCTTGGTAATCTCCATGTCGCTTGCAGAAGGTGTTCACCCATTTTGGTTTCAAATAGCTGATGTAATAAGATTCCTATTTGGTTGTCCCCGAGTACATATACGCGCACCTCCCCCCTTTCAAACATTTGTTCATCAGCTTCCTCATCAATACTTCAAAGAACCAAACAACACACACACACCTCACTTTTTTAAATCCATCACAATGTCTTTCAGCAAGTCTTCCTCGGACACCCACGTCTCGGAGCATTTCCTTCTTGCAAAGTGCGCCAACGGCACTATTAGTGTTCTTAACTCCTGGCTCGACCTGAATGAGATCCTCGGCAACGACGACGGCTCATTCACCTGGGGCGGAGCTGGCTTTTATAAGACCGCTGGAAATATCTCCATCAAAGGCAGCGTGCTCAAGGCCGACCTCAAGGATAACGAAGGCAACCTCGTTCGCAGCTCCATCACCCTTGATGAGCGTATTGCCAACAAAGACGGCGTCCTGGTCTTCAACCACTAAGTTGATGTGAGTTCCTCATCCTTGGCTAAATATCATCCTCTAATTATACCATGCAAGGTAGTTCGCCAGTGACAGCAGCCAACTTTGTCATTCTGGACCGCGCGAGCCAATGTTACAACCCAACAGTGGCAATGGTCTAGTTCTCTCAATTAGGTAGCTCTAGTGTGAGTTCTAGATGGGATGGAACAGGGGTAAATTTGAATAGCTTAGAATTAGTCCGACGATAATTTTAAGGCCATTGATCATCTTCCCACGTCATCGCATGCCCGCCAGGACATGATACCCAGAAAGCGATAAAGACACCGGATGCTCGAGTCTCTTCATTGTGAATTGTCCAGAAATCACATGGATGAAGCCCTGCATATAGCTAGATCGGGCCGTAGTGGCAAGGCCTAAAAGCTTGCGGGGTTGGGTTTTCTAGCTCTGATTCAGCGCTATGTATTTTTGTTCGACGAGAAGTCATGCTCATCCAGCTCACACTGTTCAACCTTACTAATTCTGTGATGTTCCTCTCTCATTCATATGACACTCTTGTTGCCAATGGGATTCAAATCACAGTCAGCAAGTGCCATACTAGCCCTTTGTGCACCAACAGCCAGCGCAGTGGCATTGAAAGCGGGCCAGATATTCTTGGCCCCGGTACAAACCAATTTATGGTAATTATTATTGTTGGAGTGAATAAATTTGTATCGGAGTAAGTTTTGGGGAGTTTTCTTCTTGCATTACGTTTAGACTCCAGCAACTATTGTGGTGGCTGTACTATCGGACGTAAAATATATATCCAGGCAGCCTCCTTCCTGGTTTCTGACTTTGCTGAGCTCCTGTTCCCCCAGCGGAACGGCCTTTACGAATTACTTCAAAATAATCAATGAATCAAAAGGGCATTTAATATAAGTGTGTGTGTTATAATTGGGGTGTTACAATTCGAGGAGGAATTTTTATCTTAGTGTTTTGGCAAAGCGCGGGCTCCAGTTACGTGTAGAAATTAAGCGCTGCCTGCCAACAATGTTGGAGGGGGCGTTCGGCGCTTAAAAGTGTAGATGGTAGGCTAGCATTTCGGTCACCATTGCGGTCACCATTGCGTTGTTGGTCCCGTGAAAGTAACGTCAGGTGGCCTCAATTTAGGCAGACCAAAACTTTTTGCGCAGCGTCAGCAAGGATCTTGTTCTCCAATGAGCATTATTTCTGTCGGCACGTCCTAGGATGATGCTAAGCCACGAAGGAACTTCAGCTGCTTACTCGCTACGTCACACAAGGTGTCAGATCAATTTATACTGCCTTCAGACAGCAATATCACTCATGCAATCGGCACGAGAATTCTTCAATTTCGCCAACCTGCCGCCATGGAGCCTTTTATTTCATTCAAAGACGATTCGGGGCCAATGTCTCCGACCAAAGCAGACCCAACTGCGGCTCCACCACCGCCTTTCGAAGCATTCGCGAACAGCCCTTTGGCAACATTCCAGAGTAAATTCGCTTGCATGTCTTTTCATATGTCGGACTGCATCAGACTTGTGAACTTCACCGACGCGGAAGTACAAGTCGTGACAGACGCTACCAACAAGCACTGGCCAAGGGGCGTGCGCAAGGTCCGACCATACGGCGAGTCCCAGGAAATCGGCCTCCACGGCTCACCCTGGTCGATTTCTTCTGATGGCAATGATGATGCTCGCCGTCTAGTTCTGGGCCTCTTTATGACACTGTTCGACATGGGGTGGGTCCTCCAGGCCTCGGTCAGCGTCACAACTAGCGCTAGTGGTAAAGGTAAGAAAGCCGGACTGGTCCTAGTTGGGTTTCAAAGACTAAATATTTCAGATTCCATGGTTTTCCGCAGACAATACCCTGCACCTCCTTCATGCGATTGGATCATTGTATCTTTTGATAGAAGCGATAAGCTAAAGATGGTCGGTGGGGTGCCGCCAGAGCTATGTGACCTGGTGGTTCAAACCTTCCAAAGCAAAATTGCACGGCACGAGCGAGATGCGGATCGTTTAAAAGTCAAGTTTCATGGGTGTCCTTGGTTACCGAGTGGTAAAGACACCGTCACAACCCGCCTCATCCTCTTGCAGCTGCTCGAGGTGCTGGAGCGGTGTGGCTACAGTGTGTACGCCTCGTTGGATATGACTACGAAGAATGAAGGCGAGACGGATATACTAGTTTGTCAACGGCAGAAGGGTTGGATTTCTGGTGCACCAGTTTTCCATGGCTAACCTTAGTTGCAACCTGGATCTCGACGAAACTAGCAAACCCTTCCAAATTGGGATGCATCTGCTATTCCAACTTTATTACTCGTAACAAGGGAAATTTCCTATACCTAAGATAATTTTATTTGACCAATTGGCGCATGAACTACGACAACCGTGAAGTCAAGTCCCGGGCCTACTAAGTTGCCGTCAGTCCATCGGAACCGTCCCACTCAGAGGTTGGGCATTCGCCCAAACACACGAAGATGCGTTGTGGGCTCAGATGGCGAGTGTATCATAAACAAATCTAATCTAAAGATACTACCCAAGAAAGCTCAGGTCAAAACAACTGATTCGTGGCTGATAGCCCTACCTTGCTGTGAAAACAGGTTTGTGCTAATCTCGAATGCAAGCAACGGCTGCCGGTTTCAGCTCTCCACTACAAGCACAGAACTATTCAATTTAAGCGCGCTATAGAAGCTACTATGACTCACAATACCCCGTGACCAGCTCTTTCAACCCAACCGAGACAGATTTCTCGCTCAATTCCCAATCTTGCACATTCTTCACAGACAACACCATCATATTTTTCTCAAGACTCCTACTATACTTATTCTGCGCTCATACAAGACTCAATATGGGGTCCACAACACTTCTTCGCGGTTTCAAAATCTCAGTCTCCACATTGGATGAGTTCCTTCTCGCCAACGGAGTGGCTGACACCTACGGCACTCCTCCCATGTACAAGTATCACCCAGACAGAGACGAGATTTCCAAACTTCTCTATCGTAAAATCACTGAAGCTGGATGCACTTCAGATAAGCTTAATTTTGGTATTATGATTCCATCTCGACCAGGTTGTGACAGATCGACGGTTGCATATGTCACATATGCTTGGGTTACAGTCTAGGCTCATCTTGAAGTCCACCTGGAAAAGGATCTACCAATAGAGCCGCCCACTGGCTTCCAAGAATTAAGAAGCCAAATTTTGTCACATGGGAGTAATCTTCCCGCCGAAGACAAAATATCGGACGAAGGAAAGATGGGCTTGTACCTTGTTTTCACAGACATTCGAGGACTTTATGCACCACAGGAGTTAATTGACAGGGATGTGGTATGTGTTTATAAATCATTTTCCTCTCTAATTTGCGACCTCATCTCGTTTTAGATGGCTTTGAATTTCTGTCTACTGGCCCTGCTTGCTAACTGCGCCCCTCTTTATCACTAGAGCCCCCAGCATTGCGACAGATGCGATGCCATATTTGATGACCCTACCGCATGGGAATCACGGCAGACCCACCGTTCCGAAGTTTATGGGTCCAAGGATGGTCAATATCCTCTTCCTGAGTGCTAAGTTGCCACGATCCTACGGTCACGCAGCATTGATTCTATTTCGGTGTCAGCAGTGTTAGCGGTGGCAAAAAGAATAGCATTAGTTTTGCTTCTCTATGTAAACGACTGGCCTTAAAGGATTGATAAGAATGGCTTGTGTGTTATTTAGCATGGTGTTTTGGGGCTAACTGCGGCTGCATTTATCTTCCTTTTACTCTTTATCCCCATGTTGGCTATTCCGGGCATCTGAGCTGTGCAGCAGCCGGCTGTTGAGGCAATTGAGACCTCTTGTGAGTGTGACAGACAGCATGGCTCGTTTCTGTGCGTGCCCAGCCCTAGCAGTCCCCAGAAGACATCATTTTTGGCCATGCAATTATAAAACGATTAGATCATTCGGTCAACTCATTTCCTTGCGGTGAGACAAATTGGCGTGGGTTCAGCTTCCTTGTCCATGCTCCCTAGGACACGAACGGTACACGTGAGGGAGGTTTTTCTTCATCTATTCAGGATGAGAGTGGTCACATGGAAGAAAACACAATGCATCATCGACGTGCACATGCGAGTAGCGCAGAACATGTATCCGTATTGCCAGGAAACCAAAATCCAACACGTACACTCTCTATCCGCCCAAGTCGACATCCGCTTTAGGGTCCATGTTGTAATCTTACAGTAGCATATCTGCACTCAAGCTTCACTATTTCCATTCCGTGTTATACTCTGAGAACCGTTCAAGTGGTCACATACGACCATAGCTCTTAGAAAATACGGGATCCCGTCCGCTCTCCCATAGTCAAGCTGAGAAGCGGTGAATTAGTACTCGGGTCGGTGACGACCGGGGAATCCTCGCTGTTGTATGTTTTTTTTTAATTGTATTATACTTAATTGATCCAAATTGAACGCCTGGAAATTGGGAAATTGGGAAGCTCTCATTCACTCGATGACTAAAATCGCCTTCACAGCCGCCCGACAGTGGCCCAAGTACGATCCAAACACAGTCCAATGCTGGGCATTATGATCCTACTCTGTAATAAGTACTTGATAAAAAATATACAAATAAACCCCAAAATGCAACTATTCTGCGAGATATTACAAAAAAGCACATTTATCGTCTTTAGTTTAGTCATGTTCCTCATTATATTTAATAAGTATCAGACGAATGTAGATGTCTGATTCTAAATGTACTCCCACATATTCTCGAGCTTTCAAAGCTTCTCTCTACCAACGACTAGAATTGAATCCTGTCAAACTCAAGGACTTTCTGCTCGCGAAACGACCGCTCATTCAAGCCGCGATAACGAAGGATGCACGTCTTGCGAACTCCGTGTTGGGGGTCATTTCCGCCCGCTATTTCCCCATTGGTAACCTGAATGGACCCCCGTTCCGCAATGAGCTTAATCATGCGCACGTAGAGCCCCTTGTTGAGAAATTCCTTTCCGCCGTAGTTTACCGAAGTGACATCGAGCTCAAAGTGCAGCGGCTGGCCCTCCTTTGCCCAGCGCCCCTTGGTGAGGCCCCCGCTCTGGTAGAAGACGGCGCAGGACTTGACCATGCCAAGCCAAGTGTCTGACAGCAGATCGTTGCTGGCTGCAAGCGCCGTGCCCTGAGCGATGGCGTTCTGGACGCCAGTCTGCGCCTTGGAGTTTGTGACGAGTTGGCCTCCATAAACAATGATGGGATCCTTCTTTCCAATGTCTTGGTAGTAGCGCTGGAAGCTGATGGCCAAGCAGAAGGTGATGAGGTCGGCGCTCTCAATCCTGTCCATCCACACAACAGAAGTCCCGCTATCCCTAGAAGCTACATCTTGCAAGAGCCACGGGAAGCGCGCTGCCTGTACTTCAGCTGCCAGTTTGAGCACCGCCGTGGTACCAGTAATCAGCGACAAGATGGCTTCGCTAGCATCTTGCATATGTGTGACCGACTCTCCGTTCAGGGTCAGATAATCTTCACCAGACGGCGTCTTGTTTGGCCAGAAGCCGTGCCGGATAATCTTTTCGCGGTGCTGGTTCGTGTCAATGACAACGATGACTGCAGATTTGCCGTTTCCGATGAACTCATTAAGCTGGTAGTCTTGCAGGTGCTTTCCGGTGTCGCCGGAAACACGGCTCATGGTAAAAAGGTTGTTGATGCCGGACAGAATGCTCAAGAGGCGGTCCCACTCGGGCTCCTCGAAGCGTTCCTCAGAGGCCCCAATCTTGCCCATGACGAGAGCGTATATGTGCGAGATGTCAACAATAATGAGCTCGGCGTGATTTTTTGTGAACTGATTGATGTCGGCGACGACCTCAGACAGCAAGGCGCAGCTGCCGCCCTGCCAGCCGACATGGTTGGCCGCCTCGGCAGTGTAGTGCCCGCACTGCCAGGACTCGTCGCGATCCCTGGCCCGTGCCTTTTCCTCGCTCGAATTCATGGTAAAGGTGGGACGAATGTCAAAGCGCCGAACGCCGAGCTGGAGTTGCTCAAGTATGCTTTTGGTCTGCGTCAAGACGGTGGCCTCGCGACCGCCAACGGTGCCAAACCTGAGCTTGTAGCACCCGGCATCGTGGGAAGCTGGAATACACAGCTGGCTGAGCTTGCGGGGCCCGAAAACAGCGAGGTGCTGCTGCATCCAGCCTTCAATTGCTGCTGGGGCCATGGTGACTGATTAAATTAAGTGCTGCAAAAATTCGAGGTCAGAGTTGGTTCAGATGTGCGAATGAGCTCAAGTAACAATTGTATGATGGTTCTGGTTCTGATGAGCAGTCTGAATGCGCACCAGGTTTTTATACATGTACGAAGAGAGACCAGCAATTCGGAGGCGTCGAGACAATATTATAATACAAACTGCAACACGGCGCTTGTCAGCTTGGTTTGAGTCGGACATGTTTCCCGATCGGATTCAATAGTCCTCATGAGGCGTCTTGTTTGCAGTCATGATTGGTTTGCATCTTGCCCCAGGCGAACATGTCTCAAATATTTTGCTCCACTCTGGGTCGTCCATCGCCCATGACCACTTGAGACAACTAAATGGGTGACAGCTAGCGTTTTGGACTATTGAATACTTGGCAGTCTATCAGCTGCGATTTTGAGGGTCTCGTGCATCATTTGCAGCACCTCTAAACTACAAGGGATTTAGTGGTCGCCCTGGCTTCGACTGGAGAACGCCAGCCGGGCCATGGGGCTGGCTGAGAACAGAACTTGCGAGCCGCGTGTCAGAGTGGGTCAGAAAAACCTCTCGGTTTCTCCGTACACAAACTGCATAAGCTGAGCGATAGAATTTCAACAGGCCTAGTTTTCTCATGAAATAATTATACTTCTAGTTTTTTTGTGCGACCAGGTTGCATAATTTAGGAGGGTGTAATGTGAATCGAAGCATTCACACCCGGTAACGACGCTATCTCGTCACTACCCTAGACCGCCCCGCTTCAACATAGTATATTTTGTGCGTCTCACAGCTTGGAGTCCTAGTTTATACATATTAAACACGAAATTATACTTGAGTTTCAATTTCTTCATCATGCTTCTTTTTCTTGCTTCTTTTTCTTGCTTCTTTTTCTTGCTCTTTCTTTTCATCTCTTTTTTTTTCATCGGTTCAGACCTAAGTTGCCCCATTTCATCTCCGACTCTTGTTGCAGCCAAGCACCGTCCTCGCCCGCTCATATATTTTGCAACCAAACTTCTGACCAATACTAGCACCTTGGAGGTGAAGAATTTTTCGGTCAAAATGGCTCCCCATATGCCATTTTATGTATACTTGGGCTTATCACAAGATGATACCCAAGGACTGGCAGAACATGGACAAAGTCTCGAAAAAGGGTGGATATTTCAAAACCCCGAGCGCCTGTGAAGAAGCCTTGATAAATAGCCTCGAATCGGCATAGGTTGTTAATGATTCTATCAAAAAAAAAACACCGCCATGTTGACTGACAAGATCAACTTCATGTTTCTTATTACTCCAGAGCAAACCTTTTCTTCGACCTGGACTGAAGGTATTGTTACTTCCTGCCACTTTGCTAAACACAAATGGTAAAGTCCTGATATCTCTGTTGCTCGCGAGTAAAGTAGAAGCGATTGGCTGAACTGAATGCGAAATGAGTAATGAATGCCGTGCAAAAACACCAGCTGCTGCGATGGCCTCTTGCTCAAAGCCTTGATCAAATTTGATGCGCCTTTCTTGGGTAAAATAGGCAACTGCAGTGTGGTGGTGACCTTTATATCAAATTAAGACTCGTTATGACTAGCTTCATGACTCTACTGATAACCATTACCCCCCGTTCCTCCAAGCTCGAACTTTGCACTCGTAGGGCTCATGCTCCGATGATGATCGTAATGGCCTCCATTCTCAGAGTGTACGTAATGGGCGCCACTCTCAGTAGCGAGCTCAGCCGGAGGTTGCTCTGACGGCCATGCTCGTTGGTGATAGTCTTGCGACATGAGAGTGACTGTTGGAGATGACACTTGGGTACCATCCCAGCTGGCATGAGGTGGTTCGTGCACTGGCGATTGCGGTGCATTGTGGTTATACGCTACCGGCACCTGAGCGACGGGTGGCTGCGACTGCGGTTGCATCGGCGGCGCGACGCTGTTCAAACGATGTCGCTTCTTCGCTCGTCGCAGAATGAAGAAGACGCACGCGCCCACCACAAGCGCGAGGACGGCTGCACCGCCGATGGCGATGCCTGCTATCGCCCCTTTGCTCAAACTTCCAGATGAATCTGTGACTGGTGATGAACTCGAGGATTCAGTCTCATGGGCTACCGTTTGAGGAACGGAGCGTGTTGGTTTTCTTGTGCCAGTTGCCGCTTTGCGCGTCATCAGAACTTTGAGATCTGGCGCGTCAAAGCCGCCCACGGGTGTCGTTGTTACCGCACCACCAGTGTTTTGGCCCCCCACGGCCGTCAGAATATCGGTGGGGACAGCGTACGTGGTCAGGTTGGGCTGGTACAGGGCCCAGATGGCATTTTGCGGATTCTGCTCGCCGAGGTTCATGTTGTGCGTGCCCCAGACGGTGTCTGCATCGCACATGTATGTTGTGTCGTTAGAATAGGTGCCGCCGATGACGAGCATCTGGCTGTTGTCGATGACGTTGCACGTCATCATGTTCTTGGGGTAGGGCCCGCTGACATTGCTGCCCGGTGGGTAAGGGCCCCGGATCCACTGGAAGCTCGGGATGGTGAGAATGTAGATGTCATCGTAGCCGGTTGTGTCTGGGGGGAAGCCCGACCCGCCGTATATGTATCTGGTGAAGAAAATCAGCTTGGCTTGGTGGTGAGTTTGGCCAGAAGAAGACCTACATATTGTAGCTTGACTGGTCCTGGGCCCAGGTGGCACCGCCGCAAAAGCGCCGTCTATCGTCGGGTGTGCGACCAGACGCTTTCTGCGTGTACCATTTTGTATTTGCAACATCGTAAAGAAAGATCTGGTCCAAAGGCTGCGGTGTCAGCGTCCCGTTTCCGTACAGGTCCTGACTTCCACCGAAGTAGACTAGCATACCCGCATCCCCAGCAGGTATGAATGTCATTGAGCCATCGGCTCGAGGGATTTCATCAGGCCCTGTTAGGTTACTCCATGAATTGGAGTCCATTTCATACATTAACAATCTGTTGGAGGCCTGGGGTGGTCCCTGCCAGTTTGGAACAGAAGCATTGCTTTGCCACCCGCCATAAGAGTATGCTTCTCCTCTAGAGGGGATTGAAACACCTGCGCCATAGCTAAGAGCATTTATCTGGCCCGCGCCTGTTGGAATGCCAAATGAGTCCCAGTAATCATTCAGAATATCGTAGCTGTAGAGAGTAAATTCGCTTGGTTGAGTCTGGTATGACTCGCCGCCGTAAAGATATAGCCGTTTATTGAGTGAATCTTCCCAAAGAATGCCGCCATTAACACTGGGAATTGTCGCATTCTTGGATAGATTGGCATAAAGTGGCGGCATGCCCTGGGATACTTCATCAAGGTCATTGTATAAAAGGAAGGTATCTGTAGTCTTGTCAGTGTATTATTGCCGTGTTGTAACTGCAAAGCATACTGGTCAAATTTTGGGACGTGGGGCCGAAGGGCTTGTAGTTTACTAGCCCTCCGTCAATGTACAGCTTCCGGTCAACAACGGCTGACTGGTGGCCCCATCTCCTACAGAATCCTTTAATTGGATCATTCTGCGCAATGGATGTACCAAAAAGGCAACATGTGAAAAATAAAAGAGTTTGTTGAGTCCGTCGCAGCCATGGTGATGAGTCCATGATAACAGCACTCACAATCATAGGGTGATAAAAAACAACGTGGAAAGGGTGCAAGCCAGCGTTGGTTTATTTCCAGACACTCGGGTTCTCACGGTATCTTATTTCAGCAAAATATTCTTTTATAAAGCTAGGGCAACGCTAGGTGACCACCAGAACATTAAATTGCCACTCTCCGACTGAATCGCGACTCCAATACCTTTAAACATCTTGCAAGGCGCACCAGGAAAGCATGATGGGCTGACTACCCACAACGGACCACGGGCGAGACCCAGACCTGAAAAAAGGTCTGACTGGATGAAAAGGTAAGCGTGGTCAGATGGGCTCAATTACGCTTCGAGGCTGGAATGTTGTTTGAAGCAAGCTCTGCCAACGGGCTAGGCTATTCAGCTTCAAGCCACGCCCCCAAACCAACCAACAGAGACATCCCGTTATCTGCCACAAGAACCAACTCTCTGAAAAAAAGCCTTTTGCGACATTCGCTACGTTAGCCAGTTAAATGAACCGAACTGAAAGGCGTTGACCCGCTGTGTTGAATGAAGCTAGACAAGTGGCCCGAGGAGAAAATACAAACGCTCATGACTGGCCCACGATATGACTTTGTTGCTCTTCAGCTCTTTTTTAGCCTTTAATTTCCATCGAGCTAGTTCTGACACTCCCAGGCTAAGTTCAGTTACTGGTAAATGTGATTGCGGTAAAAAGAAAGAACAAGCGAGGTTCGGCGTTGAGCTCAGGATATTGGGAGTGATTTTGTCATGAAGTTGCTGGGGGAGAAACCAAAACATTTCTAAATAATATTTAGGTCAGGCCTTCGCATCGAATTATTTCATATATATGTACGTCTAATGAACATGTGACACAGAGCCCTAGTTCGGCAGATTGCCATGACATTCTTCCATTTGCCAGTATCACCCGACAAAATACCATGGAATTCAATTCTTTTTTAAGCTCCCTCTTATCTTTATGTAAATCACCCATCTCTCGGCCGCACAATGAAATATCTCCTTGGGGATTACCTTTCAAAGGGACCTAACCAAGCTGCTCAGATCATCTCTCTACCTAGCATCTATCTGGTTGCTCGTCTGCAAGACGCAACCTTCGCTCGTGGTACTCTTTTTCTGCACTAATAAATGCCTAATGTGTGTTTTGATTGCCTTCTTATTCTTATAATTCGCTGAGATGCGCCACTGTCAGCGCTGCCGTACAATGGTGCGCTTGGTAGTTAGCTGTGGGCTTATTGGGGATGATTCGTTAGTTAGTATAAAACGGTGTCTGAGTATTGTTATTGGAGACCCAGCAGTCGGATAATTGCTCAAGTACAATTAAACGTCTTAATTTTTTGTTCAACGATAATTTTATGCTCAAGTCAGCTTCTACCAGACCTTGATGAAGGCCTAGTGGCTGTGATCGATAGTTGACTGCAGGACGGCAATCCTAAGTATGTGAGCGAGTACAAAGCGCGATCTTGAGGTGTTCAAGTGACAAAAATATCACCGATCCGAAGGTGAACTCAATGCCGTCTGTTCAATCGTATTACTCGGAACGGGGGCTGTGTCCTTGTAACACATGTATGTCTGCATGTGTATGTGTTTAGCAAGGTTTTAGGCGGGCCGTATGCAGATATCCGACCACTCCCCCAAGTCTGCTTTGGTCTATAGGCCTTCGACAAACCCTTCAGTGACCACATAAAACGGGTTCAATTGCAATTTTGTTCATACCCCTGAGCATTTTGTGGCTGAGAAGATGAAGAATCGTAACTAGGATCCCAAGGGATGACACACGTATCATGACATTATCGTGCATTGCAGAAGACGGCTTATTGAGATATTCGAACATTGAAGTTTGATGGAGGGGCATTGAATGTTGTGGAAATAACTGATGTTCCTAGCTGGACAATCCCGAACCAAGTCAAGGTAGAGACATGGGAAAGTCCCCACTTGGCATTGTCGCAGGATTACTGGGTAAGTCGGCTTGTATATCAGTGTGAGCTACTTGCTCTTAGTACGATGACGTAGTTTACACTGGGCTCATCTGGCTTGACAAGATTTATTTTAAGTTTATACGGCCCACGCTAACGTCACAAACATGAGGCGGTGTCTGAACCGTTGCCAAAGGACGACGAGCGGGGTAAACCTCTTGGTTGGCTGAACAGGGAGCAGACTCTCACTCGCTCCATTAAGGGCCATGATCCAGGAGGATAGATCAACTATTTGAAAATAGTTCATATTAGGATTAGGATTTTACGTTGGACGCAATTGTGTGCTACTGTCCTCAATGTGCGTCATGGAGCCATATACTACAAGACCAGCTCCGGTTGCAGATGCGCTCCACTTTTGCTCGTTGTAGCAACATAGGTACCTTGCCACTAGCTTTTCTCACCTGCTGCATGAGCGTCGTACAGGATGACGGAATCACACTCGGATTCGGAAATATGGAATCGGCATCGGTAATATCACCATCGGAATCGGTTTGGAAAGTAGAGGTGAGTTGATCTACCAAAATTGTTATATTCATCCGATGTTAATCTCTTATGACGTTCACGGACTCGTGTCGGTCTGAATCAAATCACTTCTCCAGGATTGCACCAAATCTAAAACAGATTAGACACAAGGATTAAGCACCTAACCTGGTGAACCGATTAATAGTGGAAGGGGAGACCATGGTGCTTTGTGATTTCAAGTGGTTGTTCTTCAACCGGTAGATGAACACAAAGTTTAGTTCTTATCATCTGGGATAAATGGTGGTGAATTTATGGTGAGCAACTTGTGAGAGAGATGGGACCTCATAGGTTATAAAGGCCCCCACCTCCGTCTGACATGTGAAATAATTTGAATCTATTCATTTGCACCACTGCAGGTGTCTTTATATAACCAGCCACCTCACCTATCAAGAAGATTCCAAATTAGTTTTGCCATGTTTTACCGAGGAAAGTTTGAAGTCGGAGACAAGTTTCCCTACGGCGTCTTCGGTATACAGTACCGAGGCGAAGAACCGACTGGCCAACAAGCCGAGCTGATTAATCAATTCGAGAAACTGATCGAGGGAAAGACCCACATTGACTGCATGGTGTACCCAGGCGATGGCGGGATGGGTACCCGTATCTGGTTATCCTACTGGCGACCAGAAACGTACACTCAGTGGTGGACAAGCAAAACAGTCAAGATATTCTGGGATTCCCTCCCGGAAGATGCCGGCATCTGGCGCGAGATATTGACTATAACTCCCGGTCGAAACCAGAACGCCGTAACTGCGGACATCAAAAATGGTATCAATGGCTTGGGAGAGAGTGAAATGTTCACCGAGAAGATTGGGTACTGGGGATGCCTACGTGATCGCATTCCTGAATCCACTCCTGAAGACCAGCTCATGTCCCCTCTCGATGCTGTTCCAGATGGCGTTGATGAAACAGATACCATTCGACCAGGACGAACGTTGATCACGGACCTGCCGGACAACATTTGCTTCCTCGTTGAAGGACAAGATCACTCGCTCATGACACCATTGGAGAAGAAACATTGGTTTGACGAGTTTGACGAGCTTGTTTCTGGGTGGATGCAGGACCTAGGCAAGAATACCAGAGAGAACGGGCTTCTTAGCGTTCGCATGGGTTACGTTCCCGAGTTTGGGAGGTTCAAGGAAAGCGGACCAGTCAACCTCCAGCACAACAGGAAGATAGAGCTCTTTTACTGGCTAGATATGAAGCGATTTGAACGAATCGGCCGAGTCCACCGGGGGCATATCAAGCTTCGGAAGAAGTGGATGGACGATTACTGCCCCGTGGGAAAGATGGGCAATGGAGTTGGCAAGATTTGTCTTTGGGAGGAGACGTCTATTTTGAAGGGTGATGAGATCGAAGCAGAGTATGTTGGATGCCGAGAGGGGACTGGGTTCATGGCATATGACAAATCCGGCGTAATCAAGAGCAGATAATTTGCCCGAGTTGAATTGGCATTTTCTATGATTAGTCCTGTTTCCCAGTAGCACTTCTCATAGCTAAGCTTTTTATCCTGAAATGCGAGGTAGCTTTTCTTTGCAGATTCAGTCAGGGGAGTGTCTTCAAAGAGGGCTCCCCCATTGTCTACTATTCATGAGCTAGCACAATCGCTGTTCCACCACATACGACCATAGCTCTCAGAAAATACGGGATCCCGTCCGCTCTCCCATAGTCAAGCTGAGAAGCGGTGAATTAGTACTCGGGTCGGTGACGACCGGGGAATCCTCGCTGTTGTATGTTTTTTTTGGTTCAACTTTTTTGCTGTTGCCAGTACAAATGTGGATATCTTTTCTCGGTTAGACGCATTGATTAAACCTTAATTGAGTCACTCTGTGATAAAACGTGAGAGGGATTCAAAATGTAGAAGATACCAAGTCGCTTAGGTTCGTGGGATGATTGTTTGCTTCCTCATGTATGGTCAGTATCGTCATTTTCACTGTAATTTCACATAAAATTATCAAACCATGATCCTCATTGTGCCTGTAGGCATAGACCTTGTGTCCGTAGATTGCCATGGAGAATTACCAAACCTAGCTCAAACAACGTAGTGGAACAGTACCTTTGCCTCTTAATCTCAATTCCCATCAGTAGCATAGATCTTTTAGACAGGTATATGCTTCCACTGCTTCGTCTCCGGATCCAAAAACTCTTTCTCCGCTTTTTTCCACTCCTCAATCATCAAGTCCTTGTGAGCCTGCGACCTGGGCGTAATCTCGGCAGGAAACTCTTCGGGCATACATGCCCAGGCCTGCGTCAGCTTATCTGGGTCAGGGATGATGGGCTTATTGTCGACCGGGTCGACCGCGGGCTCAACATTGAACCCCCACATCAATCGAGACATGGCGAGCAAGAGGCTGTTCTCGGCCACGTGCATTCCCGGGCACATGCGGCGCCCTGAACCAAACACAAATTGATCTCTCTTCGTGTAGTCAGGGTTGTGGGCGGACTCGACAAAGCTTAGGTCGTCGCCGATGTACCTCTCTGGGTTGAATCGTCGCGGCTCGGGATGACGCTGAGGATCCATGTGTATACCCCACACGTTAATGACGACGCTCGCGCCTTTGGGAATCAAGTACCCCTCATAATAATCATCTCGGGTGACTGCGTGTGGGACAGCTCCGAGGATAGTTGTTGGCATCCAGCGCACAGTTTCCTTTGTGCAGGCTCGGATATATGGGAGCTGTGGCATATCCTCGATAGCAGGCAGTCGACCGGGTCCCACGACTCGGTCAAGCTCCTCTTGCGCCTTCTTCTGAACTTCCGGGAACAAGAGCATCGCCTGCATAAATGCATACAAGGTGTTTGAAGTCGTGTCCGAACCAGCTTCCAGCAGCGTTCCAGACACGTAGGAAGCTTGTTCATCCTCAAAGTCGTTGGCCTCTTGTGCTGCTGCCATTTCCATACAAAAGCATTTATTCAAGGTGCCTTTTTTCCGATCCTCCTTGGCCTTCAACCAGTGACCCATGTACAGGGCTCGTTCTCGTTGGTACAGGTGTCTAGCTCGTCGTACTGCGGGGAAGATGAACTCGGGCAGCTTTCTCAGCCAAGGGTAGTACTCGGTAATAGCAGCAGCTCCAGTTCGTGCAATGTTCACGAATTCGCCAAAGTTGTCATACAACTGCTGCATTTTCTCATCTTGGTACGTAGGTGTTCGCCATCCAAAGACCATGGATGTTGTCAACGCATTTGTATATCGTCGAATATTGTAGAGAAATTGGTCCGGCTGTGTAATCATATCATACAGCATTTGCTTGTTTTCCAGATCCTGGTATGGGATATAAGAATTGGAGACTGAGATGCTGAGAAGAGTATGGATTATTTTCCTAAACTTTTTTCTGTTAATTCTAGTCACATAGGGATAATAATGTAACCTACGTTCCGCCAGGTAGGCCCATATCTCTACGCGAGGGTTAGAAATGCATCTTATCCAGTCGGGTGTGTCATACCAAAAATCCGAACCTTCGATTGCCACTGCATAGCACCTGCGAAAAGTAGTTTTCCGGTCTGTCAGAATAAATGGCACTCCTTGCATCGATCAAATCTCGAACAGCCTTGTCCTGTGTCAAGACAATCACCGTCTTCGTACCCCAAATTAGGCTATACACAGGACCGTATTCCCGCGCCCATTTCTCCAACTGAAGGTGGACATCCTTTCCGCTCAACTTTCCAATCACAGTCAGATATAAACCAATGACACACTCCTTGTTCGGGTCGCACCTGGTGAAGGTTCCCAACTATGGGAAGTGTTGGAGGCCCTGGCGGGTAGTTTTTCGGTCGCTTCCCGATAGGACACAACAGAAGGGCCAGACCCAGGAAGGCCACCGCTACCAATATCCCTTGTGTCGATAACATGCTGTACGATGAAGTATGTTCAGAGCTTCCCTTCAGAAGCTTAGAGTTCCGCAAGCTAGGTAAACACGAGTTCGGGCAAATGAAGAATTATATACCTGCCAGGTTACCAGGGTGGTTGTCAGCTTTGCATTTAATCTCGCAATCAACCACGTATGGGTCACATGGATTTACGAAGGGTCAAGAAATATGCGCATACCAATTTTCTCGATCGGTGTGATAGCATGCATAGTGAGCACACACATGGCTGAGGACAGACTTATAGGTATCCACACTACTCAATAGCACCCGTGCCGTTCGTCCAATAGCCGTATCGAGGATTTTTATTTCATGGGGGGTTGGTGCGACCCTACTGCATTATGTTGTCTCAGTATCATTGTCGCAGAGAATTACCACCTCCCCCCAGCAAATGGAGGACTCTGATGTGGGTGAGAACAGCCTCACGACACGCGTTGCCACATCTATCCTGTGCCAGCAAGCCTCACCACGGCACCCCCGTTGGTGATTTGCCATCTGTATGCGGAATATGCAGTATCCTTGTTCGGGAATGTGCGAAGCACGGGAATTGTGTCGGGATTCGTCGGCGGAGTATGCAGTAGTCCTAGAAGCTGCTGCTCGGCTTGACACCGAGCGAAGAAAATTGCCTGAAGGCGATCAGCCAATGATCACCAACCTTGTGGATTATATCATCAGGCAATAACGCCCAATCCTATGTACTATTTCCCAAACCATCCCCACGCATGTGCTTTGCATGCTGCATAGTGCACAGACACCCAAATAGGAAGTGTGTTTCATTCACAGATGCCTGCATAAAAGAGACGGCAAAATCCACATGAGTGATTTATGATTAACCAGCTTTGAAATTTTCTTCTCCGCGGAGGGTTGCTAAAATATTCGAGGCGCCGTACAACTCCGATAAGGCAACACTACGGTACGGTGACATCATGACTATAAGTAATTGAACCGTATTTAACAATGTAAAATTGATTATTACACAATAAGCAAGCATTTACTAATTTCTCTACCGTAGGACTGTCTGTGCGCATGACAACTACAGCAATATACATGACAGCGATCCCGAACAGCCACGAGGAATTAATTGCCTCCTGCGAAGCCTGCCGTTGAACCTTGTAGACTATGCAGCATAGCCCAGCAAGCCTTTATTTTCAGCCATCAAGTAGAAAGTCGGACCTTCAACCTCTTCGCAAAGTCCCTTTGAGATGCAGATGGGGCCTCCCACTCCCAACCAGGTCTTCCCATGGTCATTCAATGTGAAGAACCATAGCCCAACGCAGCACTCAATCCCCTTGGGCAATGGATACCAGTACCAACATACCTGAGTAACTAGAAGCCTTAAGTCTTTCTCCAGTTCAAATTCATACTCGAAATTGTTCAATCTTTTTGTCATGAGCCATTTGCAGACACTTCCGTCGATCTGTCCAAAACTAGAATATAGTTAGCCACAAGACCCAACCTTGGAAGCCCGAAAGCCAGCGCACAAGACGAAGCGCCACTTCAACAATCTAATCGTTGTTATGCAGACCTTTTTCTCAGCTGTTCTGGCGAGGATCCACCGTGGGCGGCCGTGGTGGAGATGGGTATGAACACGGCGAAATTACATGTCTGGCCGAGATTGCGAAGCCTGACACTAGACCCATCGCCTATGTCGGATCAGCGCATCCAGAGGGCCCAGGAACCATTAACGCGGTGGCAAAATCCAAATGTGAGCTGCTGGCTGCTGCGACCGCGAGGGTGGTCGTGATTGATGACGATGATAAACTGCTCGTCACTACCGCCAGCACCGTGTTGGGCCGGCCGACCATAGACGCGTCCTAACATTCGGCAGTGGTGCCGATTACGACGTGCAAGTTGTTAATACCAGGCGTGGTCATGACGACGATCATCTTTGTATGGCGTTGTCCTTTGCTGCTGCTGGATGCATCGATGTGAGCCGCTTTTGCGTTTCGGGTGAAACCTGACGAAATCGCACGTGGCCTGGAGGCAGTCCAAGTTGCGTCGGCTCCGAGCGACCAAGCCGGCGCACCATTGCCATTCTCAGCGACATTGTTGAGCTCGACCTCGTAGCCCCGGACATGCACCATGATATAAGCCTGGCAGCAGCTGGGAGTGGTGTAGGCGTGGTGTGCGTCGCGGGGCTATCAGCGGAACACACGGCGGCCGGTGCGCGAGCGGAAGGGATCCAGGCGGCCCACGCCCTTTCTAACGTCGGCTATCTCCGAGATGCGCTGCACGGCACGTTAAACCTCAGTGACTGGATGCCAATCAAGGGCTCACGTGGAATGCGTATGGCGCGTTTGATGGATTGGATTGTTCCCGGGCTCTAGGAGCCTTCTTTCGCAGGATGCTTCTGAAATCCCAGGAACCAAAGCCCTGTCCCACTTATTACTGGGCAAACAACGTACCTCTACCGTGGCTATGTGGCATCTCTTGACGAGTTTCTCATCACGGCTTCGTCGATACGCCGAGCCTTTCGCTCAAAAATATGAATCGATGGGGCCCTGGCATTCATTCCTCTTGACATCCAGTGGATATGAAATTTTATAGAGAAAAACAGTGTTTATGAGATTGAATCAAAGGAAATAAGAGTCCATGCACAACGACTCCTAGCCAGCCTTGGACAGTGACTGTAATACCGCTATTCATCACCTTTCAAAATCCCCCTATCGCAGCCACCCGATTCAGCCGGCCTTTTACATACCACAAGACACTATCTAGTACAAATAAAGGGAGTAAAATTCAAGGCCCTCCGTCTCTTTGCCGCGGATCAGCGATGTTATTTCTATTAGCATGTATTGTCCTTGAAACTTGGCTCGGCTGAAAGGTTCTTTCATTCAAATCATCACGCTCCCCGGTCACTATTCGATTCCGATTCTCAATTGTTTGTTTTTGCTTTGTTAAGAACTGGTCATAAAGTGCTACTAGAGCAACCAGGAGAGCGCCTTCAGAGACCTGTTAGCAGCCAACAGAGAACCGACAACAACCTTCACTCACCGGCCGTCACAATAAAACTCGCAACACCCGTGGCAGTTTGAATACTTGCTTGCGGGTCTTGCTTAAATCGCAGAACTGCGACTATGGGCCATATAATCATCACAACTATACTTAAGACTGTAAGAGTGAGAATAAAAATGGGGGCGGCAAAGGCCGCCCAAGTGTGAACCATGTAAAGCGCTTTTCTTAGATATAGTTGCATCTCAGTTATACCATCAGGGGGGGGCACCCACAATCCGAACCAACGCAGCGATAGAACCCAAGTCGTCGAAGGGTTTCGATGATATCAGATCCATGAAGGCGAGAGGTGTCATTGAAGTCTTTTACTTCTCGTAAGCCATCAAATGCAAGATTCAGCGTTGTAAGAGTTCGTCCTTCGTCACGTGGCATCAACTAGATAACCGAATTTCAGTCAGGCCTTGTCATGTCTTGTGCGACAGTTGATACTTACTTCAATCACCTCAATTCTTGCTAATGTCTTTGGAACAAGACTGCGCAAGATACCCTGTTCGAGGAGCAGAAGACGGTAAAAAAGCTTAATATGCTGCAAGCACGCCTTATCATCAACTTCTGATGGTGCTGGACACGGAATCCATACACCGAACCCGCTTTCGTCATAGAGCAGAATCAGATGATTCCTGTGGACCTTATCCCATGCCGTGATGTAATCTTTGAGTGCATCTCTACGCATATACCCAAATTGAGTCAAATAATGCACCCAGACCAGTTTCCAAATGAATGTCGAATTCCACTGGCTGAGTAGACGATAGATTATCACTTCCTATCCAATGATGAATGCCCCGATTAGATCATTATAAAATCAGACTTTTTTGTCAGGTGCAGAGGAAGGCTGACCGAACCACCGTTAGTTCAACTTACAATAGACTTATTCCACTTTTTCAGTATCCTTGCCGGCCAAATGAAAGCGGCAGTGCAGATCATTAGTATCGCCACCGCAAGTATAACCAGGAACAAACGCAAACGAGAATAAGGCCGCGATACAGCCTGTATTATGAAATTCGACGCCATAAACCATGTCACAAATATGAAGAGGAGCCGAACCCACGCCAAATATGTGAATACACGCCATATTCCGAGACTCAAATGTGTTGGCTTGGGGTCAACTCCCGCAGCATTGAACGAAGGTTTGACGTACTGCCCTGTAGCTAAGCTGTTTATAACTGTAAAGTCGTTAGCAGTGGAGAAGACACGATGCATGGTGATAGAAACGAGGTACATGGGGTACAATGAAAGCAGTATGGGCAATTGCCAGTCGGTGTCGCTGACAACCTGTGCCGAATATTTATCTTCAGCTATCCCTGTTGGCCTTGTTGCTCTTTTTGCCACAACAGGGCTCGCTCTCCCTCTGCAGTCGTTCACAGACCTCAGGTTTCTATTTATAGCTACCATTTATGACCTATGAAATATCTTTGATCTATGATTGGTGTCTTTGTTATGCAAGCTGCAGCCTGGATTTCAAGACCTGCCTGGCCGGCTGTGCAAATTCTCAGCTCATTACATGGCTTACTATTGTGTGGCATCCAGCCACTTGCAGTTCTGCCTGACTGCCCACCACCAAACAACTTGGGTCATTTTGAGGCCCGACATGGCGTTGTGGCGCCTACCATCCCAACCAGAAATGGGCCCTCCAAACTTTTGATTGGAGAAGGGTGCAAACCAACAAGTTACGGCGATAAAAAAGGCGCCGCATCTTGTGACATAGGAAGCAACATGCAGTCAAATCAAGACACTTTCATGCCTTCGCACTTCTCTCGCCCAATTCATCCAGGTGACGGAAATTTGCATTCATATGGCTGCTTTGGTTGGCGCGAGCCGAAGTCTGCGCAGTCCCGGTAATACAGTCGTCAAACACGACCAAGGGTAATTTCACTCCAATTGAGAATTTCTGCTAGTGATTTCGATCTCGCCACTATGCATGCAGAAATCTAATCGCCCAATCGTCAGCTGTTAGGAAAGGTCGTAGCTTGTGAAGGCACGCTAAAATAAGGCTAGCGGCAGTGTGAGATGGCTGCAGCCAGGCCACAAGCCACAACTACAAAACCAATCACACGACGTTGGATTTTATGAGTGCGCATGTCTAGAAGGCCAGTCTGCACAAACATGTATTACCGCACTAACATACAGGTTGATATTGACAATGCGAGTTCAGGCAATGGCAAAAAAATACACTGATGAACCCGCCTCCATCGTATAGGGTAGGCTAGCAGACAAGTGGCCGGGTCATGGGAGTCAGTCTCTCTCCGAGGTATGCCCATTTTAATATGACCATTCGCTACGTTTAGAACACGACCTGGTTTAATGGGTTAATTATGGCTCATTAATCTGCTTGAAGGTCATGTGGCTGATGATGACTAATAAGCCGCAAAAAGAGCGAACTATGTTTCTGAGCCGGCACACAAAGTGGAAGGTGATCATCATGCATGTGGTAGAACAAATGGTGTCAAATGGCATCGTAAGGTTAGACAACCCTGTGGTACAAGATATCAATTAATGTGTTAAATTATTTATAGCATCCACTTAGGTAAGAAATAATGAAGAATGATTTTTATGCTTGCTTATTTATGGCGATTGCTATACCAGGACATGTTTGTGTGGTAAATCACGAAATTGGTTAGTTTTGGCATTGGATTTACCAGTGATGAATTGACTTCATCTGCCAGGCTAACGGTGCACCAGTAACGACCGGAAGTATTGGACGTATTGGCCGGTTTCTTTCCAAGCCGATTGCTGTTGCGCCCGCCAAGCGTTACCGGCCGCATCAATCTGGACTGGTATGCCCGATCTACTAAAATGACACTTCACGACTTCGGCAAGTCACGGTGTGGCATCGCGCTAACTTCGCGTAGCCTTTAAACAGGCTTTGAGATTGTTTTGTACACGTCACCTGAAGATGGTGTGAATTTAAGATGCTTTCAAGATTCACCGGAATGCTCAAAGACAGGGCTCGGCAACAATGTAGCCGAGGAAGAGGGCTTGATCCAGCATCGTGTCATGTCATGTAAGGCTTGGTTGAGGTTTGAAGAGAATAAAAAAGAATTAGGGCCTGGTTAACCATCGCAGCCTCATCCATGATGAATTGATACATTGGCAGGACATTTGAGATTGAACCCCAAGCAATCTGAAAATCCATCCATGACGCAAAAGGGCCGCATTTTGTGACATCATGTGTTTGTGCTAATCGAATAGCAAAAAAAAAAAAAGAAAGAAGAAAAACCAAAAACCCCCGGCAGATTTGGTGGCGTCCGGCAGTAGAAATCAGAGGCGGTCGAAATCATCAGCAGACCCGTCTTTCATGGCGCAGGGGCGATGAACTATAAAATGGAATCATGGGTGGCCATCGTGGTCTAATGCTGCCGGGCTAGGCCATTAGTCTGCGACTGGAATGGGATCTGCAACGCAGCTCCTTGAATGTGGATGCGATCGTCAGTACACAGGGCCTGTGCTTGTTGGGACCCTCCGATTCCACTACCGTGGTCTTGGGAGTGGCTCAGATAGGAGGCATGGTAAATAACGCCCATGACTGACACAATAAATTATCACTTCGGGAAATATTGACAACGTTTTGTATGTAGGTTAATTTGTCGATCGGCATGCACAGGTAGGAAGTGTCGCGATCGAAGGCGAGCTTGTCACTTGGTTCGTCCACACCCCACTCTTTCAACGCTAAACGTGCCGGACACGGGTCGACGTTGCCATCCTTGCTAGCGTCCAATCCATAATTAGTGAGTGAGGATGTTCGAGATTCCATTTCGAGTCACCTTCCCTTCTCCGGTCTTTTTCGACCTTAGGTCCGAACAAGCATTCATTTTTGACTGATGGAAAAATCATTCAGCTAGCATTCCATCTATTGTGCTGGCTGGACCGCTTGTTGTCTCGGCGCAATGCACCAATGAGACACTAACGGCCCTATACAAGCTCAAATATACCCTCCAAGAATACACACGTACAGGTGCTCAGAGGTGCTGGCAAGGCGTCCGCAGGCGAAATTAACCTTGCCCCCTTTCTAGACCCCCCTAGTGAGCGAATAGCGTTGTGAAATCCCATCAAGGAGGAATGCTCTTTCGGAGCACCATCTACGCACGGGCTAGATTCATCGTGGCGTCCGCATCAAACTAGACCTGCAGCATGACGATTGATATTCCCCGACGAACGGAAATACCATGGCGCTAGTTTCTTGCAGAGAACTCTTCAAGTCTTGGCTTTGCTATGGGGCACTCCATTGGCCACTGAGGGAAGGAGGCTTGCAGGAGAAGCGGAACACCGGAATACGTGGCATCCGGACGCCGATCCGCTATCCGACTGGGACCGCGTGTGGCTTCCCCTGTCATGTAAGCGGTGTTTATGTGATGCGGACCAGCCTTGTAAACGACCACGGCACCCCTTTATTGGCCATGAGGAGTTGTCTATTGCGAATGCGTGTGTAGATGCGAATGATGCGCCGATCGCTGCACGACTAGTGCATGAGACCCCAGGGAAGAACGCATGGCTAAGGTCATTCGGATCCAGCCACCTGGAAATTATCCAAGCCTGGGTAGGTTTATGCGTGGGACGAAAGGAGATATGGGCACAAGACTAATGTAGACCTTTTTCACGAACGATGATGAATGTGGATTTTAGCTTACTTAGCGATACTGACGGCGGTGTTGATCACTAGCGGTCGACGCGTGTTTGTGGGGGAAGCGTACTGTTCCTCCTTCTTTTCCTTGCCAACTTTACCCAACAGACTGGGACGGGATATGAAAGATAACTGGGGCAAGCCGAGAGGCATCCGGTTGATGCTTTTCTACTGGGAAGTCTCCTGATCCGCTAAGCCAAGCATCATGTTGATGATGCAGGGTGTGAGGTGTATTATTGGCTACAACTGTGCGCCGTCTCGAAACCCACATGATTCGCGATCCATGCCACAGTAATGCGGGCGCAGGGCTTGTGAGACAGTATTGTGCGTATGAGGCTTGCCATCTGCACCAGACCTGCTGGGGTCGTCTTGTTTGGCCAATATATATATGACAGTTTCTTTCACCCTCAGACCAGGGCATCAAAAAGGAGCGCCTCATGGAGCGAGCTACTTTCTATGGTTATTTATTGTACTACATCTTCTACACAGCAAATTAAAACTTCAGCCAAACATCATGATGAACGAGCCAATCGCAATTGTTGGATCAGCTTGTCGTTTTCCTGGCGGTGCAAGCTCACCATCGAAGCTTTGGGATTTGCTGAAGGCTCCTAGGGATGTTGTCTCAAGCTCTGACCCTGAGAGGTTAAACTTGGCCAACTTTTACCACGAGAATGGAGAGAAACATGGCCGCACCAACGTGCATCATCGGGCGTATCTGTTGGAGGAGGATGTCCGTCACTTCGATGCCCCCTTTTTCCGCATCAACCCTCAGGAAGCAGCCGACATGGATCCTCAGCATAGGATCCTTCTAGAAACAGCCTACGAGGCTTTCGAAGCGGCAGGATGGCCGCTTCATTCTGTCGAAGGATCATGCACATCGGTGCACGTCGGTGTGATGACAGACGATTACTACACCATCCAAGCTCGAGATGTGGATACGATGGGACGCAATTCAGCCACTGGCCTTTCTCGGGCCGTCCTCTCCAACAGGGTGTCTTATACGTTTGATCTCAAGGGCCCCTCCATGACTGTTGATACAGCATGCTCGGGGTCACTTGTCGCGCTACACCTCGCAGTGCAGGCACTGCGCACAGGGGAGGCGTCTCAGGCCCTGGTGGCAGGAGTCAACCTGCTCCTGGACCCATACTGGTTCATCACAGAATCCACCCTACACATGCTTTCCCCTGATTCTCGATCACGTATGTGGGACAAGGATGCGAATGGCTATGCTCGAGGGGAGGGCTGCGCGGCTGTTGTATTGAAGCCGCTGAGCAAAGCTATCCAGGACGGCGATCATATTGAGTCTATAATCCGAGAAACCGGTGTGAACTCTGATGGTCGGACCAATGGACTCACTATGCCCAGTCCGGCAGCACAGACAGACCTCATCCGCCAGACGTATCGGAAAGCTGGGCTGAACCCTATCTCGGACCGATGCCAGTATTTTGAGTGCCACGGAACTGGTACTCAGGCCGGTGATCCGGTTGAAGCTTGTGCCGTGAGAGATGCTTTCTTTCCGAAAGAAGCGGCTGGTTCTGAGGATGACGTCGAGCCACTGTACTGTGGTTCCATCAAGACCGTTATTGGCCATCTTGAGGGTGGCGCCGGATTAGCGGGGCTTCTTAAAGCCTCACTGGCTATCCAACACAAAATCATCCCTCCCAACATGCATTTTAATGAGCTCAACCCTTCAGTCAAACCATTCTACGATCGTTTGCACATTCCCACGTCTACATTGCCATGGCCCGAAACCCATGACCAGCCCCGCCGGGCAAGTGTGAATAGCTTCGGTTTCGGTGGCACCAATGCACATGCTATTCTTGAGAGCTTCGAGCCACCACTGCCGACATCACTGGCAAATTTGGAGGCGCTATCCGCGCCCGCAGGTCCATTTGTGTTATCGGCTAGGACGAAATCATCATTGACCAGTCTCGTAAAAGAGATGCTAAACTATGTCAGCACTGACACAGAATTGAACTTGGATGCTTTGGCATATACTTTGCACTCGAGAAGGACAGCCTTTCGACACCGAATCACCATTCCCATGGTGATGACCCGCCAGAAGCTCATTGAAAATTTGCAGATAGAAGCCGAGTTGGCGGAGAATCTGCCTGCCGACGCGGCGTTGGGTATCAGTGCACCAGATAGGTCTTCCACTGACACTGCTCGTATCCTTGGTGTTTTTACAGGACAGGTATGTTGAACCACTAGAACGCCATACCCTCTGGGCTTCTTTTTTCTTTTTTTCCTTTTTTTCCTCGATGACTCGATTGACCACCATATCGACAGGGCGCACAAGCAGCACAGATGGGCCTCCAGCTTTTGGAATCATGCCCACTATTTGCGGAATCGCTCCAAAAGTGCGAAGATGCGTTGACGTTGTTACCCTCACCACCTGAATGGTCGCTGCGACAGGAGATGGCTGCCTCCGAAGACGCGTCCAACATTTCGGAGGCCAGAATTTCACAGCCATTGTGTACCGCCCTTCAGATTGCTCTAGTTGATCTTCTGAAAGCCGCCGGCATCGGATTTTCTGCTGTTGTAGGCCATTCGTCTGGAGAGATTGGCGCAGCTTATGCAGCTGGTCTTTTGAGTCTCCACCATGCGATGGGTATTGCATACTACCGAGGTCATGTTGCCCACCTTGCCAGAGGCCAGGATGAGCAAGCAGGAAGCATGATGGCAGCTTCTTTGTCTTTCGCAGAGGCCTCTGCTATTTGCTCCAGGCCCCAATTCGCTGGTCGAGTTGGCGTCGCGGCGAGCAATGCTCCTTCCAGCGTCACATTGTCTGGTGACGCAGATGCAATCACCGAGCTCAAGCAATATCTGGATGAGAAGAAGGTCCAAGCTCGACAACTTCGTGTTGATACTGCGTACCACTCCCATCACATGCTTCGCTGTGCAGAAGCCTACTTGTCACATGTCAAACAACTGGATGTGCAAATTCAGAAGCCGTCTGATCAGAGTTGCATGTGGATATCCAGCGTATACAGTGGTGTCAACATGTTTGAAAGGCTTTCTGAAGATGACCTTTGTGGCCAATATTGGGTTGACAACATGGTGCGGCCCGTCTTGTTTTCGGAAGCTATAAGTTCTGCGGTAAAGCGGAGTTCTGACAAATTCGATGCGGCATTGGAAGTTGGGCCGCACCCAGCCTTGAAAGGCCCCGTAAGCCAAACAACCAAGGCGCTCGATGCATCATCGTTTCCATATGCTGGTTGTCTGGAAAGGAAGAGAGATGCTGTGGAAGCTGTATCAACTGCACTCGGGACGCTGTGGAGTCAGTTGGGCCCATCCTCAATCGACTTTAGAGGTTGGAGAAAAGCATTTGGCTTGGAGAGCCAACCGATGGTACTCAAAGACCTTCCTTCTTATTCGTGGGATCATGAACAAATTCACTGGCATGAATCTCGGGTATCTCGAAATTTTCGTCTTGGTACTCAGGTATCCAACACACTTTTGGGCCGATTGCAAGAGAACTCGCAGTATGAGAGAAGATGGAGAAACATGTTCCATCTCGACGAAATGCCGTGGATTACAGGTCACACTTTCCAAGGACAAGTGCTGTTTCCCGGAGCCGGTTATGTTAGTCTTGCGATAGATGCAGCAAAGTCCTTTGTGGATGGGCGCGCAATCAAGATGATAGAGATCCAAGACATGGAAATCTCCAAGCCGCTGGTGCTGAGCGAAGACAGTCCTGTCGAAGTTTTGTTCACAATCAGGAGCGGGGCTCTCCCACAACATGTCAAAGATGGTTCTGTCCTTGAGGCGGAATTCGTTTCTTACATTTGTTTGGACCAGCAAAGCCTAGAAAGGAGCTGCCAAGGACGTATACTGGTATATCTTGGCCAAGCTATGACAGAGGACCTGCCGCCCAGTTCTATCACGGAATGTGAGCTAGCCTCATTAAGCACCGAACGATTCCATCAGGCTGTTTCAGAAATTGGCCTTGTTTACGACGGTCCTTTCCGCGGACTATCCTCGCTCAGCAGATCTTGGGGCCATGCCAAAGCAATTGGTTCATGGCCAGAGGGAGCTCTCGACATTGGTTGTACATTGCATCCTGCTCTATTGGATGTTGCATTTCAAACAGGGCTGGCGACTGTGATATCTAATGCCGAAAGGGCACTAGGAAGCTCATATCTCCCGGTGGGAATCCGCAGAATTATCATTGACCCAAATGAAACTCATCAAGATTCATTGGGTGCAACGAATGTCAACATTGAGAGTCTGATGACAAGCTTCAACGAGCGCAAGCTGGAGGTTGACATTAATGTGTGTACTCAACCAATAGGCCCCGCTTGCAGTATCCAAGTGGATGGCTTGGTACTCAAAGCCATTTCGGAGCCACAGGTTGCAGATGACCGAAATCTGTTTGTCAAAACTGTCTGGGACGTCGACAGTGCGTATGGCCTGATTGATCCGTCAGAAGGGAAGGATTATCTGGATGAGCCGGCTTCCATGGTTGATGTATATGAGCGTGTTTCTCTCTTCTACATGAACAAGCTCGTCCAGACTTTAGGTAAACAGGACCTATCATCGGCTAGGTGGCATCACAAAGAACTGGTTCGTTATATCGAAACAACTTTGGAGACTGTTCAGAGTGGCGAACATCCCGTACTGAAGAGTGAGTGGCTGAATGACAGGCTCGAAACGATTCGCGAGCTCTCTAGCCGACACCGTGATAATTTGGATGTCACGATGCTTTGCAAAGTTGGTGAGAATTTGCCATCGGTTATCAGGCAAGAATCGGACATGATGGAACATATCATGCAGGACGACCTATTCAGCCGCTTCTACAAAAACAGCAAAGGATTAATGGCTTGTAACAAGTACGTGTGTGATCTCATGCGCCAGATTAGCCACAAACACCCAAGGGCAAACATCATCGAGATAGGTGCGGGTACTGGTGGCACAACACTCGACATACTCGATGCTATCGGCACCGCTTATTCTTCCTACACTTGCACCGATATATCCGAATTTTTCTTTGGAGGGTTGAAGGACAAATTGCCTTCAACACATGAGGCAAAAGTGCACTTCAAGGCATTCAACGTTGAGAAGGGACCAGCAGTGCAAGACTTCGAGGAGAAGAGTTTCGATGTTGTCATCGCAGCGAATGTGTTACACGCAACTCGGAGCCTGTCGGAGACGATCCAAAACGCACGAGCACTTCTGCGACCTGGCGGGTATCTCATAGCTGTCGAGGTGACGGGGTCCACCATTCGGTCTACTGGCATCATGGGAGGACTGGAAGGCTGGTGGTTGGGCGTCGATGAAGGACGAAGAATGGGACCCGGCATCAGTGTAAAGGAGTGGGATGACCTTCTCCGACGAAATGAGTTTTCGGGTATTGATTGCGTCTTCAACGATTATGCGGACGCTTCCCGACAAACGTATTCCGCTTTCAGCACACAACTCACCGACAGCCGGTTAGAGGTGATGCGGGATCCTCTTTCTTCCATGGATCTTATCTCCGAAGTGCCCATCATGATTCTTGGCGGTAAAAGCTTGAAGGTTTCCAAACTAGCACGTCGGGCAGAAAAGATTTTTTGTCGCTGGTCCACGAATGTTAAGACTTGCGAGTGTTTGGATGAGCTGGACTCAGCTTCAATTTCCCCGGGTACCTTCTTGCTGTCACTATCAGAGCTTGAAAGCCCTTTTTTCTCAGAAGACCCAACTGCCGAAAGGTTGGAGAACCTTCAGGAGATGTTGGGCTCAGTCCGCAGCCTCTTGTTGGTGACGTCTGGACGTCTACTTGAGGACCCGTATCCAAATATGATGGTTGGCGTGGGTCGTGCTCTATCAGGAGAATTGCCTCATGTGGATATTCACTATCTCGACATTGACCCTCATGAAGCATGGGATATCGATGCTATCCTTAATCATTTCCTTCGTATGATTTACACGTTATCATCACAAAGCATCACTGAGGATATGTTTTGGCTGCAAGAACCAGAGACATTGATCCGAGGCGGCAAGGCTTTGATCCCTCGGCTGATACAAGATCATGCATCGAACGAAACACTCAATGCAAAGCGCCGCCGTATAACTAATTCTGTTGGACCAGAAATAGACATTGGGCTGGTCAACGACACTGTCAGCTCAAAACCAGTTGTGGTTTGGACTGCATCAGCCGACATTCCAGAAGGCCATGTCGCTATCAAGGTTAGACTGTCGGTACCCTTGCACACGGGAGACGAGACCCCCTGTTTTCTATGTGTTGGGAAAATTGAACGCTTGAAAAACAACGAAACGGAGACCGAGGTCCTCGCTTTGGTTGGGGCTTGCTCTTCAACTGTTGTGCAGCCTAAGAACAGTTTCTATGAGGTTCCCAACTCATATAAGCATGATGCAGAATCTCTGGTGATACTAGCACATTTGTTGATTGGTCATTATGTCACCTCTAAACTACCAGACAGTGGGACTACCTTAGTATCTGGCGTTTCGGAAGCCATCGCGACAACAATATCAGGGCTTGCAAGTCAGCAAGAGCGCAGCGTCTTGTTTGTTAATACCACTACCGCTCCAGCGAATGCAAGACTTGGATGGGTACAGCTGCATCCTTTCGCTACCGCCCGAGAGGTACAGAAAAGTATCCCCCACAATTCGACGGCTCTCTTTTGTTTCAACAGTGGAGTGGATAAGCCACTACAGAATCTGACCAAGTACTGCGATTTGCATTCGTTCAGCTCCAGCCAGATTATGAAGCATTACACAGCCGACACGATCTCTGAAGTCTATCAGACGCACGAAAAGAGCCTCTCCAAGTTTAAGCATATATCCCCATCACCAAAAATCATCAATATTCATGAAGTCGCTCAAGAGCTTGATAAAGTAGCAGAGCGCATGTCGTACGTTCTGAACTGGGAACGCACTACATCTGTCAGTGCGGTGGTTCCATCTCTTCGGCCTGAATCTGTCTTCTCTCCAGACAAGACATACCTGCTTGTGGGAATGGCAGGTGAACTGGGGCAATCTCTTACCAACTTTATGGTCCGAGGGGGTGCTCGATATATTGTCTTGTCCAGCCGAAACCCTAAGCCCAATCAGCATTGGCTTGCGGAGCTTCGATCCATGGGCGCAGACGTACGCGTGGTAAAGATGGATGTAACGAACCGAGCTCAGCTCCGTGAATCAGTGGCCGTGCTCCGCGAAACGATGCCAGAAATTGGTGGAGTGGCGAATGGTGCTTTAATCCTAGAGGCCGGTATCTTCGTCAACCTCTCTGCAGAAAGCATGTCAAAGCAGCTGCGGCCCAAGGTTCTAGGAACAATCAACCTTGACCTGGAGTTTGAAAACGATGACCTTGACTTCTTCCTTACCTTTGGTTCGCTTGCCACAGTGTGTGGCAACCCAGGTCAGTCCATGTATCATGCCGGAAATATGTTCATGGCAACGCTGGTGGAGCAACGGAGACGCCGTGGCAAAGTAGCGTCAATTCTCAACTTTGGATTGTTGGTGGACATTGGTTATGTGGCCAGGACTGATCGCTCCGATGGGACCAATATTGAAGGAATTCTACGGTCCTTGCTTCTCACCCCGCTCTCCGAAGCCGAGTTTCACCATGTTGTTATGCAGGGTATCGTGGCTGGCCGACCAGGCTCGCCGAGCGGTGAGGTCATCATGGGGATGGAACCCTACGTCGATGATGGGAAGGCAGAATACCGACCCGCATGGGTTGACAAATCCTTCTTTTCTCACATGATCCACGCACCCGCCAAGTCTGAAGGAGTCACAGTCGAAGTTATTTCATCATCTATGCAGAGCTTGCATGAGGATCTTGCCAAAGCCACGAACTTGAAGGACTCTACGAGCGCAGTCATGAGTCTTTTAACTAGGAAGATAAAACTGATGATGAAGACTTCTGATATTGAAATAGATCTCAATGCTCCCTTGGCTGACCTCGGTCTCGATTCCCTTCATGGAATTGAAATTCGTCGTTGGCTGCTCGACGAATTCGGAGTCAGTATGCCTCTTCTCAAGATCCTTGGTCGGGAGCCGTTTTCATCCATTTGTGGGTTTATTGCACAGATGCACATGAGTGGCAAGGAAGCACCCACTAAAGCACCAGAGAATGATTCTGACAACCGACTGAACCCGAGCGTCACTCAAGGTGAGGCTGCTCCAGAGGCATCCACAGACAGAGAAAACACTGGCGGAAGCTCAGCCAACTTGTCGAAAGCGCCCAGCCAGCAACCTGTAGAAGTTGAGGCAAGACATCTACCTAAATCTCCGGATACCCCCAATTCGGAAAGCCCAATGGGATCAGATGAAGAGGACTCATCAGATGCATCGGATTACGAGATACGACGAGGAAGCCACGGCACAGTCTCAACAAACGTATCCGATTCGTCTATATCCGCGGCGGAGTTGGGGCTTCGGAATTTCGAACAGGTAGAGCCGCCGTTGGAGTACGAACGTGAGGAGTCTCTGTCATTTGCACAGGCGGGTATACACTTCCTCCACACGTTTTTAGAGGACCCAACGTCGTTCAACGTTACTACGAGATATTCCATCAGGGGCCCATTGAATGTCAACCGGTTTTCAAAAGCCTTGAACAAGGCATTGCTTCATCATGACGCCTGCCAAACCTCGTATTTTGCTAACCCTGGAACTTCACGCGTCGCCCAGCACCTGTTTCATAATTCGAACTTGCCGCGGCTTGCCCACATCAAGTCTACAGCAGAAAAAGCCGATGCGGATGCCAATGCAATTTTCAACACAATCGCCAAACGGCCATATTCTCTTGCAGCCGGAGAAACATTTCGCCCTGTCCTCATCCGTCACGGAACAGAATGGCACACACTTATCTTTGGCTTCCACCTGATTGCAACCGACGCACTCGGGTTCAGCAACCTATTGCGTGATGTTGATCGCGCGTACCAGTTTCTCCCTCTCTCAGACTCTGAATCATATTTGGACTTTTCACGCCAGCAATACGAGACTCTTCAGAATGACGGGTTCAGAGAAGCTATTGCCTACTGGAAGGACCAGCTTAGCCCTCTCCCAACAGAAATCCCATTATTCCCTGTTGCTCATGTAAAGCAGAGGGAAGCCCGCCGTACCTATGGTAACATCCTAGTTTCCAAGGAGATGAATGAGGATTTTGCACGGAAAGTAAAGGAAGTCAGCCAATCGTATGGAGCCACATCGATGCAATTTTATCTGGCTGCCATGCAGGTTCTCGTTGCCCGTTTTGCGGGAATTGACGATGTGTGCATTGGTGTGACGGATAATGGACGGCAGAGCGGCAACTTTGAAGGTTCCGTTGGCCACTTTGCCAATATTCTCCCAGTGCGCTTCAAATTGGGTATCAATCAATCTTTCAAAGATTTGATCCAACAAACATCGAATACTATGCTGGGGGCGTTTGACAATGCCCAAGTCCCTTTCGACGTGCTTTTAGAGCACCTCAAAGTTGAGCGATCCCCAAAATGCACACCACTGTTTCAACTTGCTTTCAATTATCGACTCGGCGACACACTGTACCGACGAATGGGGAATTGCACCATGTCAATGGACAAGTACGAAGATGTTAAGACGCCATACGACTTGACTATAAATGTGACCCAGACTGCGGATCAGGGGCACTTGATCGAGTGTGTTACAAGCGATTACATTTACTCGGCTTCGGCGACGGAATTCATTATGGACAGCTTTGTTCATCTCATCCAGTCCATTATCCAAGACCAATCTGTTCCAGTAGGCCAATGCAAGCTATTCAGCGACGCCCAAATCGACCACGCAATCAGTTTAGGCAAAGGCCCAAATATCAGCTACGAATGGCCAGACACCCTCCCCGAGAGGTTTCAACAGGTAGCCGACGCATTCCCGGAATCAATCGCCATCAAGGATGCACATGACACCCTGACCTATAGGCAACTTTCCCGGAAAGCGACTTCATACTCCGTTTCCTTGTTCAATGCTGGGGTTGAACGTGGATCGCGGGTTGCCGTATTCTGTGAACCAAGCATTGATATGTACGCCACCATGCTTGCCATTCTCCAAATCGGTGGTGTCTATGTTCCGCTTGATTCAAAGCTTCCCAAATTCCGGCTCCAAACCATAATGGACACTTGCAATCCTAATGTTTTAGCTTTCCATGATGCAACTGTCGAAAGTGTTACCCAGTACTTTCACAAATTTAACTTCAGAAAACTGAACATGTCTACCTCAAGCCAAAATTCTGAAGAGGCCTATGCCTCTGATCAATTCTCTCCTGCTTTGGGTGAAGAGGATAGCTTCATTCTATTTACAAGTGGCTCTACAGGCACACCCAAAGGGATTAGGTTGGGACAGCCTGGGATCATGAACTATGCAGCCTCCAAAAGAGAGCTTCTTGGTCTTGGTCAGATCAAAGTCCTCCAACAAACCTCTCCGGGTTTTGATATGGCAATCGCCCAAGCCTTTAACGCATTCGCTAACGGGGGGACGCTTATTATTGCCCCTCCTGCAGCTCGCGGTGACCCTACAATGTTATCCAAAATCATCCGCGATGAAGGAATTGAGTTCACTCTAGCCACACCTTCAGAATACCAAATGCTGGCTTCATTTGGAGCCGAAACACTACAACAGTGTCCAGCTTGGCGTTATATCTGCTCCGGAGGAGAAGTTGTTACAGATGGGCTGATTAATTCTTTGAGACGCCTCGATCTGCCGGCTCTCAGCCTGGTCGACTGTTATGGCCCCACCGAAATTTCATGCGCTACCACGTTCAAACACATTCCTTTGGGACTAAATTCAGAAGCCCCAACTAATGATGAAATGACACTTGATGCGACCGTCAGGTCGGTGGGCAAGGCAATCCCCAATACCTCCGTTTATATTGTTAGCGAGGAGGGAAATCTTTTACCGGCGGGGATTCCGGGAGAGATTTGTGTTGGTGGTTGTGGCGTGGCCAATGGTTATTTGGATGGGGAACTTGGCAGTACCAAATTTGTTCCAGATCCGTTCCAAAACTACGATTCCCCGTCTTCAAAGACTAAGTTCATGTACAAAACGGGTGACAAGGGGCTATTACAACTGGATGGGTCTCTGAGGTTCCTTGGAAGAACCGAGGCCGGGAACACATTGGTCAAGCTTCGTGGTCTGCGCATTGACTTGACCGAGGTTTCAAATGCCATCTTGAATGCGGCCCCGGGTAATTTATTATCTGACGCGGTTGTGACAGTGCGTGGTGAGCCGCAATATTTGGTCTGTCATGTCGTACCCACTGGCGGGAAACATTTGGACCAGGGACAGTTGCAGTCGCTTCTGGGTAACCTCACACTTCCTCGCCACATGATTCCGTCAATCATATCACAATTGGAGCGGTTCCCGACCACCCCAAGCGGAAAGGTGGACAGAAAGGCTTTACAACTTCTTCCACTACCGGAAAAAACACGCACCACACAACCCCAATCCGGACTGACCGTGCCGGAGGGCGAATTGCAAGAAGTCTGGTTGGAGATTCTTGGTGATGTCGCCAATGTGGCGGATATTGGAACTGACTCGGATTTCTTCGCCGTTGGAGGTAGTTCCTTGCTCCTTGTGCGTCTGCAGAATGCGATTCGTGAAAAGTTTGGTGTGGCATTGACTCTACAGGAGCTTTACCAGGCCACAACGTTGAGGCAAATGGCGGCATCCATGCACAATGGACGAAGACAATTGGCTCAAGAATCAATTGATTGGCTTGAGGAGATTTCCATTCCAAGTCACTTATTAGACGCTGCGCGAACTGGCTCCCCATCTCAAAAGCCGAGTACCAAGCATCTACAGGTGCTTCTTACCGGTTCAACATCATTTCTGGGCGGGGAGATTCTCCTTCAGCTACTTTCAGATGATAATGTTTCCAAGGTCCATTGCATCGCAGTGCCAGAAGGGGAAGGACACCTGCTTCCATCCGACCATGAGAACAAGTTGACAGTCTACCCTGGGAGCATTCTGAGTAGGAACCTGGGCCTCTCAGGCAAGGAACTTGACTTTCTAAAGGCGAACATTGACCGAATCATTCATGCATCATCCCAAGGTCATTGCATGAACAACTACAGCTCTGTCAAACAGGGACTTTACCTCTCGACACAATCATTGGCTGGCTTGGCAATCCCCAGACGCATCCCCTTCCATTTAATCTCAGCCCCGCGAGTGGCTCTGCTCACTGGCCGGTACGAGTCAGAGCCGGTCTCCTTGGCTGATCACCTTCCCCCGACCGACGGGTCCCAGGGTGTGACATCGGCCAAGTGGGCAAGTGAACGCTTCTTGGAGAATTTGGCGCAGGAAACAGGGCTTCCAGTCACCATCCACCGACCTTGCGCTTTGGTTGGCGACCGTGCGCCGGCGAATGAAGTATTCAATTCCGTCGTCAAGTTCTCGCTACTGGCTCGAAAAGTGCCAAATATCCTGACAGGAAAAGGCTTCTTCGACTTCAAGGATGCCAGAGTGGTCGCATCTGAGATTGCCAAGGAATCATCGGCATCACCAGGTCCCGTTCAATTCCGTCACCACAGCAGCGATGCCAGAGTGCTATTTTCCGAGGTTGCAGACAGAATGAAGGCTATATATGGTGGAGACTTTGAAGTGGTAGAGCCAGGTCAGTGGCTAGAGGCTGCATCATTGGCTGGTATGGATACTCTTTTGACAGTTCATTTGGGGGCCAGTATGGAGCAGCCCATAGCATTTCCATATTTGGGTAAATAGTAGTGGTTGGTTTAAGGAGCGAATTTGAAATAGTGTAGATGCTTTTAATTTTATTCAGACGTTGTTAAATTTACTTGGACACAAATCTCCAATTCCGGCTCCTTTGATACGTGCTCAAATAACTTATCATAGCTTACTTCTCGCTCCTTCACATGCTGAGGATGGCTGAAGTGTTAGCTCTGCAGTATGAGTTTCAATGTTTTTGGGTGGTGAGCCTGAGGATTCTTCTTCATATGGGTCAATGATCCTGGGGTATCCGACGACAAAAGGTTTGATTTTGCCTTCAGCTTCCATCTCTTTGAGTATTCGTGATGCGTTGGTCATTGCCGCCCATAACCTGTGGTTTGTTTCTCTAAGGGGGCGCTGTGGACAGCACTTTATGGGTTGGCTGAACGGTGTATAGTCAACCTGGCTTTCCATAGGGCTAGTGATCTGTTCATCTAGTTTCATGGCAAGGGGTCAATCTAAATATCATAAATCGTCTGTTAGTTTCAGAATGAGGGAGTTTACCTTCTTTTAGGCCATGGACATCAGAACGATGTCGTTGTCTTTTTTCCGAGGCGCGAGGGCTCTGAAATACTACGTTGCATTCGCCGCACTGTTTCAGTTCCTGCGATGGCGGTGTTAGATATAATAATGATAGTATACAAGGATAGATGAAAAGTCGGCTTACTCTTACTCGGCGCAAACCCTCTGGAGACAAATCCGACTCTTTAATGTCATTTACACACAGCATAAAGAGGCCAATAGATCCCTCATCATTGGCTTTCCCATCAAGCTCATCTGCACTGCCGTAGGAAAAAACCTCTTTTCTCAGCTCCTCAAATCCCACCGGAACCTCCTCGGGAAGTTCCACATCCAAATTCTCTTGACCTTGGGAGAACATCAAACCCCATGCGTAGGTGATGTAAGCGATGTCGGACGAACGGTAATTTAGCAGTATGGGAACAGCGACCTGGAAGCAGTACCTATCAGCAGTGCCGCCAGCTTCGACAATCTTCCGGTGCAGTAAGTCGGAATATTCATCTTGGCGTGTATAGTCGCTCGGAATCGTCGGATAGCAGGAGATGCCGTATGTCTGGCCCTTGCTGTTGGCGGTCAGGAAAGCATCCAGTGTATCCGTGGAAACCATGAACCCACGAAGACGGATGATTGCCATTGCAAGGATTACAGGTGGAACTTGATCAGAAGAAGATATTTTTGAAGTCAGTTAAAGCTGATTTCATCATTGAAGGTACGATATTTATAGCTAGACAAGGCAATGGGAGCAGAGGTTGATGTGTGTTGGTTGTGTCAATCGCCAGGCAGAAGCCTCCACCGCCCAGGGCTTGATTGGTTGCAACGTGGCTCTCGAAGGTGGAGCAACCAATTGTGCTGATGAAATAGGTGTAGAGGATTATGATGGGATCCACCCAAGACCTCTCTGGGTGACTATGGGAATGGAGTCATCGGTGGTGGGTCCAGCACAAGAAAGACTTGTAACATCCGCAACCTAAGGGGCATTCTTCCAGGATCGTGTCTCGTTTTTGCCTGGAATACAATACATCGAGCATCGAAAGCTCGAGTCATTTGATCATTGAGGAGTTACTGCCATTGCTGACGGTCCTAGTGTACATCTATTGAATTCATCATCCCCACGCAACTCCCAGTTTAATTTTGACGCCGACCCTGCAGCAGGAAATCATCCAGTTCCTCCTCCCGATTCTTGACTTGCTCGTAATGGGTCTTTTTGTCAAGAACCGGAATGCTCACTTTGATCCACCCCCCGCCCTGTCTCCAAGGTCCAACGCCGCTGCTCTCCATCGACATTCGCAGCAGGGAGAACTTGCCATCGGTATCCCACGCTTTCTGTCGCCATTCACCTTTCTGTGTCATACGCGCTTGTCGCGTCATCATCATCACAGGCTCCAACACCAGGCTGATCAAAATGATCAAGACGTTACACAGCACAACGGCCAATAAACCGGCAAGGTTGAAGTTTTGGTAGCGGTTGGTGGTGGTAACCTTTTGCGTCTCACATGCAGTCTGAGAAACGCGTCTTATCCATGACCCCTCAGGAAAGTCGGACAAGGGCTTGTAGATGAGAAAACGCCCGTACATTGGGCTGGTCTCGTCGATCCTGCGAAGAAACCGGATTATGTGACCTTGGAGCATGGCAAGTCCAGTCTCGAACCACATTTTTGCTTCTTTTTGCCACTGATTACTGGGAAGTGACGTGGAAATATAGTCCCCGGCGGTCAGATCCTTTGCTAAAAGGCCTACAAGGAATTTTGGTCAGACTGGTTGCTCTTGCTCGGCATTCGCTCGGTACATAGAGAGATTGCACATACCTGCTGCTCCTAAACCTCCCAAACCGTGACTCCCTGTGCTCGTAAGAGATGCCAATACCGCAGTGCGATTTACCGCCAACCATTGATACTCGTTGAAGCCCAATCCTGCGGACTCTGTCCAAGCCGTCACGGGGCTAGTAAGATTGGTGCAGCTGCCACTAACCGGATTGCAGAACTGCACCTGGTCAAGGCACCCAATGAAATTCATATAGTTGCTCCCAAGGTACAATTCTTTATTATTTTGGTCAATGGACCTTGAGCCGTCGGCCAGGAACAAGGGATCATAGACCTTTGCAGGATAGGTGACGGATTCTTGGCGAACATAACAAAGGGAGAGGTCTGCGTCATCGCGATCGAATGGTTCTGCTGGTCGCTCCAGGTACCTCAACGCCCCAGAATACCAGCGGCATCTGCAAAGTTAGCGACGTGTGAAACCGGGAAGACAAATAGAAAACATGGGAGAATTCATCTTCGTCATTTCCGGAACTTACCCAGCTGAGTAACCATTGAAGGTGAGTGGTAGGGAGTTTGTGGGAAAGCCAAAAGTAAGGTTGAGGTCATTGGTAAGCCTGGTAAAATTTGCCAAGCCCCCATTCTCGTTGAATGTGACATCGACAAAGTCATCCGCGTTGACAGGCGAGCATGTCACGACTTTTCGTAATTCGATTCGGTTTTGCGGAGGCGCATTCAGCCCCAGGTGGAAATGCGAATTTATCTTGCCAGTATCCAAAACCATGGTGGTGTTCTCTGACGATGTGTCGTTCGAAAGACACCGATTCTCCCCCTTGAACGGGCAAGGGGCCATTAGTTTGGAGAATGGAAGCTTCTTGACGGGGAATTTCGAGGTGGGAACGGAAAACGGTGGCATTTCCGCATAAAACCATTTCGCATAAAGTCGAGCGTCCATGGTATTCTGCGCCAGCTGGTTGTCTTCGGGATCGGGGTTGAAGTCGGCTTCCAGTTTTGACTTGCTGATATCCAGGTCCCATACACCGCACCCTGTAGCCTTGGCGAGAACAACCACATCGGGTGTCTTCTGTGTTACCAAGCTAGACACAAATGTACCAGCAAGGGTGAAGGCAACCAGGCAAACTGTAGCCATGATGACGACGGGGATGAGCCGCCTTCTGGCGTGCATGCCCGTGCCGCCCCATGCCCACCCCATCAGCAGGGCATCTGTAATTGTGCCAGTCGAGGTGATGCTGTTTCGCAGCAATGTCTGGATCTGCGCGTGGACGGGGTCGGATCGCTTTTCGGGTCGGGCTCGAAGCTGGTGGATGGTGTAGGTCATGATGTACCAGAACCTGGTTCCCGCCAGAGACACCAGCAAGGTCATGATGGAAATGAGATAGCCGCCGTGGGTGAGGGGGACAGTCAGGGTGAGTTGGCGCAGTCCATTGTGTGAGTAGTCCCGCCAGACTCCCACGTAGACGTCTTGCTCCGACATGGTCTCGCTGTGGGCGACAACGGCGCCGCGACACAGGTTTTCGCTATCGTCTTCGAATGTCGATGAGAGGGGTTGACAGACGTGCGCGCGCCATCAAAGAAAGACAGTGCCGGCAGTTTATACGACCCCATTACATGCGGCATGCTGCCGGGAGGCCCATTGACTAGTTATAGGCGAGGGCTTCAGCCGCCAGCCACTACAGACGTGTCTGAAGTTTAGCCACACTGGTTGGCTGTATGATGCCCCAGTTGAGGTCTAGACCAGCCGTGGTCGCGACTTTGCGACCATGATAGGACGCCACAAATACGCCGGGACCGACTAAATGGGAACCGCCACCATTAGGCTGTCGCGGGGTTTTTAGTCTAAACCAGGATAAGCTTATTACAGACTCTATTCATCCATCAATGACGGGAATCCAAAGTGCAGCACCACATTTTTTCCCTGGTCCATGGCTGAAAAGCGCTTGGGCACGTGTCCCACCATGCCGCTGTGGCCTTGATTGTTCAAGCATTAGTCCCTGAGCAAGAGTTGAACCAACGTGTCGTGTAACGTGGCTGAATCCTAGTGAGTATTTTGCGCTATGCGCCGGATCATCCACTCACGAGCAGAGCCACAGCGGTTGCCGCTGATGGCTTCGTGTCTCAAGGTCAGATGCTCAAGCTCAAGACAGCATCACCAAATATGATACGTTTTCTCAGGTTTTTCAAGTCATCATCGAGCGCTAAAGGGCTGTTAAGAAGTGCCAAATTATGCGATTCCAACTACGCACCCACATTGAGATAATAATTGCTGTACTGTCCAAGTGGCCGACCACCTCTCCACCAAGAGTATGGGGCTGAAGGCATGAAAGTTGCCAGTGGGTGGGCCCGCAATTTCAGCCCTACCGTGATTGCAAACACATCCCAATACGAACTTTTTATTCAAGCTCCAGGGTAAGTTGGTACCATCACTCTATTGGAGATGGCAGCCAATACCTACGACTCGTATCACAATCTTGCTTTACCCTAGACTTGTGGCTACTTCTAGATCGCTTAGTACATATGTCGTGCAATTCTTTCAGTTCCGATATTGCGCCAGCTAATGGCCGTAATAAAATTAGAACATCCGTGGTCACCTATGCGTCACACCATCTATGCATCACACCATCTATGCATCATAACATCCACTCATTACACCATCATTTTTCATGCCCTATACTTTCATGTCCATTCCGGAGCACAAGTTCCCCATTGGCACATATCAGCTGCGACATCAATATTCTCATTACGGGTCACAAGCATACTTGTCAAGCGACTCGGTTGAGCATGTGTAGCCTGGCCAAGGGACTTCCCATCGACCTTTGGCTGTTTCCCAGTTGTGAAAGCGGGGCTTGGCGTTCCACTGGAAAAGATCCTCCATGGCCGATGCCACACGCACAAGTTTTGCCTCTGAATACTGCTGCCCGTATATGCAGATTCCTGTAGGCACTTCGTATCCGCTCTGGCCGATGGGCACGGACGCGACCGGATATCCAGCGTACGAGGGGACAGAGGCGCAAGCGTTATCGTGTCCACCTGCGGCACTGTTTGGTACGAGCATCCCATCAAGCTTGACGACAGTTCCATTCTCTGTCACGTAGACGTGGCCGCTGTCGATAACTGAGCCGGCAGTACGCCTGCCCCAGCCAAAGGCCGACCAAAAGTCTGCACCTAGAGTTCCATTGGTATCAATGGCACTGTCGTAAAAGTCTTGGCCCGATTCGGTGTTGTACCACCAAGTGGTACCCCCTAGAGCGCCGGTAGATTTGTTATGCGCAACGTTCCAAGCGGCTATTTCGGCAAGGGTGGACATGCCGTGTCGCTCGTCGCTCTCTGGAAAGGTCCAGTTCTGCAGCCACTCGCCGTAGGCAACGGCTAGAAGAGTGTAATATGCAATTAACTGATCGTACTCTGCAGGGGTGTCTGAAGGTTGGCCAAAGCCATAGCTGTTGGCGATTGTATGGATGTTCGGAATGTCCTTGGTCATCTGATAAGTATGGGGATCAAAATCAACCTACACTGGTTTTCAGATCATGACATACCGTAAAATTATGAATTTCTGCACCTGCGGCTTTGAGCTGAGATAGTCTCTTTTCGAATACCTCGCGTTGCCCTGGTGAGTTGATGGCTCCATTTGTGGACCAATACGGATTCCAAGGCAGTCCCAACTTGATGCCCTTTAATGCTTCCTTGCCCACGAGCTCGGCTGCGTACCCGTTTTCGGGATATCTTTCTATTGCCTGGTAGGTTAAATTGTCCAAACGATCAGGCCCACCAATGATATCAAGCAAATAGGCCACGTCCTTCATGGAACGGGCGATTGGGCCTGGCGTGTCGTAATAGAAACTTCCAGGAACAATACCATGGCGGGAAATCAGCCCCGGGGTGGTCTTTATTGTGTAAAGGCCAAGGTTCGCTGATGGATGCACCAGAGATCTATAATTTCCATCAGCGAGTATGTCCCAAATACAGTACCTTCACGGCAAAAATTCCACTTACCCGTGGGTTTCTGTGCCAAAAGCAATGGAAACTTGATTGCTGCGGACGGCAACAGCAGATCCTCCGCTACTACCTGAAGTTGCCTGGGTCAAATTGAACGGGTTTCTTGTCTGACCAACACGCGTTGAGTAGCCATCTGAGAAGTTGACAAGCGCACGATGATCAGCAGCCTCGGAAAGCGCGGCGTGGCCGAGCAACACGCCGCCGGCCGCACGAATCTTGGAGACAAAGGTTGCCTCAGCCGAGTAACGACCTCCCAGAAGGACCAGGCCGCCTTCGCTCGTGTTATGTTTATCGTCGGTGTAGGTGTTGTCCTTTACCAGAAAAGGGATGCCGTGCATGGGTCCGCGGATGCCGGTTTCAGACCGCTCCTTGTCGAGAGATTCGGCAATGGAAATGGCATCAGGGTTCACCTCGCTGACTGAGCGGAGAACATGATTGGTTTGGTGAATGCGGGCACTGTAGCATTCCACAAGATCCCGGCTGGTTAGATCACCAAGAATCATCCACCGCTGCAACGTCTCAAGCGTGGCATCTTCAATGTCAATCCCATTGCAGAGAGGAACTGTCAAATCAGTACTTGACCCGAGAGTGGGAACTGCATCTCCACGTACATGGAAATGGGTCTGTGCTGCGAACGCCGACAACGAACGCCTGCAAGACTGCAGCAGCAGCAGTGCAGATGGAAGAATAGCGCATTTCAGTAGTGAGAAAATGGCATAGATGTAATTTATTCAAACGAAAACCAGACGCTTTAATTATGTACTAATATGTGTCCCGATACAAGCCAAGACATGAACCGATCCATCTCCGCCAGCAATCTTGATAACATCAATATCGCGATAGGCACAGGCGATAAAACAAGGACTATGAAGAACATTTCCGGCCACGAACCAACCGACTGCGCCATTTATTTTGACTTGATGCTAATAATGTGTTCGCCGATCGAGTGGGCCAAAACTTACCACTTCTTTGGTATCTGCGGGGATGATGAATAGCTAGAGCTTCACCCCTGTCAGCGGCTATCATTATCAGTGATAGGCAAACCTTGCTTGGTTTGACCATATTAAGACAGATAAGAACAGTTAAAACACCCCACAATGACGCACGTGTAATGAACTACCTGATCCTTCCAGAATCCATTTCTGATGACATACAACTAATTGACCATAATTCTAGGACTGATCTCGATTGTTACCACACGACTTGGGCCGCTACACGAGGATCATGTCCGTCAAGTCTTAGCACCATTATAAAAACGCAATTCTTTACAATAACGATCGATTGGAGACTTCCTTGGCTCAATTAATTTTACTATCGTCTATGCTTGTATATATCAGCCTCTCCAACTTACTATATTAGCCCAAAGTATTCGTTGTTGACCATATTGTTGACGCAAGGATCAATTTGCTGAGTTCAAGTCACATGACTAGCAGATTTGTGGGGACTTCATGGTGACGTCATATTGGTTCCCAGAGAGGCTTGCCAGTGAGGGTGCCATCAGTTTCCTTGAAGTAGTTGTATTAAAAAAATTAATTTGTATATGCTCTTGGAATTGTAGCAAGAAGACTCCACTTACTACCATTTCAACGGAGATCCGGCCATATGTGAACATTGTAGCACTTAAACGCTCACTGCCCAAACCGGTAAGTCCAATCTCAGCCGCACTCATACAGCCCGTTTTTCAAGCCAACGCTGCAGTTGAGGTTTTGGTTCCTGCAAGATACCACTCTCTGTTAAATTGACTTTGAGGGTGTTAAGTGTCCACACTCCTTCCAACATCCTGCCCAGTGCCGGAGTCTGCGCGATATGTCGACCCCACCGGCCGGCATGTCCGATCTCGTTCGGGACTCGCAGCTCCGCACCACCATCACAGCCGGCCTCACCCACCACAGCTACTACGTGTCGACCCCCGAGTCGCGCCGCCGGCGGACACGCATTGAGGAGACATGGCGACGAGGCCGCGAGCTGGGGAATGGCACGTTTGGGCGCGTGTGGCTCGAGACATGCGAAGCTGGTCCCAAGAGCGGCCAGCTGCGTGCTCTCAAGGAAATAGCAAAAGACCGGACCCAGTCATCGTCGATTGACTATGGGCGCGAGCTGGAGGCCATAGCTAAGTTTTCGCATGACAATGTACACCTGCGCACCTATTTATTTCGCATTCCATACCTGACTATTTCCTTGGAAAGTATGTTCACTGTTTTGTTCGCTCGTTTGGCTGGTATGAGAGCCCCTATGCTGTTTTTATTGCTATGGAATACTTTGAGCACGGAGATCTTCAAAAGCATCTTGTTAAGCCTTTTTCCGAGTCCGACACGAAAGAAATCACCGCACAGATCGCCGAGGGCCTCGTCTTCATGCACGAGAACAAATTTGCCCACCGCGACCTCAAACCCGCCGTAAGTCATACTTGATTCTCAAGATATGCATTAAACTAATACATTTATACCAGAATATCCTGGTTGTACGAAAACAGCCAGATTGGTGGGTCAAGATTGGCGACTTTGGCATCAGCAAACGGGCAAATGTTGGATCGGCGCTCCGCACCTTGGTTGGAACGCCAGGATATCTGGCCCCCGAACTAATTGGCATATTTCCCATCTCAGAACCTCGTCTTAGCGAACACGAACAACTTTCGTACACTGCCAGTATTGATATCTGGGCCCTTGGCGAGATGGTGGTCCGTATGCTCACACAACGCTCGACATTTCCGGACCGTCGTGACCTCTTTGACTACGTTGTTCGCGAAACCCCGTTTCCTCGCCAAGTTCTTGATGGCCTAGACGTTGAAATAGAATGCTATGACTTTATAGAAAAGGCCATGGGCTCGTCGCCATCGAGACGGCTCAAGGCGAGCGAGCTTGTATCTCATCCCTGGTTGAAGGGTTCGCGGCCCTCATCACGCGCTAGTTCGCGTCAAAGCAATATGCATGTTCTTTATTGCTTTTAACCAAGCCTTGAATTTGACTAACTTCCAGATACAGGTTTGTGGATGCGTCATTCATTCCACCTCCATCGTCCTTGATGGGCGATTTTCAGACAGGTGATATGGAGACACTCGAGTCAGCACAATGGTCAACATTGGACCAGTTGGAAGCGCTTCCAAGACCAGCCACTTCGGAGCCATCATTAACTTCTAAAAGTACATCTGCGAATATTCAAAACCTATCATCATCTAAAACGACACTGCCAGATATAGATTCGATTAATGTGCTTACAAGCCAGTCGACGACGGCCAGTGTCGATTCTACAGAGGACAAAAGCGCTGATGATCCGGGCCTACAGGACGAGGCCACATTAAATAATAGTACTAAGGTCTCTCACAACAGTGAGACCATGACGCACGTTTCTAACCAGAGCAGTGGTGATATGATGACTGATATAACGAATGGGGCTGCCAAAATGTCTCTTGACCGGAGCATGCCCCATACTCGAAACCATTCCCTCCCCGTGTCCCTCCCTGTGACCAAGACAACAACTCCCGATAGAGCTATGGCCTTGACATTTCAAAATTTACACAAAGCCAGCATAATATCCGATACCTACCTGTTGGCCATGAGAAAGGTTCGGCTTAACACGAACAACTTAGTCCAAGTAGAACCTGAGGAGGTTGCAGAACTTATCCAAATATGCACCCTTGACCTGAAGGAACGAGGTAAGAGAAGAACAAGCACCCAGCCCACGCCTTTTCTGCCAACTGCACAATGAGCTGACCAGCTATACTGCGAAGCATTGGAAAACCCATTCTTCCTGCTACCTTATCGACCAAAGGCTGCAACGTCCGTGAGTGCACATCGATTAATCGGTAGCTACTTTTCCGAATCCTCCCTGCGTGGCAACGCACTACGTCAGGAGTTGCGGATGATAGACCCTCTGGTAGGTTTTAAAAACAGTGTAAAAGTTGCCCTGGTGTGCACGGCTAAATTAACGTGCCAGATTGTTGCCGCGATTTTGAAATGGTGCTGGGCCCGAATTCCAGGGGGTGTCGTTGGCTGGGACACATTTGAATTCTTCAAGGTCCATGAACGGGGTGCGTGTGCTGAAGCTCGGAGATGGTATAAAAATGGAAAAGCTAATATATCACAGATTTAAATATGGCGACGGATTCATTCACAACCTTCCTTCCGGTTTCCGTCAAAAGTATGGCTAGGAGGAGCATCATTTTCCACTTCTTTGACCTTCTGTCCGCTGCTGCCGCTCATGTGAAGGTTAATGGCCTTTCGGGGCTAAAACTATCACGAATGGCAGGCTGGTGGGCTTTTGAGCTAGACGTGACAAGCAAGAGCTTCGATGAGGGTTACAAATCTTGGTTAACGTAAGTGATGGAGGCATCCCATTCCACGAATGCGGTTGTATACTTGCTGACTGGACAGTGCTGCAAATGCAACGTGCCATTTATTCTTTGCCTATTTGCGAGCTCAGAATCTTAACCACCTGAATAATTACATCCCCAAGAGCTCGCTTGCCCTACATAAGCTCCTTGACGTGTACCAATATCCGCCCGATTTCGTGTCACATATGCGGGAAGCAGTACCAAAAGTCTTGATCACTGTTGATACACCTGCATTAACGCCGATTGGTATCTTGCGGCGCGCCATTTCAATACCACATGCCTTCAACAGCAGCAGCTATAGAGCCCTTCAGAGGCTCTCTGAGCAGACTAGTCCCACTCGAGGGCTTAGTGATGAATGTAACCGGGTCTTTAACGCCATTAGCGATAGTCAGAAACTTGGAGCCGGCCCCGTTCGCTGGTGGGACCGCTTTGAGAAGAGCGGATTTTCAAAACCTTACGCCACCGATACTGACTACTCAAGCGACGGGGAATGTGACATAGAATCGGCGAAACCCTTGGAGCCTCTAAAGTTCAATGAGATCACGCTGGACGATGCTTTTTGGTGGGTGTGGATGCAAAGTCTGGCTCCAGAAGAGACTGCAGCGAGGAAGCAGATATTTGGCCGTACTGTGGTTGCAGAGACAATCTTCAATGGCCAGTGGGTAATTTTCGAAGAGGTTATTCAAGCAAAACCTGATCCAGTTGAGCCAACTGTTAGACCCAAAAAAGGTATTCGGGATTTTGGTAAATGGATGCGTGACTTCAAAGCTACAGGGTGGTCATGACAGTCAAATATTCTACATGCAGTTATTGTCAGCACTGGAATCCATCTATACCTCTACGTAGTTAGGGAAATATATGAGGCAGTTTTGAAGATGTAATTCATTGTGGAAACAATGAATCTTTGGGTTCATACTCAATGACTGGTCACGCACCCCTGACTCAGTTGGACGTTTCCCGCGTTCAGAGGATAGTATAATATGCTTCCCACTACTCGCATAGTCAGTCGGCTCTGGTATCAATACGATACGATGCACTGGATGCTGATCAAAGTGCGCCTTGGCTTTCAAATCCGGGCAAAAGGAAACGTAGCTATTGGCTAATGAAAGGAAACAGCGCCACTTGTCTGCGTAAGCTGACCAAACTTGTGCGCATTTTATTGGTTTGATAACGTTCGGCTGAATGTCATAATTACCTGAAATAGACCTCTGCATTGTTAGCGCCGCACTGGTTATGTGGATAAATGGCAGCCTAAATAAATATATCACTCAGCCTCAGCCGACAACTAATTCCTGCTGCGCCTCTGGCGATGTCGCCAATTTTCACCAAGTGATAGCTCAAGACAGAGCTCCGATAGGACTTTTGTCCATCTTGTTGAACCAGCGATCACATTTCAACACCAATATCGCAGATTCTCTCTACAGTCTAACAGGACCACAAGCTCAGTCAAGTCGTTGTGACTTACCTCTTTATCTGATGACTTCAAACACTCCCTATGAACAGCAAATCATTGCTGTATGCGAGCAGGAATTCTTCACACGCTGTGGAGTTGCTGTTAATGTCGAGGATGACGAGAATCCGAAGCTCAAATTCGTGTACAATCACGCTCATTTTCAAGATGGTATTGACTCTCCATAGTAGGCCAGTGTTTGACACTAACCTGCATCCCAGGGGATCGAATCTATCTCTCGCATGTCATGCGGCAGTATCCCAACTTGATAGCTGAGCTTTATTGTGATAAACCTTACGATCTCCGGCGACGGACTCGAGATTTTTCTGAACTGGAAGACTTGAAAGAGTGGGTTGCGGCGAAATACCAAATTCATACACATTACTCACACCCAACCATTGTTGTAGCATAAGCGCGTCGCCGCTCGAAGTCCAGAAATCAGCCATCGAATCCAGATTGTCTGAGGAGATTCCACCTGACAGGGTAGGTGTGTATCATCAAATCCATCGTTCGAAATTGATGAGTGATGAATTTCACCATCTCCTGCTTCCAAATCGTGATTTTAACGGGGCCTATGAATACTTGAGCCTGATCTACAAAGACTTTCACAAGCATCTTCAGTCTCGGCAGATCTATCAGCACGAACCACCTGCATCGTTGATTCCGAAGTTGGACATGCATCTGTCGAATCAACAGCAATATTCCTGGCTTGTCTACCCCGCACTCCACGGGTTGGCGCAGATTATGGCAAAGGGAATCGAAACATACCTTTCATACCTAACACCAGAACGTGTCAAAGACCTGTCGAAACCGCTCTACACTCACCAAAAACCTGCAAATAAGCAAAGTCTCGTCAATAGATCCAAGGATGTAGAGAACGTTACCGTTATTTTTGCGACATCGGGTACGGGCAAAACAAAGGCCATCTCTGATCTCCTCAATCAAGAGTTCGGATATTACATCCTTGCAGGGAATATCAATCCTCAATCGGAGACAAATCCTTACGAAACCCGCCGATCAGAGCCCAAGGATTCCCTTCACGGATCCAAAGATACATGGACGTTGCGCTGTATGCTTGATACCGAAATGCCTTTGCTCCACTCCAAGGCTCTTACAGACGGCGCTGTGTTTGATGTCTTGCCATTTGTTCGCATAAAGGCTGCTCGAAGACTACTTCTCGATGACTTCCTAACCAAGCTAAGCGACGCTGGCCTCATGCAGACTGATGGGTTACCATCAAGATGGTTTCGCTTTCAAACTAATTGCTCCAAGATTGATGCTTTCGATGACGTCTTCAAGCTTTTGGCATCTATGCCACATTCATATCATTTACACAGGTGGCACCGCTTCCAGAAATATTTTGATACCCGGGGTCAATTTGATACAGAAATTGGCCTAAACCCCGTTACGAATATTTGCATCGACGAGGCTCAAGCTGACATACGGGTCCACGTCAAGTCGGCAAAGGCGACAGTCAACCTGCTCGTTGGCATGATTGATGCAATGACCGACTCTGGAGATACATCCCTCGTAGTCGCCAGCACTTCGATGAACATTCAGTCGGTATCCAAAGCTGTGAAAGATTATCCGGTTGGACGACAGACGAGCCAATTCCTGCATTTGCCTACAATACGAAGGCAGGCCGCATTTACAGATCTGATACGACAGAGAGACCCCGAGCTTTACGCAAGCATAGAAAAACCTCTATTACCTTTCGTTATGGGCGAAAGCGGTCGGTTCTATGGCCGATACAGATGGTCTGTCATCTACATATCGCATCTCAGGAAACAGCTTGAGAATCACGGCAGCTTATCAAGCGACCTTGTCGCTAAGGCTGCAGATGAAGCATATAAGGAGGGAAAAGAGGGCTTGAAATCACATCTTCGAAAGATTCAACAGAAAAATGACCCGTCAAGCCTGTACCTCATCAACGATATTTTACCAACTGCTGCGATCTGGAGCCACATCCTCGATCAATCTTACATCTTTGAAAATACCGAGAGGCTGACCCTTGTTGAACTGGGCTTTGCATCAGTGGATAAGCAGTCTGATCTGTCTCTGAAAGCAAAGTTATCTGAACGCATTGTGGTTGATGCCATAATCGAAGGACTTGGGGACGGTGAAAACGATATAATTGGCAGGAAATTGCATCAAATGCTTAATTTCTTACAAGATGACGATAGCGGCTTTGGTACAAAAGCGGAAAGACAATTGATATGGGTAAGGATACCATCGTCTTTGACTGACGCGTAATAATGCCAAGCTTACAAAAATTAGGAGCTAAGAAAGCGTTTACGCTGCCGAGAAGATACCGATAGTCTCCAAGGTCATAACGAATCCTATAGAAACAAACTTTTAGGTATCTTTAGTAAGGCGACAAATTGCAAGGGTGAACGCCTTGGGGACGTTTCGAGTTATTTTCTCCTCGAAGGAAAAAAGATTAGTTACAAGCCCGCGACTGGAACAAATTCAGGGAGCCAGAAGAGCAGGCCTGGAAATATAACGCAGCCGTGGGAGTGGCTGGCGAGCATTCGATGTGGCCAAGGACAAGATTACAGCTTCCTGTTGCCAGATGAACAGGTTGGGCCAGATATCATTATGCTTCTCGAGAGGAGAGATGGAAAGTCAAGAAGTTCTCGACGAAAGCTCGAAGATTTGATACTGTGCTTTGTTCAGGTTTGTCATATTTGGCAGAATGACATAGTAGCTTATTAACAGCGCGTTAGCTTAAAACTGGAAAGTCGACGCTATACGGAGAAAAGTTAAGTGAGGCGTTGGATACAATTACTCCCAAATCGCTATACAAAGCCGTGGAAACGACCAAGAAAAGGAAGGTAGAGGAAGACAAGAAGAAGAAGAACGGCGACAAAAGCATGACCGAACTCGAGGGGCTACTAGGTGCCCTCACATTGAGTGACATCGAAAAAGCAACGATGCTCGAAAAGATGGATGAACTTGGCAGGCTAACCGAGAAGGAAAGGAAAAATGAACTCGGCCAATTAGCTCACCTGAAAACGCTTTCCTGGTTCGACAAAGCTGACCTCTTCGAAAACATGGCTGATAGCAAAGTGTTGACGGAACTGTTGAGCCGGAAATTAAGACTTGACGCTGAAGTTCTGCGCTGGAGCAAAGCCAAGGTGCTGTCAGTCCTGGTTACTACTGCCCAGGAAGCGAGAGAGGCGCAGCCAAGACACCTCGAGGAAGGCTTCTTTGCCTGGGTCGATGAAAAGCACACAGACGACGTTTTTGGGCCCCAATTTGGCAATTTGCTGCGTGAGATGAAGGAGCAAACTTGACCGTGAGGAGGTGATTTAGGCCATGGTCAATTAAAAATTCATTGTAAGGACAGAGAACTTCGATACAATGAAAATGTTTATATTAATAGACAATCTGTGACAATTCTACTCTATTATTCATTCTTCCTTGATTTATTTTTCATGGGAGGCAACTCTCCTTTGTTCCCCAAGACTCGCGGCGCAATTTTTATAGGTGTAGGGTAGCATATTGTGGGTCATGCACGTCATTTTCAAGGGAATTTTACGAAAATCGAGTCAACTACTGGCAAGCTGCATCACAATCCATGCAGCCAGCAGCACAGCCCCGGGCCGCTATCAGTTGTACTCGAAGTCTGAGCCTCATTTTTCATAATTCTCTCGACCCCTTTTCACCATGGTACTGCTGGCCCATCACGGAGTGCTTCGGACCAGCTGACGAGATTGAAGGAGGTTCACGCATTTGACCAAGCGGCCTTTCACGCGGCAGCCAACGAAGAGAACGAAGGGGCAATTCTAGGCACTGGCCAAAAGATTCACTGGCACAATTGCGATCGAGCGTATCAGCGGAAGAAAGCGGGAGGTGTGTGGGTGGGCATGCCAAAGGAGGGGGGGTGGGTGACAGTTCCTGAGGGACGTTCCGTATATTTCATCAGAGGTGAGTACGGAGAAGTCAAGCAGGAAACCGGGAATTAGATGAAATGAAAAAGACTTTGATGAGATTTGAAATGGTTGAACTCATAGCAGAGGGTTGAAGTGTGCTGAATGACCCCATCCCATTGAAATCTGTACTGGTTAGGGGCTCCCAATCTTGCAAGCAATTTCAGAGCGGGTGAGGCAACACATCAGAAGATCGTCGCATTTATTCGTCTCGAGAAAAACACAAAGGGCTATTGTAATCAATCCTACGGCTTCATGTCTTCGTGCGCACTAGCTGCCATGGTACTAACATGGTCCATACTTATTGCAAGAATACCCACTTCCATTTAAATCCTGCTCGGTTGAACGCTTTCAGACTCATCTCTCCCATTCCCCTACGTTCTGAGACTCCCTTGCCGCTCTTTTCTACCAGCAGAAATCTACAACAAGTCAATGGAAGTGAAAAGTTCTCCTTGTGTACGATTTGTGCGAGATCCTTCGTCCACATGTGGTCTGGAAAATATGCCTCAACCTCCAAACCCTGGTTCGCATGTTTTGAAGTACTCGCGCTGCATGTGGACAAGAATACCAGTTCCATCATGGATAAATCATCCCGGACTAGCTTTGGATCGTCTAATATTATACCCCCGACGGTGGTGCCAGACTCGTTCGAAATAACCTTGCGGTCTTCAAATCGGAACAAGGACGCTGCTGCGCAGCAGGTTTGGAAGCAAACACACTGGTCCAAGTTTGCATTCTCCGGAACATCGTCAAAATGTTTAGAGAGCGGCCTGTCCGTGAGTTTCCTATTTTTTGCACCCACACTGGCGCTGATTCTCCAAGGACGAACTGGGCCAATGTAGTTTTCAGCTTCCCAATCTTGCATTAGACGGGTGGCTGTGACCGTCTTCGTTTTCGAGTTTTCCTTTGTTGGGGTCTCTGGTATGTAGAAGGCAGGCATTGGGGCAATAAATAGAGGCTGCAAATTAGCATACCGGGCCTTTCCCTTCCATCCAGCCCACGACCAGCTCGGAAATTCTGGCAGCCTCGCGAGGCTCTCTTCGGCAGACCACAAAAGAGCAGTGTCCATATTGTTCTTTGGGAGGCCAAAATAAAGCTCTGTGTTCATGTTGCGCTCAAAAACAGATCCGATTCCAGTGAAGGCATTTATCTTGTCTGACCAAAATGACATCTCTCGGCCTGTGTACTCCTTGACCGCGTTCTCGTACGTAGACAGGCTATCGTCAATGGTTGAAGGGAGTATTGCTTCACCGTAGCTCGAATTGCCTATTGTCAGATTGTTTGGATCCACAGGTAGCATCCGCGATCCGAACTGAGGTTTTATATATGAAGATGTTGATCCTGGGACTGTATCTTCACACCATACTGCTTGGCGGCATTCCCATGTAACACAACCATTGTGCCAAATCAGCATTCTTGGAGACAGAATTGCTTCTTGAAACGTCCAGGCTCTCTTTATCCATTTGGAAGAAGCCTGCTGATCCATGTCAAACCCAGGCCATTGTACTGCTACTTTGATGTCCGGCTTGATGTCTCTGATAATTTGTTGCTTAGATCCAGGTGTACTGAACCCAAGAAGGGGTAACGCGCTGTTGTCACCCGTCGCTTGCACAACAGTGAATTCAGCGTTGCTATATACGCTATCCATGTTCTGGATCTGGTGCACCTTATCATCTGGGTCATCTTGTACAATGCAGAGTGCATCAACCCAGAGATAGGCAAGTCCGATTGCATCAACAAGGGAGATAGCACTGGCAATGGTGGCTGGCAAACCGACGCTCTTTAGCTTCCCCGATACTGAATGCTCGGCCAAATTAGATTTGGTCGTTTGCACAGTCGCTGATGTACCCCAGACATAGCTCAAAGCGGCATAAGTGCAATCAGTGCCAGCGGAAACGAGGCACCAATTTTTGACGTCAATGAAGCGCAACCGAAGATCAGCGGGAGTCTTTGTTGACCAGACTTGTCGGCATTGCTGGTGCCCCTTCTTGCAAATACTCAGCCAGTCGCGGATCAAGGCACACTGGCTGTCAGGCTGTGGAGTATCTGGAAGGAGCCTGGCTCTCATCGGTGCCGGGTTTTGGCTCGCGTCGACCAAATTGCAGCTGAATTCGAAATACAAGACTTGAATGGCCAAGTGTTTGAATGTGTCATCATTCGTGCTTTTATCGTACCATGTACAGATCCAGTTGTGATTCTCCGGTTTCAAAGCGATGGAATTAAAATTCTCCAGCATGTAATAGATGAGCGAGCACATGGGACAATGTTCGTGATTCTTGATTATGTGGCCCACATTTCCCAGCCGGTTCGCTATGGCCAGGCCGTGATATTCTTTGCCAAAGAAGCAACGATCGAAATCGATGGAAGAGCAAGGCGCACAGAGTGTCATTTTGCTGGTTAATAGAGTGATGTTTGCAACTGGAGAGGTGTATTAGAAAGGACATTGGGCTAGACAAAGAGGGGTTTAGGCAAGGCGGCCTGACGTAATAATGTGACGCAGCTGAGTTGGTCTTACATATTCTACGCAATTCCACATATTTTGGCCAACCATGTTCTAGAGTTCCAAGAATGCATATGCTTACTCTGACAGTTTCTTGGAGTGTGGGCGCTGCTCCAGTCCACACTCGTTTTACTATTGGGTTAATCAAAACACATCCGCAAAGGCAAATGGAAGGCACAACGCAAACTTAGACATTTCATTGTTCCTCAGCCACATTAAATAATTTGGCCTGTGAATTTAAATTCTCTGTGGACAGATTTAAACCTGTGAGGATATTCTAAAGAAGCCGAACCAGACAACCTGATTTCCACGATAATAATTCGTCTTTTTGAACCTGTAACTTTGTGGTATGATTAGCAAGTTTCTTGTCGATTTTCCTGGTGGGTGATTTGTTGCTTGCAATCTAGCAGCCCAGAGGGATGCGGTCGAAGAATAGTCTTGTTTTGGGGGCTTTTCTAAGCCCGGGCAAAAGAAAAATTGATATTCAGTAGTGGAGATAAAAATCCAAACGAAAGGTGTTCACGTTAATCGAAATTGCTTCTAGATTTGACTTTGTTTCTCACCCACCCGACTACCCAAGGTCATTGTTTTATCAATGGGATTACGCGCCAATACCAAAAGGCGACACTTCCTCATCAGCCTCCCTTTCTAAGAAAAGCACACTAAACGCTGAGCATTAGGCCAGTTCCCTTCCCCAAACAGAAGGTGTTGGCTTGGATTGTTGGCCGTTTCTCGCAACTTGGCCCGGAAGAGAAACAACGCAACCAACAGCCCCTGGCTCAGACTACATGGTTTGACAGGATGGGCGGCAGATTAAGCCCTTCGCGTGATAACAATTCGCCAAGAACCCCCCCGCTTCCATGACGCAAGCATTATTTGCTGCGTTATTGGATATTTCTTTCGCTAGGTGATGCGCCTCACTTGCATACTTCTTATTTGGCCCTATCATCAAGCATGAGGTTATTGCCCTAAATACACTGCGATTTCTCCCCGAATCCTCCACGCATGATCAGCATTTCTCTACGGTCGGGATTGATAATATAATGAACAAACTCGGCGCCATCCACAGGAGACGGTCTGTTGGCCCACAAACTTGACACACCCTTGGACATGTTCACGAAAGCCAGCCAACAAGTAGGGTCGGCCGCTTGATCGGTGGGGCTCATCACACCACCCATGCCAGTACATTATACCAACCAACACAGAGTCATAAAGTGGGTGGGAAGGTTGCGAGGGACTTGCACCAACACTGCGGCTCTTTGAATAAAAAAAGTCACGAACAGCCGAAATACATCCGGGCGCTATCTCGAAAAACGCGAATGAGGAGGTCAAGCGCGTCCAGCCAACAGCCTTGTTAGTCTGGTGTTGGATTCTGCAAGGGCTAACGGTGATAGAGCCATGCCAATTCGGGCAATTCATGTTGGTTTGGCCATTGAAGGCTCATGATTCGTTCAACCCCACTGAGCAGCTTCCAGGGAATTGTAAAATTGCGTCATATATCACATGAGTTTGTTGGCCTGCTGGCTGATCTGCATGTAGAGTGTTACGAACAGATTCAGGTAGCTCGGGTTCTGCGTTAGCGGTTAGCCGGCCAGTTACGCCACGCATTTCATCCCCAGTCCATCACACTCTAGTACATATGCTAGCGCCGTAAGGCTGGAACACAGGCTGGACACTATGAGCTGTTCAGATGAACCGAATAGTATATGTTCATAATTCATGTTTAACAAGGGGGAAATAGACGGCTTTCATTGCAGTATATCATGAGCTCAGTCGGGATTTGCCCATGTTCGTGTATACCCAAGAGCATGCTATATGTCGAAATGGCCGATGAGGGTTCCTAGAAAAGGCACTCGAAGGCTTGGTGGATTGACGACCCCGCTCCGGCCGGTTGCTTGCTCTTGGTGCTCTTGTGTTGGTTCTAGAATGGAGGCATCACAGCTGACCACACTAACCAGGGTACATTCACAAAAGCGTACTAGGTTCACATCTTGATTCTTGACCCACATACTTTACGGGAGGGGACAACATGAGTCGCTCCATTTGGTGCCCGCGGCTTGGGGAGAATGGTGCAAATGGCCAGGTTCTAGGCAAAGACGCCCAACTTCTCAAGTTTTCTCTGATGCAATATGATGCACTACCCGCTATGACGGAAAATTCGTAATAAATTAGACAGTATGTGCGATCTTTATCTTGATAAGCTCCTGGCACCAAATATCAAGCTATTTACAAAGGAAACGATGCGGTAGATCGACAGACCAGTGCCTATAGGGGTTTCAGGGCGCAATGGCCCATTACTGGAGTCTATGCTTTGCTCTGAATCATTGAACTTGGCGATAAGTAGGTTAGATAATGGTTAGCAGCAGAGTAAGCGCCTGCAGCAAACCAACGAATCCAAGGCCGATGTTATGGCAAACCAACCTGCTGTTTCATCACGAGGGAGTCGGTCACGATACGACGAGACTGGAGGCTGAGCCAACACAATCGACTAAGCGCCGTGACAAACTGCAATGAAAATTCTGCAATAACCGAGACCTATTGAATTGATACCAACCAGTACCTGGCCAAGCGTAGATGGTCCATTCCAAGAACAGCACTCTCATGACACAGAGCACGCTCAGAGGAAAAGATTGCTCCATGAACCAAGCTACCTAACCGCCATGTCAACCCACCTTTCTTGGTGCCAGTTGTTGGATATTGGAGCGGACGTCGGTTCCAGCGTTGACAGCAAAAACAGGGGTGCCACGCCACTGGCTAAGCGCCGACGCCAACATGTTTGGTGCGGCGAGTCCTCGGGACCCGAACGTAGACCTGTTTGCGCAATATTTTGCATCAGAAAAAGACAGTACTGAGCAGTAACAGCTAGCAAACGCCTTGCGCTCGCTGGAATGGTCAGTACCGGGTGCGAGCCAACTTCTCTGGACCAGGAGGCAAAGTTACCCATCTCGACTGTTTCAGAGTCTACCGCGCGCTTGACTGACTCTATTTTCAGCAGCATACAAGGTGCTCGAGGTTCCGGGAGGTTTGCTCATTAAGATTATATTAATTGATACTTGTTCGTCAAATACTTCATTCAATTTACTGATCCTCTTCATCCCATCTTCTATTCCCTGCTTTCAAAATAACAGACACCTCTGCACATATTTCCATTGACCAACTCCCTCTATCTCATTTCTCTAAATACCCAATCCCAACATTGGTGTTTTTATTCCATCATTCACCTGACCATATTTAATCCCTCAGCTCGTTCATCTAGATCACCATGTGTAAGTTCACTTCATCTTACCCATCCATGTTGTTAAGAACATACTAATACCATGTTATACAGGGAAAAGAAACGTTGCAGGGTTTGTTATAGTTACATTCCCGATTGCAGCCCTGGTTATGTATTGTGCGTACATCGCCCCTAAATGATTGTCTCGATTCTTTCTGACCCAGAAAATTGCAGCACTGGCATTGGTTGGCTGTACGTCCAACAGCCCAGGGTTATCTGCTATCTATCTTGTCCGCCTCACCGGTCATCGCATGCCTGAACTGCGGGTCGGATATTTCGGTAAGTGGCATGTTCAAAATCCCAATACAAAGGAACATGAAATATCCCATTTCCAGCAGCAATAGAAAATAAAACTAAGTTGCGTTCAGGCATTTGTGCAGATATTAACGGCCGAAAAATATGTACTACGACACCTTATTCTGCATCAGCCGAATCAATCCGATCTACCATATCGTCTAGCCTTCGTCGAGGTGAGAAAGGTGTCTTGCCTTCAGCGAGTATGATAAAGGCTGCCTTGCAATTACAAAGAAATGTATTCTTTTGTTGTGAGACAATTGCCGGATTGCTCTTTCTCATCAGCATTCTGCTCTTTCTTGTGAAGAATAACGGCCAATGGCTTGGAGAAGCAGCTGGTAAACGGATATCGTATGCGGCTGGCAAAAAGTGGCCAGAGAAGGTTCTGATGATTTCCATCGTGGTTTCTTTTGCCAGTGCTTTGGCCATCACCCAAGTCGGATATGCACTTGAATTCGCTACCAGCAAGCTGGGGGACGTTTCCATTTCTATCCAGACTGGACGCTGTCCACAAGTGCTTCAGTGGCTGGCATTCGTCTTCTCTACGTTATTTTTCACAGGCATGTTGATCACTGGCGGGAGGCTGAATGGCCCTCCTGCTGAGCCATCGTCTCCACATCTTGAGGAGTAACCAGACCTGCAGCCTTGTTATTTGGTGCGTCAGTAACCTAGCCACATGTATTTTTATTATCCGGAGGAAACATTTAGTTTTGGCTTTCTTTCTTTCTTAGCCCTGCTTTAGATCAGTATACATGAACCCTGCAAATTCTCAAAATGTCCAAGCAGACCTGCTGCTTCCGCCCCCCTGAAATCCACCGTTCCCCAACAACAGGAAAACATGGCGGAGAAAGGATGTCAGTTCACTAGGTCTTCATGAATCTGCAAGCGCCTATCAAGACCACACACCCCATCCGTGAAAAAAAGGTATGGGTCTCTTTGTGTTTGGGCGGATGAGGATTGTCAGGAATGATGGAGGGGTTTGACGCCGACATGGATGGGCACTTGACTGTGAAACTTCTACTTTGAACTGAAGAATAACTTGCGAGAGGGACTCAGGCATTCATCATCATAACACTACCAGTGCTTCATAAAAGTGGACCAAGTGGTTTCGCCAGCTGAATCGTGAAAGCTCCTATCAGTGGTTGATACGGATGTTCGAGTCACGGTGGCATTGATGAGTAAAATGGGCGGGTCGATTTCTTCTTTACCACCCAGGCAAGCCTGAGATGACAATGAAAAGTATGAGCTCGTGCAGGGTCGCGTCACCTGGAGGCAGTGTAATACCAGGGACACAGTGGGCGGAATCGTGCGCAAGCGCAGAGGAGACCGCCCGCAAGCCAAAAATAAGAATAATCAAGATCGGTCTCCTTGGAGACCTTTCAGAGATTAAACTGAAAAGAACAGATACTACACTTGATCTAAGCCAAAAGGCAAAGAGAGCTAAGGAGAAAGAAAAAAAAGTCCAAAAGCTGGTAGGCGAGCAAGACTTTTATAGTGGACAAGAGCGGGCGGTGAGAGGGATCGGAGATGGGAAGATGGCAGAATTAGGCAACACAGTAGGGCCTTGGCCTCCTGGGCTAAAGTTCTAGCAGACTAGTACCTGCTGCCTGTAGCCTGCCAAGGCTCCAGCGGGCTCCAGGCTACAGGCTACAGGCTACTCCCCCGAAAAGGTAGCTACGGATGCCCACTTCCAGTTCCTGAACCTTGCCGACGCGATTGGATCTGGCCCAAAGCTGTTGACGACGTCGTCGGCGGTCAGAGTCCTCCAGGCCTTTTCGAAATCAGGCGGCCGCGGGGCTGATGTGTCGACGCCCTCGGCCCAGTTGACATGCCACCTGTCGCGGGCCACCCACCACTGCTCGCCCGTCGTCCTGCAGCCCTTGCTCCGCTTGCACCGCTTCCCGCACGATGGGCACTTGTAGTTGCGCCACTCCTCGGCGTGCTGGCGCCTCCACGCATCGCTCTTGGGGTACAGGTACGATCCCTCCTGCAGCGTGTGGCCCGTCTTCCTGGCCATTCGACCCGCGTAGTACTGCTCGCTCAGCGGTTGCGTGTTGTACTGCTGCGGGCGCCCGTGCCGCATCGAGTCCCGGAAGTAGCCATCAAATACATTCAATGTTGGGTACCTTCGAAGCACGGATGTCTCGAGCACGTAGTCGCTGGCCGAGAGCATCGTCGAGTCGCATGCGTCTTCGGTTGCGTATTCCACTGGTGCCTGCGTATCTGCCAACGATGCCACCAGCTCTACAGCCACCCCTTCGCACTGCAGCCGTTGCAACAGTGGCTTGTTTGCCGCATCATCTGCCTGCGCCTGCGAGAGGTGGACGGTAAAATCTGACCGCGACATCCTCCAACCATCGGGCCGGGATTGGTGAATTAGCCAGTCTAGCGCGTGGCCATCAGCAATGGTCGTGTATCCCAAAATGTAGTGATGACGCAGGTCGGCAGGCTGCAAACTCCCTTTGCGCTTCCCTTGACCGCATGGATCTGGATAAACTTGCTGGCCAACCCAAAAGCACAGCCATGTCTCTAGGTTGCGCCAGTCTGTCTCGCTGTAATCTGGTTCGGCTTCCTTGTCGAGCAGGGTGCGGATGTAAGCCGTCCTGGTCCTCATCTCGCTTGTAAACGACGCGGTTCACTGTGGGCCTTGGGTAGAAGTGCTTGAGGTTAGCCTGTATGACGATCATTCACACGGGATGGTATACCGGTCGCACAAATGTGTTGAAAGCACTGCTTTATGATATACCAACTGTCCTTGTGCCATGCTCGGCGGGTCACGGCGAGTGACTCACGAGACGCTCTGACCCACATCTGCGAAAGCACAAGGCTGAGGCTTAGTCCTTCATTACGCGAAATGACAAGGATGGGCAGCACAGCACTATTTGAAAAGCGGCGAGTCTAGGGTAGTGTTTTGACGGAGGTGCCAAACAATGAGCATACGTTGACATGTTTTAACCCAGGTCAGCAGAGGATCACGTGAAGGTGCTGATACTCTTGATTAGGCCGATAAAATATGCTACTGAGACGCGATGGAGGGTGGGAAGCGGTAGTTTTGTAATGTGGTACTACATCTTGAAACACTGCCGTTCGCTCTTTCTCGCATGCGGCTAAACTCCCACCCACATGCTGTGACGTCGAATCTTTAACACAAAATTGGGTTTATGAGTAATCAGGGAGACGCACCATCAACATTATCTTCCGACACCTAATTTCCATTTGACAATCATTTCAGACATTCCAAAGAATCCAAACTATAATCTCAACTACCTCGCCTTCTCCCCACATACGACCATAGCTCTCAGAAAATACGGGATCCCGTCCGCTCTCCCATAGTCAAGCTGAGAAGCGGTGAATTAGTACTCGGGTCGGTGACGACCGGGGAATCCTCGCTGTTGTATGTTTTTTTTTTTCACATTGTATTATGCTCGATCAAAATTAGACTCTTGTTGGACGGATCAAGCAATCATACCGAGTTTCACCTTGTGCGCCTGTTGAGTCATATCGTTGCTCCCATCCCAGCCCGGTTGCCTGCACATCTAGCCTTTATTGGTCCACAAGAATGGCGACCAATGATCAGGACAGGTCAGCTCCTTAGCGGGGCCTAATACAAGGGCTCAAAAACGGCTCAAAAAAGAACCTTGTGAGCCGCAGGCGTGACCGCGGCCCTGTTCAGTGCCGAGAATTGTTCCAGGACGTGTAAAGCGGGCGGGTGGAATAAATTTGTTTCCAGCTCTTGTGGGAGTGTAAGGACAACTTGTGCTGCACAAATCACCACATAAAAAAATGGTCTCGATCATCAGGCAATTATGTATGTTACCAACGCCGCAGAACTTGACGTAGATATCCAATCCGTATCCTGGAGGCCGAATGTGGCAATCGGTTGTGAATACTGAGTGCCAATAAACTAGTATCCTAGCACAGGCAATGGAACCTCGACGGAAATGAGCCCTCAAAAAGGATGGCCACTTATAGATTCGAGAAGAATTCGAAAGGGATCGAACGCGGTGCGCTCGCTTTATTAAATTAATCCAAATACTTTTCTTGAGTAACTATCTGATTCGTTGACATAATTTTAGTATCTGAGCTTCCAGAGCCGCAGAAAATGAAATTCATAATAACGTAGGCTGTTGAGTTCAAGGAGAGTACAAATGAAAGCATGGTATTATACCACTCTACTGTCTAACTCGAACACTTGGCGCTCTGTGGGTAGCTCCCTAACAGGCTGGACAGGGCTGACCGCATACCCACTCGCTAGCGTGACGGGCGACATTGGATAGGTGTCAAGTTCTGAAGGATGGTCCGAGAGGTGGGTAAACCCTGACATCGGTGACTTGGTGAAGCGGTAATGTAGAATGGCGTCCCCAGTGGCTGACGTAGCGGGCCTCGGTGTTGAAAATCCAGCATCAGCCGCCTTGGAAGCCCCCAACCTTTTGCTTCTCCGCCAGAGGAAGAAGCCAAGTATCCCTGCGGCAAGCAAGCCTAGTACGCCAGCAGGAACACCGATTTTCACACCAAGATTGGAGTTGCTGTTGTCCTCTTGATTTGATGGCGGAGACTTGGTCGAGGACGGCGTTTCCGTCGAGCAGACCGTGGTAATCTTATCCGCCCTCGTGCCATTTGCAACCTGGGGGCTGAGCCAAAACTTTTGCGCGTTGTAGTCGACGTGCAGATAGTTCTGCGACAGGAACACGCCGCCAAATATGGGCACTCCATCTCCCAGGTCGCTGGCTCCGGCCGAGACCGTGGCCGCAATGCGGCTGCCGTTGAGAACAGAATACTTGCCCTGGGCGTCGGTGCCCCTCTGGTGGTTGATGAGCTCATAGTGAGGAATGACGGTCTCGTAGCCATTTGAAAGCTTGATGGTCATGGAGCCCAGAAGCGGTCTGGAACTCAAAGGAAACACCGAGGGCGCAAAGTCGAGCCCGTCCGAGTCGACGTGCTTGCCAATCTTTTGGAATTTTTCAAACATGCTCTGGGTCAGGGTGAACGAGTTTTGCACCGTGTCGATGCAGGCCGAGATTTTGGAATCGGCGTCGGGGAAGAGAGAGTGGTCGCCATCTGCGTTGGTGATGACAATGTCCGAGACGAGAACCTGCAGCGGGCAATTGACCGACGTGCCGGCGCCCCACATGTCAAACTCGGTCTTTTTCGAGCTGCTGAACCTGGCTTCGTTGATGCCGCCGATGATGAGTTGCCCATCGCGAGGGTGCGACTCGGACGTGGAGCCAAAGTCGAGGCTCCACGAGGAACTGGGTGCAACCTCCTGCGCCACCATCCTCTCCAGAGTAGACGACGCTGGACCCAGAGCCAGGGCGCTCAGGTTGATGGATCCCTTGTTCGACCAGACCTCGATCGGATACTCGTCAATCACGACCCCGGCGTCACTGAAGTTGGCTGTGTCGTACCCGTGAACGACCGTGGTGCTGCCATCGTTGGGTTGAGGATCGATGGTGCTAATCAACGTCAGCAATTGGTTGGTGAAAGGTGGCTGATGGGGCTTTTTCCTACATTACATCCCAGTCACTCTCGCTTTCAGCTGATTGAAAGGTGCCATCGGTCGTTGAGTAGATGCTTCCGGATGCGCCCGCGCAAGCGATGAGCTCTGTGGCATTGTCCGACGGACAGTCCAACACGTTCCTCAGCCGGGTGTTATTGAGAATTGTCGATATTCGCAAGCCTTCAACTTGATCACCCAGCAAAAGTCTCACACCTCGGTTGGCTCCGACGCCGTTGGGAAAAGTAACATTCTATCACTACTGTTAGCATTGTGTCGTCGACCGGCTGCGGGGTTGGATGCACCCTGATCGGCAACACCATGGGCTTGGCGGTGCAATCTGCGGCCTCCACAGTAGACATTAGGAAGCCTTTGACGGCCAGGGCGATTGAAATCGACGCCTTCATCGTGAAGAGTGAGCTGGAGAGTTGAATGAAACCTGGTGTAAGCCGAGAACCAGGGGAAGCGTGGGCAGTTCAACGACTTTAATGGTCAAGCGGTGCACATGTTCCAGTAGGTTTCTCATAAGCCGAGGCCAAAGCCATGCCAGTTTTGGTCGATTGGCTCAACAAAGCAATTGTCAAAACACGAATATCAGCCCTGTATGGGTGACATGGTTTCCGGCAACAGCGTCGGGGACCTGGGCCTCTCGGGCCCAAGCGAAACTTGGCGTGATTGGCTGATGCCGGTGCACCATTGCATGGGCTAATCTGTCGGTTAGATAGACTCTGCAGATGTGGCAGGGATCTTGACCGGAGCCATTTGAACAATGGAACCAAGTCAGCATCTTGATCAGCCCAACTGACTGGCCGCTGTCAGTTTTTTGGTCGATGTATTCGGCGCTTTCATGATATTCTGCACACACAAAAAAGACAAGACTTTTCTCGCCTGAAAACAACATGAGTATTGTAAACCGATCAATTAATCTGCCTCGTCCCGGTATGCCTCGGCGCGCATGCAGACCCTGCATAAATGGCATTGCTGTGATTGGTCGCGAAAACGCCGTTCTCACCATGAACCCCGACCAAGATAATCCCGATGACATGCACGGATGACCCCTGGCAACGCCTCAATCTTGATGAAGACCATTTTTGGTGCTTTAAATGTCGCTATTGACCGAATCACAGCCGTTGGCGTCGGCACGCTCCAGGTCGTCTTGTGAAGCCAACATTGTTGAGGTTGCGGCTGTGAGTGGTGCGCCTCCGCCCCTGCAGCATGCGTTGCAAAAGTATTCTAGAACAGCCGAAGAAAAAAAGGATTTTGAAGCAGAGGCTACGTCTTGAATTTGAGAGGAAATGACCCTGAACCCTCCGTCTAATCACGGCGCGCATGTCGCATTTGCCAAAACTGTCCTTGAAGACACAGCTTGGGTTACGAACAAATGGCCATCCATTGTCAAGAACCCAAAAAGTCAGAATATCATCGATGAGGGCTCCTGTAGGCTACAAAGATAACACCACGCATGGCGACTAAATTTCTATGGCGCTATCTGATTGGGTGGAGGAAAAGTTCAAACTTCAGCTGGGCCGGCCCAATCCGATGCCCAAACGTCAGAAGCAGGTTTGGAAGCATGCCCTTCTAAGATGGAGATGACTGGTAGTTCAAAATTACAGATGATACCCATACAATTATTAATCAATATCACCCACTGGGCTTTCACAAGTTAGGGAAGAGTGAAGGTGGGAATAATCTCAGCTCTACGGGACTGCCGAATCCCCAACGGCATCCTAAGTCACTTCACGTTGCAGAGCCGCAGTATACTGAACTTCGCTTAATTTTCCTGAACTCCTAGCCTTATTGTTTTTGGCGACCCGTGTTGTCATCTAAGTAAACTACACATGTGTGAGACGTTGTTATGCTTGGCGCACGATCCAGACAGACAACTTTGACGACAGAAAAGGATGCGACAATCTAATTTAAAGTTGTATTGAATATGCTGATTATTATTTTACAGTGAGTACTTTATCGTGGAATATGACGAAAAGATTCCCAAGTTTAATAAGAGATGTGCACAGCTTTCCAGTACAGGGAGAACAAAACTTTGGTGCCATTTGATGTATTCCATTTCTATCTGCCTCGCGCATACTAACAAATCAAAACTCACAGCTTGGCCACAGCAACAATGGGCCCGCCAGCGCCACGCTCCTGGACAATAACGACAGCATCCTGCTTCGGGTCCATGGATGACCTGGGCACTGGAAGCGGCACAGTGACATCCCCGCCAGCCCACTCCCCAATCTTCATGACGTTGGTGACGACGTTGCGATGGTTGACTTTTTTCCCCTTGTTGGGGCCCTTTCCAATCTTGACCACCTCGTCGCTGCCGTTGTAAACAATGACAACAATGTCGTGCGTCTCGGCCGTGTAATTGTCCGAGTCAATCTTGACTTCGGTGTCGTTGGCGTCGACGTAGATGTGCCAGGCCATTGCCTTCTGCATGGCCCTGGCCCTGCCGACGATGCCCTGGATCTCCTCCTTGCCGCCGGCCCCGGAGCCGTCAGCCACGCCGTTGACAACGAGCTGCGGGGTGAAGAGGCTGTTGCGGCCCCAGGCCCTGGCGTAGGCCCGCTGGCGCTGGTCCCACGCGGGGCTGGAGAAGGTGTCCTTCCAGCCGGTGTGGTCAAAGAGGGTGACGTCAAAGGTCAGGAGGAGCAGGTTCGGGTGGCCCGTGGCGTCGTGGATGCCGGGTATGGCGGGCGGGCACGACTTGCAGCCCTGGGACTGAAACAGCTCAACGAGGGCGAGCGGCTCAAAGTCGATGAAGCAAGCTGACGTGTGCTTGTGGTTGGGGTCCTCGGCAATTGGGTGGCCGTTGTCGCCGAGTGAAACCTCGCAGACCAGAGGGGCCTGCTTCTTACGGCGGAAGAGCTTGCGGAGAATGGAAGCCATTGCCAAGAATTTAGAAACAAGAAATTTTTTTTGTGTGAGTGAAGTTGTTGGTATTGTTGCACTTCTCTTTGGTGAGTGAAGAAGGCCAGTGGTGCCGGTCGCATGGCTACTTATAGCTCCGTGACTGCATCGCAATCGCTACGTAGGGCTGATGAGCCCAAGCTGACGATGACGACTAAGGGGTCAGCAGTGCGGAGGGCTGAAAAGGTTCATTCCAAATCAACGTCAAAGAACAAAATCGCCTCGGCAATGTAACAGATGAAGCGGAGAGTTTGTGTCAGCAAGGCCATGCTATTGGACAATGGATCCGTCGCCCAAATTAGAGCAGTGTAAGCAGCTCGTCCAATGCTTCCCGTTCAGGTTTAGCGTCAGCGTGGTGGACTCAGCCTCATTGATTCCATAACCCGCATGCTGGGAAGAAACCAATCAAAGCTGAGTTTGTTGAGATTATAGAATCAAATTTTTGCAGAGCATCTTCAGCTGAACATGGATGTAAAACCGAAGAAAATCCTAGGCGCTCTTGTTGGTTTGGAATCATCAAGTTTGGAGCATCGTGAAGATCTGATGAGCCACAATATTTTTGCGGCTTATTGATTGTATCCTGCCAAGGTAGTGTTTCCTAACCATATTTTTGCTGAGATGAGCTCTCTTTCATCATTAAACATACTACATATCCAGATCTACAAAAGCACAGTCCCTTTACACGATATCATTTTCAGCAGAATCCTCCAACATCCACCACCCAGACAAAGGCTGCACCGTGCCACCATTATTCGTCGCTGCCATGCATGAATGGCCTGCAATAACCGTCGTTTTGTAGGTTGTCGACGAAGCAACATCCTTGACCGTAATGGGCACGGAAATGAGCGCTGACGGGATTGAACTTGGGCTTATGATTGGGTATGGCACGTCGTCCAAGACGAGCCGGCGGCGATCTTCAACCTGGATGTTGGAAAAATAGGATTCCTTCTCCAGGTCCTCGTCGGTGAAAAAGTCAGTTCGCTTTCCCTCCTCGTTCCAGAAGCAAAATGCCGTTATCCAACCACTTATCGTCGCGCAAGACCCTGAACCATCACTTCCAGCTTCATAGCAGACACGCAGCCAAAAGTCTTTTGTCTCTGGTGCGTTGGGCTGCTCGAAAGTCTGGACCATGCGGTTGGCAATGGGTAGCAGGAGACGCCCCCATTCAGATGTCTCTTGCCCGTATCGGTCCAGCTTGCCAATGCGAGCGGCGATGGCCTCCCAATCTGACTTTTCGCCCAGCAGCGTAACTGAGGGAAACCCGCAGCCCATGGTGCACTCATATTCGAAGTAATGCTGCAGAGACCCCATCATAGCAAAGGATGCCACGGCAAGGTCGTTGGAAGCGGTAGTGGTAAACTTTGGGATCATCCACTCCTTCAGCTCCGGGTCAATGACGTGATCCTGCACTTTCTCAGCAAAACACTCTGCCACTGCGCCCAAATCCGCATCGGATAGGGAAATTGGTCGGATATCGACCACAACCTTCTTCTTGCCTTCGTGCTCAACAAAAAATGGGCGCATCTCCTCTGCATGGCCGTTGATGTACATGTTAAACTGAGACAAGATGGCCAGCCACAAATCATCAGGCCGAAGGACAAGGTGGAGGTCTTGGTTGAAAGCGCGGATAATTCCCTTGACAAAGCCATTTGTATAAGGAATCACTTCGCTTTCCAAACTGTCGTTGAAGGAGGTTCGAATGATTCGTCGGTCTTCTTTGCCGACTTTTTTGTTCGTATCTATCCATTGAAGCTCATCAGGAGGCAAGTCAACAGTCCAGGCCTTGGAGGCGGCACTGAATAGCGCGGCTCCAGTGTTCACAGAGGGGTCCCGGTTGTGGCCAACTTTGTCGGGCGAGGGCGTGGTAGTGACAGGCATATTGAGTGTCGTGTTTGGGTATTTGGAATCAAAGTGCAGTGACGGAGGAATGGATTGTGAAATGTTCAAGATGAAGGGTATTTTAGGCACTGACCCCGCTTTAGGCGCTACTGGCACAGCCGTCCGGCAATCCGGCGCTAGGCATACTCATACGTCTCCCACATATTGTAAACCTCTCGCATGTTGTGGGTTTCATCACGCAAATTTGGCTGATGTGATCGGATTTGGGGTGATTCATTCGTATTCCAATAACAAATGTTTTTGGAGCTACGCTTGCCTTTCCTACATGAACGATGTATTAAGGGTGGCAAGTCAGAATGAAGGCAAGCCAAGAACCATATCAATTCATCTTTCATCGTTCTTAACGTCATGAGAATCAAGTGCGAGGATCTTGCTAAGCTTACCAGATAATGATTTGAAATATACTATCAGTAATATCAATAAATTCAGCATCTATCTCTCAACCGCCATCACCTACAAGTCACCGCCTCTTTCAGCAGCAGCGTTTGAACGTCGAAATCTTCTCCGGTAGACTTGCCCCATTTCCGCACACCTGGAGCCAGCGACAATCGGACAACTGAGTCGTTCGGGGTCGGGGATTCATCCGGATCAAGCTCCATCCTTGCGGCATCAAACTGGCGGCCGCGGCCGGTGGGCCATTCAATCTTGGCAATTTGCCTGCAAATCTCTTGATCCAACTGCAACGCAGAGTCCAAAATAGCCCGAAGCTGCGTCTTGAACCCCTTCCTGTCCTCTCTTGCAAAAGGGCCAATTGTGGCTTCAATCTTTGCCGCAATCTCGGCTCGTTTCCTCTTTACGGCCTCCTGGACTTCTTCTTGGTCTACTGCCGCCAGAAGCAGGTCCACTGAGGTTGCACGCCATATGCGAAATTTCCGTTGCGCCTGTACACTTTCATCTATTTCAGGGTCTGTCCGTATTGATTAGTACATAAATCCACGGTTCTGTTACAAGTGCTCCGAACTCACTCAACAGTACGCTCCGGCTCATTGCTCGCATTCTTTCAGCTTCCGGAGAGCCCAACCAGAGGAATTTATCAAAGATCTCGCCCCGCAAGACACACCACAGGAGAGCTTGAATAATCTTGATACGTTTGTCTGAGAGTTTTAGGTAGTTGATCAAGTTCGGCGTGGTCTGCTCCATGTACTTGTCAAATTCTGTTCGGTGGGTGTGTTTGTTAATCTTGAGAATATAGCCATCAAAATATTGGATTGCAAAACCCCGAATGCTGTACCGCACATGTTGGATCTGCTCGATCAGATAGTTGTCTGTGATTTGATAAAATCCCTGGCTCATTGCTCGAAGGTTGTCAAGTTCAGAACCCAACTTCTTCCAGAGGCGTTTGTAATTTTGTGCATCCTCTTCGAGTTCGTTTCTTTCTATCAAGACATGTCGCAATTGCTCGCGTGAATTCTCAAGATCATTTGTGACCTCAGAAAGTCGTATCACTGCATCTTCTCTCTGCTGTTCAAGCTTAAGAAGCTCTTGCTCTGCTATCACGACATGAGTCGCTTCTGCGTCAGTGCTGTCGTCTTCGTTCCCGATATCCAAGGGTGTATGGGTCTCTTGGGGCTTTGACTTCTGCGTATCGGCCTGTATTCTACCTGAAATGGTCTCTTCATTATGTTTAGGTGGAGGTTCAGGCTTTTCAGCCTGTCGCGGCCCTGTGTGGGCGGTGCGGTGCGGCTCACTGTTCATTTTCGCCTTGGAATTAATGTTATGAACGTGAGCATGGTATGAAATATTGTGGTCCAATTAATTGCAATCCCAACATTTGCCCACCCAAACGACAATGTCCAAGTGAGATAGACCACAACCCAGGATACAATGCTGCTTTTGGAGGGCTAATCAATGAAAGATGTATTTGCAGCCTCTGAAGAACAAAACTTCAGTGCAATTATCATTCTGCCTCTCGCCTCAGGCAGGATCAGAACCATGGTTCGCATTTTCTGCTATCAGCCCACCCTGCGTCTTGCGGCCCAGATTAAATCTGCGAACCACTGGGAGGCTCTCATTTTGCCTTCCACGAGGTCTCATCTGCCTGGAGTAAGCCGCCTTTTTGCACTTTTAGGTTGTAATGCGCCTATTAGCGTGCCACGTCGGCGTAAGCTGGATTCAGCTGCGACCCAAGCTCATAGCCCATTGGTGGCTCGCATCTGTCTTTTCAAACCACCGCCACGCCTAGTACATCTGAAAAAAAGACGGCTGTGCCCACACGCGTCATAGAGCTGTCAGTTCGTCCCGCCTCTAGTGCTCGGCCAATTGAGTGGTAAGTAGATCCAGCCACTGACCGCACTTGATAGTTTTAGCCATCCAGGTGATGTAACTCAGCAACTAAAAGCCTTGGAGAATGGCTAAAAGTCAGTGCGCTACATTGTCCAGGTACGCGGTCGATGTCGCATTTTGGCCTGTTGGTCGTTAGTGGTGTTGCTGACGCTTGAAATCCGCCTCACTCTGCCGGAGATGTTCCAGTTAGCCATGGCTTTCAGAAGCGTTCGCCTCAAGGCAGAATTGTAATATTTAGGCTGCAGTTTCTCTCGCTTGTCAATCACGGCTAGGCTGAACTCGCCACATTTAAAATAGGATTGCACCAAAATCCAGTGACCTTACCAATGATAATTTTGTCTGGAAAACTGATAATTCCATCATTTTCGGATTGAGCTATCCCTTTCGGCAGAAGCCCAGACCAGCTCACTCATGTACAAGATGTTCAATGCAGACCAATTAATCACACGACTCAAAGGAGTTTCCTTGGACCGAGATCATGGCGACAATTATTTGGTCATTGGGATAGATTTTGGAACAACGTAACCCTGCCATAAATGCTAAAGCTGCTTCGGATGCAATGATCTAATCCCTATTGGTAGATTTTCTGGCGTATCCTGGGCTACCCAGGCCGACTTCGACAAGGGCCAATTCAACGTCATCACAGCATGGCCCAACACCGGCAAGGAAGAGGGCAAAGCTCCCACCGAGCTATCCTACGAGTCTGGCGAACTTGAGTGGGGGTTTGGCGTTCACCCCGAGGCGGACCCCGTGCGGTGGTTCAAGCTCTTGCTTTTAAAGGACGAGGACATAGATCCCGAAATACGACAACACGAATCTTTTCTGCGCGCCAAGCGGCAACTGTCCGAGAACAACAAGTCTGCGATTGATCTGATTGCCGACTACCTCCGAAACTTGTGGCAACACGTGTTAGAGAGCATTGCCAGAGCTCGTGGCGAGTCGGTGATAGAGTCATTACCGTTCCACATCATCCTGACGGTGCCAGCCATTTGGAAAGGCTATGCGCGACAGGCCATGGAAAAAGCGGTCCAGCAAGCAGGGATACTTGATCGCCGGCCTGCTGGTAAATCCATACTGTCATTTGCGCCCGAGCCTGAAGCTGCAGCCTTGTCGACCCTCAGTGAGCCAGGTCAGGCCGTTAAAAGCGGCGATGTGTACCTCATCTGTGATGCCGGAGGCGGTACTGTTGTAAGCTGCCCCATTTTAAGAGCGATGCATTGGAGCTGGGCTGACTGATCAGGATTTGATCACATATCGCGTCAACTCGGTCAATCCTATTCGCATGGAAGAGGCTGTAGAAGGAACAGGTGCGCTTTTTCATATTCCACACTCACTTTCGGAAGTCTAACAGAAATACGTGCGCAAGGGGGTCTTTGCGGGGGCATCTTCATTGATGAGGCATTTGCCTACATGTGCAAGCAGCGCCTCGGACGCAAGTGGAATAAAATTAGCCCAGCAGGGGCCAAAGAACTGTTGACCAGCGAATGGCAAGAGTCAATCAAGCCCCAATTCAAGCCTGGCGACAACAACAAGGAATACATTGTCAGAGTGCCCACCGAAGCATTTGTCAGTGAAAGTCAGGACGATCTCAGCAGAGAACCTTACATTAAGAGGGGAAGAATCCACTTCAAGTCGTTAGTTCCCTCTTTTGCATCATTTCTGCCGTTCTCTAACCAATGACCACTTCCAGGGCCCATATCCAAGAAGCCTTCACCAAAGTCTTTCTCAGAATCGATGAGTTGATCGACGCCCAACTAAAGAAGGCCTACAAGAAACGTCTTCGAGTGACGGTAAATAACTTATCTCTCTTGCCGTGGGATATTTCACTAACGGTAGCCTGCAGTCCATTGTTCTCGTGGGAGGGTTAGGCGGAAGCCCATATCTTTTTGAGCACCTCAAATCTCGGTATGCAATCTCGAATATCAATATTTTGCAATCAAGAGGCATGAATCCGTATGTATACTTCCAAATGCAGTGTGATGCCTTAAAAGCTGACCAGCCGCAAACAGACGTACTGCAATTTGCAGAGGTGCCGTCCTCAAGGGATTTCTCGATGGCGTTGGTGGGGCGCTCGGAGAGAACAGGCCCGGGGCCCAGTCGATTATTTCTATCACTTCAACAATAGCCAGGGCCAGCCTTGGCATCGTGTACTGTCCCTCATGGGACGACACAAAGCATACTGTCGACCGCGACGAAAAGTTTTTGGATGACAACGACGGCGTGTGGAGAGCAAGTAATCAGATGCAGTGGTACCTGATGAGGGTTTGTCTACGTCTCCCAGGTCACGAGCGTCTTCACTAACAGCTGGGGTGTAGGGTAACAACGTCCCCAAGGTCAACCCGGTAACTCATGCATATTGTCCAAAATATGAGGCAGATTTCGGGGGGAAATTTCAAGTGACGATTCGCTCCTGCGAGGATGAAACCCCGCCAACCCGAAAGACGAAAAACGTCAAGGTCTTCTGCACCATCGACTGTGTGCTGGACGTTCCGTTTTCTTCACTTAAAGACCACCGCAGGCCAGACGGAAAGGTGGTCAAGAGGCTAGACTACGATGTAAAGATGATACCGTCGGGGGCAACTATGGAATTTGCCGTTTTTGTGGATGGGAGAAAGCTTGGGACAAAGAACGTAAGCGTGGATTTCCAATAGACCAGTCCTGGTGGAAGCTTCTATCGGACAGGCTATGCCGCAGGCGGTGTGTGTCAGTTTTGATCAGGCTTGCGCACCGCGTGTGTGATTGGCCATTATTCACGACGAAACGTGGGCCGCGTTCTGGCCTCGATCCCAGGCACAGCACTACCCCGTCCTAAATATAGAGAGCTCTGGCGTGCAGCTCCCCTGACCAGCCGTGTTTCAGGTATAGTGGTGGACGCTTTTGGTAATGTTAGCTGAGACCCACGTGTCGAACTGGTGATACGTTCGCCAACCAACTCATCCCGAGCTTAAAACGGCCGTCACCCCCAAAATAAATCCACGAGGTTCTGTACGAGCTTTTCCATCTCATTTTTAGAAAAGCTACTTCATCCCGTGCTCGTCTGATTTCATCTTCCCTGAGTAGATTGATTGATTTGGTTTCTATATTTGTGGCACTATATTTCACAATGGTGCCCCAAGAACGCCCCTCTCCTTGGCGCACGTGGGTCCGAGCTGGCATTAGTTTGAGCGCCAAGTAACGTCAGTGAAAGCCTGGAACAAATAACAAAGCGCGCTGCGGATTCGGGCTGGACGCCTCAAACAAGTCTAGCCTTGTGAGCTCCTGCAAGAAATACCAAGAAGAGAATGCGTTGTTGGTGATTGAGACGCAGCTTCGCAGCAGCTGTCGGGAATCTCAGGGTCCAATGGCTGATGCTTCCCACGAGGCGGGCGTAGTCATGTCGGCCGTTCCCACGCTCTAGGCGCATTGACTCTATTCCCAATGGGGTGCTCGTGTAAAAGGGGAAACGCATAACACATGAATATAACCGGCACCAGGCACACAAGCGTCAATGCAATTTATGCCATCCCCCAAAACAACCATTTGCCCGGGGTGGCCATGCCTCGATTACCCCTCGTTTGCTCCTTCGCCCCTCTATCTGGTTAGATCGTCTCAGACGTCTTCTGGCGTCCGATCGCCGCTCAAAAGTCATAATATGACAGGGCCGCAGATCTCGGGCAGTTGAATCTGTTTGACCTCCTCTGCTCCATCAACCGCAGCCTTGCTCACACCGCTTCCTCACCACCGTCACCGGCGTCAAAGAGAGGACCGCGACAGCACGATACGATTTCTGGATGACTGCGTGCTAGTGCCGAGCTCCATCCCACCGACGAATATGCCCGACTTGCCGCGAACATGTTCAGACACCCACATTGCATTTCAAGCTAGTCTGGGATCGTCGGTGAATCTGCGGACCCGGCATAGCTTCGCGGCTGCCGACAACAACAACAACAACAACAATAGACGAAATTCTGTCTACCTCGCCGACAATACCCGCGGCCAGCCTCATGGATCGACGACGGCCAATTTGACGCAGGCCAATCTCCTACGCCTCGAGGCGCGCAGGGTGAGCGCAAACTACTCCCCGCCCTACATGCCCGCAGCCGCAGCCGCCAACCCAAGAAATCAGCATGGGCGCATGCCGAGCCAGGTTCCGGTGTCTTACACGGAAGCCGCCAGGTCCTACAGTCGCTCGCCAGAGCGAGGTCAGAGTATCTCGACAAGCGCGCCCAAGATGACAGAGGCTCGCCGAGCACCACCGGGGCCACGACCCGTGTCCATGCAGTTTGCGACGGTGCCGCCGCGAATTGTCCCGCCGGAGATGCTGCTGCCCCTCCCGGACGGCAACGGCCTCAAGAGGGAGGCCGGCGCCAGCCAATCCAAGCTGTTTCACCGCAGGCGCACATCGTCGTCTGCCTACAATCAGCTTCCGGAGCACCCACCGGGCGGCAGAGACCACGCGGATGCCGCCAGGAACGATGCTCGCAACAGCCAGTCGTTCCATCTTGCGCCGCCGAGACGGCAGCCAACGGGCTACGCTCCTCCCAGCTTTCGCCCAAACTCCTGGTCGCCGCTCATCACCGACACGCCCTTCACCATGAAGCCCGCCTACTCGGCCAGCAAGACGGGGGAGCAGGCGCTTCTGACGCCTCACCTCGTGCCCAGGGAGCGGCCCTCGCGCGAGGCCCTGGGCGTCCGCCACCGCAGGTCATGGAGCCGAGGCCACCGCCCGAACCACTCGACCATTGCCGTCACGGTCCGGCCCAAGGCCGATCGCACCACGCTCAAGGCCGACAAGGCCCAGTTCAACAAGGCTCGAGCCAGCTTGCCCGCCATGGGATCGCCCGGCCACCCGATCCACATGCCTGCGAGAGCCGCCTCGGTCAAGTCCTCCGAATCCGACGACGGCGCAGCGGAAAAGGATGCGCTCGACACTGCGCCTGCTCCTCCGCGGCGTGATCTATCCGATACGTCCAAGAGGAACTCGCGCCTCTCCTTTGTGGGCCGTGTTGGTTCTATTGTGGGCGACTTTGGCGTCCGAGGCCCGGCTTCCGCTCCTCCTGCTCCTGCTCCTCCTCCTGCCATTGACCCACTTGGCGAGAATCCTGTCGTCGTTGTGCAGTTGCCGCCCCAGGATCCGATCGCGCCGGTTGTCCCGAGGAGAAGACTTTCAAGACCTCTGAGCGCCGTCTTCCTGAGCAGCTCTTCGGCCGATCCTACCGCGGAAAAGACCAACTTTCTGCAGTCCAAGTTCCAGTGGAGACGGAGCGCACCCCCCGAGCCGGACCACGCGCAGCAGGAGACGAAAGAGACGAACCAGATTCCCAAGCAGCTAGATAATCCTCTCGATGACGAAAAACCGCTGGGCGAGCAGAGCAACGGCGGGGCGCTGGTTGTGGCAGCACCGCCAGCTTCGAAACCAACCGTCGCCCAGAGGCTCGGACGCAGCATGCACCAGCGGGCCCGCTCGATCGTGGGAACGTTCAAGCCTCGACTCGCAAAGAATAAGCAGCCCTCCAACTCGTCCCTCAGCACCGATTCCAGCCTCGAGTCCATGTCCCTCGCGAGCCTGGACCTGGCCATACTGGAGCCCCGCCCGCCCTGCAAGAGCAGCGGGCCGACGCTGACGGTCGCCTTCTCGTCCGAGATTGAGTACCACGACACATGGCCGAGCGAGGAGTACGACCGAACCAGTGGTCTGATCACTTGCAGCCAGCTGACGCCCTTGCTGGTCGAGCAGATCAAGGAAGAAGTCAATTCGTTCAAAATGGTATGTGGGGTCGCCAACAAAGTTCAACAACAACCAACAAACTTGCTAACATGATTCTAGGAAATGGAAGTACATAAATTGTCCAAGCTCAACACGCACTTTTACCCGGAGTGATACTGTTTTTTTATTTCAACTAGACATGATACCAATAGTTGTAGTTTGTAATGTCTTTATGCATGCACAATAGATGTTAGTTGCGCCACGGTCGTCGCTGCGTCCACAAATATACCAAACCAACAATCACTCCCAAACTTGATTTCGGCTGAATACAATTTCTCGATAGATGAATTTGTGCAATTAATAAATCGAAATGAATAAATGTGGGTTCGACAATGTGGTGTGTCTGTTGCCTCTTTTCTCTGAACCCTTGGTCCCCTCAGTTTTGTGGCGAGAGCTAATTTACCCTACACGGGCGGGCTGAGGGATGGTGTATCAGACCTGTTTCAGGATCCCATCAAGTTTATGAGACGCGTGCGCGAGTACTGTATACAGCGGGCACCGTTTTCTCAATACATGTCCCGCTGAGCCGTCATAAAAATGAAAGCATGGGATTGAAACCGGAACAATGTCGGATTCTGCGTGTCAGAGGTGAGTGCTCGGTGACGAGTGGGTGCATTTGATTAGAGTCGTGTTAGTGAAGCGCCACGGTATTAGCACCCCGATTAGGAAAGAAAAAAAGACGTCCCCCCTTCTAGGTCCGTGAGACCACGGATCATATCATGTTTTCTTTTTCAAAGAAGCAATGACGAAATCAAACAAGAACCAATACCGAAGGTAACCATCTCTTGCATAGGAGATAGACTCCTGAACGAGCTAGCCAGCCAGCACCTTTCTTTTTTCCAAAGTCAACGCATCTTGGCGATGCATCTTGATTGGAATTTTGCTGGGGGTCCTGCACCCCATGAGGCTCCACTCGGTGAGGTGTCGAAACAGAGCGCGCCATTCTCAACAAAAAAAAACAAAGTTCAATGGCAGCTTGGACGGGATTCATGGCAAAAAATAAATGACATGCGCTGCAGCGGTCGAATGATGATGGCGCCCCTTTGCAATTCCCTCGCTGCGGCCTCTCGCGCGCAGCAGGGTGCGCAGTGGTGAGAGAGTGAGAGTATGCATGGGTGGTGGTGGTGGTGGTGGTTCTTGGGGGCTCCCGCTCACGTGCGCGGGAGGACGCACCTTCAGTACTGCGATACCCGCTCCCGCCCGCGTGACCGGTTGACCGATGTTGCATCTAGCGAGAGGCCCGGTCGTGCTGGTAGTTGTTATAAGTATAGACGGGCTGGTTGATGGGAAACTCGGACCACTGCCCTCGAGTATCGACAAGTCGCACTGCCGTTTCTTTCAAGTTGAAGGAAAATAGACAAAAGAACAGCTTCACCGACCGGCCCGTGTTGCCCTCTTCGCTTTGGCCGCCGTTATCCCATCATCCTCTTTTCCCGCTCTTCTGCCTCTTACAGCTATGGATAAGGACAGCAAAATTGTCATCATTGGCGCGGGCATTTTTGGGCTTTCCACAGCGGCCCAACTTGCCAAAGAGGGCTACCAGCACATTACCGTCCTGGACAGGCATATGCCGCCGGTTAGTGCACACCTCTCTGTCTCTCCATCTCGAATAGCAGCCCCCAGGGACGCCCGAACCTGGACCGATAGTAACCCTTTTTTTAATTTTTTTTGTCTCTATAGGTGCCCGATGGCTCGAGCAATGACATTTCTCGAGTTGTGAGGATTGACTACGCAGACGAGGAGTACCTCAAGGTTGCGCACCAGGCGTACCTGCGGTGGACGCGGGATGCGCGGTACAAGGGCATCTTCCACCCGGCGCCGTACCTGCTCGCCTGCACGCGCAACGGGGAGCAGGTGACGTGGATCGACAAGACGACGTCGGCCCTCGACAGGCTCGGGCTCCCCTGGGGCAAGCTGGAGGACCCGGCCGCGACCAAGCGGCGGTTCCCGGTCCTGAGCGGCGACCTGGCCGCGCCCAAGTTCATGGGCTACTACAACGAGCAGGCCGGCTGGGTCGACGCGGCAAAGTGCGTCGCCCAGCTGCGCGACGACTGCCTGCAGCTCGGCGTCTCGTTTGTGTGCGGGCCCGCGGGCACAGTCGCGGGCCTGAGCACGACGCCGGACGGTGTCATCCAGTCGGTGCGCACCCTGGCCGGCACCTCGGTTCCGGCCGACCACTTCGTCCTGACGGCCGGCGCGTGGAACTCGAGCCTGGTGCCCATGTACAACTCGGTCCTGGCCACGGCCCAGGTCGTCGGCTACACGCCCCTGACCGAGGACGAGTGCGACAAGTACAGGGACCTGCCCATGTACTCCAACACGTCGACGGGCTGGTTCAACTTTCCGCCGCACGACGAGACCAGGACGCTCAAGTTTGCCATCCACGGGTGGGGGTACACCCGGGCGCCGGCAAGGACCGAGACCGCAGCCGCCGCCGCCGACGCCGCCGCTGTTGTGGAGCCGTCGTGCACCTCGGCGCCGCCCCCGGTTCCGCCTCGCCAGCGCGTCAACTACTGCCCGGCCGACGGCGAGGAGCGCCTGCGCCAGGGCCTGCGCGAGATCCTGCCCGAGCTGGCGGATCGCGCCTTTGAGAGGGTGGCCATGTGCTGGTACACCGACACGCCGACCGGCGACTTCATCATGGATTATCACCCGGACTACAAGAACCTTTTTGTGGGCGGGGCCGGAAGCGGACAGTAAGTTTTTTTTTTCTTGAAAAAATTTTTCTTTGATTTTTTTGCGAGCAAAAACATGGGTGGTAGTTTGCTGACTCGGTGTTTTAGCGCATTCAAGTTCCTGCCCGTCTTGGGAGAGTACCTGTGCACCGCCATCAAGAGAGAGCTCCCGCCTGCTCTCGCCGAGCGATGGCGGTTCAGAACAGAGTACGCGGGCAGAACGGACACCTTCCAGGGTGATGGCAGCAGAGGAGGCCCGAAGAGAAGAGAGCTGACCAGCTACGAGAGAGCAAAGCTGAGCACGGGCGAGAGCGCCAAGCTGTAGTCGTCTGCCGTTGCGTTGTCGTGTTAGAGTATATCTGTAAGATGGCTGTTTCGAGTGATGGAGTCTGTTTGTTTTTTTCTTTCAATTAAAGATGAGGCAATAAAAAAAAGTTTCTTTGCAAGGCAAGGAAGGCAGAGAGAGTTTTGTCATTTATACGTCATTTCACCGAACTTGGCAAGTTTTGATGTCATGAAGTTTGTTTTATTTTTAAATGGGTAGCTACACTTCAAAGACGTTGTTGTCAAATGCACAAAAGTTTTTTTTCGCTACAATCGCACCAAAACGAGCGTCTAGAAATAGGCATCTTGCATGTTCCCGGACATGAAGTTTGAGAATAATCCATCCAAGTCCAGCTGCTCAAAGTCTTCAGGGCTCGACCAGAACGAGTCGGAGGTGTCTTCACAAGCAGCCACTCTATTCTGGAACTCGTTTTCCGTGAGCGGATGGATAAAGTGCGTCGTGATTCGAATTTTGACGTCAGCTCCGTGCCCGTAGCTTGCGGGGGCGTCATGAGAAGAAGAAGAAGCCCAGGGTTTCATTTGGTGGATATTTGGATCAAGCAGTGTCCAGAAGAGTGCAGGTTGGAAAGAGACCGAAACCCCTCTTTCCCTGCTTGTTTCGTCGTTTGTCTTATCCGAAATGAATTGGAGCTTTTGGAGCACATCAAGCTGGTTTCCTTGGTTAACTGATGTCTCGGATGAAGAGCACGAGGTAAAGGTTCCGTGTATACCTTGTGTGAGATGTGGGGCCACGTGTTGGAGAGGCGGCTCAGAAACTCTTTGCACCATGCCAGATCCTCCTTGGCCCTTTGCGACACCTTGCTGTCGCTTGCGAGCTGGAAAAGCCAGGGTATCGTGGCTACGGCTGCGACTAGGTGCCCAAGGATTGGGTCGCTTATCTGGAGCTGCTGGCTGTCGCAAAGTCGCAAAAGCCGAAACACCCACCCGGAATGGAAAAGGGCCAGGTCGACCGTTTGCTGGAGGAAAAACTGCGGTTGCGGCCTGTTTGGGCACTGGCGCATCGCCACGAGGTGGATGAACGGGTGGTTGATGATGGCCGGGGCAGCGTGGGAGATGACTTGCATGAGCACCCAGGGAATCCAGTACTCTCGCTGGGCTGATATATCCTCGGGAGATCTCTTCGGAAAGAGCACGTTCCTGAGGAGATGCTCGTGGTGCAGCGTTGCCTCGTGCTCAAATATCTTGCCGTTGAGCTTGGTGTAGGACGACTGCGGGTCCCATGGATTTTCGCCGTTTCCAAGTCTTACCTGGTGAAGAAAGGTGGAAACCTGCTCCCACGTCGAGACCATTTTAATCCAGATGACGGTTACTCCGGTATCGCTGACCACGCGGTCTGGGTTGCAAAGATCAGAAGGATAATCATCCCTGACCGAGGGGAGCGCGGGTGGCAAAGGCGGGCTGGAGATGAGAGCCAGCATTTCGTCGTCGCCTGTAAGCGCAGAGTGCTGCGGCGTGAAGATCCTCTCCAGGACGAAAACGCTCCAGTAGCATCTTGCATTGATGTCGCTGTCCGGGTAGGTTCCAGGTGATTCGTGCCGGGACAGCATGCGAAAGGTTTCGAGGCGCGATGCTGTGCCGATAGTCATCCAAGCTTGGGCGGGGTTGCATGCTGCATTGCGCTCAAGATCAGCACAGGGTCCTATCGAATTTGGTCGTCTGAAATACCTACCCCAGACGTCTCTCAAGGCCAACAGGCAAAGAGATTGAACGACTTCCAGGCCGGCCGACCCCTGGCAGGCCAGCTGCTTGACGATGCCTTCAGCCAAGTTGCCATAATACTCAATGGCGTCGGGCTCTTTCCCCGCGTAAAACTCGTGCGTAGTGAGGCTGAGGGTTAGTGCTATGAAACTCCACAACAGGAAAGGAGGCGAGGAAGTTAACCGAGCCTGCAAGTCGTGTAGGCTAAATAGCGGCAGGGGTTGGAGGTGGATCTTGCTGCAGTAGACGTCGATCAGGTGACCGACGACTTCCGGGGGCGGGTCAGGGCTTTGCGAGGGGATTTGATTAGTTAAGCGGAAAGCTGTGAAGAATAGGAAATGATGTGTACTTTGTTAGGCTGAATGATGGCTTCGGAGAGTAGTTGGGCAGCTGGACCTCTCCAGGCGTATCAAAGCCGGCGTCGTCGAAACCCGACTCGGGTTCCGGCGGCCCGGAGTGGAGAGCGGCCTTGAGCCGGGGGGCTGCGGTTGGTCTAGGGAGTTTTAGCTAGTCATTCTGCCGCGATAGTGGGTGTAAGAGGCATTTTCGCATACTGCAGGCTCCGGTAAATGTCCTTGACCTGGGACTCGAGGATTTGGAAGCGGTCTTGCAGCGTCGACTTTTTGGATCTTGGATCACGGTCAGGCTCCCGCCACGGTCAAAAGAGTCTCTCGCTGGCCCGCTCTGCACCCACGTTTTCGAAGCCTTCTTCCTCACCTTGGACCGCCTGTCCGGCGGTGCATCGACGGGGCGGTACACGCATTGCTGGTTTAGTCGTCGGCAAAAGGAGCACACTGGCTTCTCGGCCGTGCACTTGCTCTTCTTCTTGCTATTCGCCAAGCTAGTGCCACTTTCGTCCCTCTGGTGTTTTTTTGACCGCACTGGTGGTTCGGCGCCTTACCGACACGGCTCGCAGGCCTGCTTGCTCCGTGGATCCCGCGTGCTCGACGCATCCGTCATACTCTTGGGGCTTTCGCGCGTTCTCTCTTTCGCAGCAAGAATAAAACAAAATGCTCAAACGGAGCGGGACGGAATAAAAGTTATTCGGCAGCTTCTGCATTTGGGGCCGAAGCATTCAAACCCAGCCTCTGGGATCCGCCCACGTGAGCGGATGCAAGCATCAGGCTCAGTCGGGGGAGGACCTACCCCGCGACCGGGGGGGCCTCACACGTGCTGTGACGGCGCCGAGTCTATTCGTAGCTGCGACCAATTGCTTGCTGACAGAGAGGGTGACGCCTTGACTTAGCCTGAGATAAGTTCAGGGCATTACGGATGCGGTCCGGTAGTGTCCCGGTAGTCGACTTTTTTTCGGCCTTATCAGGATTAGTCGATACATGCAGGCGTGCCCATTGGCGCGCGGCTGCATCACTGCTGCATCACGGCCGTGTCACTATGAGACAATCACAATCGGTGAAGATTGCTCGGGCTCTATTATGTAATAAGTCTACAATCTACAAAGTAGATATCTATCATGGTGGCGGTTGAGTTTTAGCCCCGATATTGCACACCAATTGTTCATTGAAAATACTGGACAACTTCACCAAACAATCAGATTGGCCGCGCTGATACCACCCAACAGACAGCCCGTTTTGGATCGGCTACCCCGAGGATTTTAGATACTGACTACTGCAGGGCACCACTCATTGAATTTTTCATTCAGCTCCCGGCTTGAAAAATACCTTGCAAGATGATATCCATGACGATCTGAATAAAGCAAGAAATAGTCGTGTTCATTCTGCGAGTTGAGCGTGATGGACTGATTGAATGTGAGGTATTTCCCTACAGCTTTCGGGTGGAAATGCTTACCAGAATATTTGTTACCTTGTTCTCATGAAGCACTTGACGAAGTTCGGGGTAATAAGTTTTCAAGTTCGACTTGTACCGCAACTTCCGACCAGACCCATATGAGACAACATACGTGTTTCCGTATCCAAGAGCCACAGATTTGATCCTGTAGGAATGTTTCTTCTCACATTTTTTGGCCACATTACAGACCGCCTTGAAGGCGTCAGCATGCAAGTAGCAGCTCCAGGCGCCACCCAACCATTTCGCATAGTATTGCCCGTTGGCCCCGAGAGCGCACATCGAAGGCCTGTCGTACCCATTTAGGTTGAGATCTCCATCCAGGTGAGGGTAGTATCTTCCAAAATCCTGACTGCGATCTGCAACGACCATTAGCCCCGTTCATGTTGTTTGCCATGCTGATTTCTTACGCCAGGTCCCATCAGAACATCTGACTAGCCATGATCCTTCGTCCCCAAACATTATTGAACTGATGCTGGCCCGCTTCCGCATTGTTTGCCTCGGCCCGGGCACGTTTCTACATATAGTCAGTCGCTTCCAAATATCTGTCCATCGTCTATGCTTACGTTCTCGAACACCTGGGGGTCCGTAAGCTATAACGAGGTCCGAAAAGCGACACGGCAACCCGTGGGAAGCTTTCAACATGCTTCACGTTCTCATTAGGAGCCTTGCTGCCCGCTGATCGCTTGGGTAGGTCTTTAAACGGGAAATAAGACCCTCGTATGTCTCTTTGCAGCTCGATCTTCTCCCGCTCCAGCTCTTCCTGAATATGCCGCTGTTTATAAAGTTCCGATTGCATCTGGGCAATGCGCTCATTACGCTCATCGCGCTCTTTGATGAGCGTATCAACAGTCAGGCTGAGAGCGGCTGTTTTTTCCTGCGCTTTTTGGATCATTGCTGCGTATTTGTCACTCTGCTCGCGCATGCGCTGTTCGGTTTCGGCATCCTTGTCCGTCATGGCAGTTGTAATTTTCTGCTCGACCTCTTGGAGCTTCTTGGTCCATTTTTCCCTCTCCTCGAATAATGCGCTTTGCACTTCTTTGCCGGCAGATGTCAGATCCAGGGTGAGTTTTTCATCGACCAACTCTTTCTGGAGGCTTACAGCCACCGAAGTCGGCTTTCTGGCGAGGAGTTTAATAATTCTTTTGGCCGAGTCCACTCCGTCTCTGCCCCTTCCACAGTCGTGTCGGCGAATCAGGCTCCCCTTCTTCAACATCCGACCCCAAAACTCTCCCGTGCTCTGCAGTTCCGCCTCACGCTGCTCTGCCATTTTTTTGTCGACTCTATCCCACATAGTTGTGACAAGTATCACCCTTTCAAGGGCATCGTCACCACATAGCTCCTTGAATATTCTCAAATTATTTATCGCTGAACCTTGCATGCGGACGTCTGTAATACGATGAAGGTAAATAATACCGTGAAGGCGGATGTTCTCATTTTGGTATGAGTCCGCTAACCATGCCGCAATTTCTTGGAGGACTTCAGTATCAGTTCTCTCTGTATCATCAAACCCAGGCGTATCGATAAGAAACACTGTGCGATCAGGAAAGAGGTTTGTGCATGGATAAACATCAACGGTCGAGGTGCCTAATTGTTGGTGTTGTCATTAGCGTTGCGAGGGGGGGGGGGGGGGGGCAAAAATATGCGGCGTTCTGTTGATTTCAAAAACTCACATGCTTCCAAAGTATGTCCGATCTTCACCTTTTCATCAGAACATTTCGATATGAAGGAGCTCTTTCCAGACCCTGTAACACCCATTACAGCAATGAAAACATCGCTTTCTCTGTTTTGGGTTAGAAAATCCTGTTTTATAGACGTAAGGCATTTCGCTGATTGAGTACTTAGGGGCCTGGCCACTCCGAGAACCTTTTGGCTTTGGAAGCGGTGCAATTGAACATGAGTCATCCGAATCGTAATCTGAAAAGCTTGGGTCGGGCTCTTTTTCATAAAAATATGTTTCATCTACGTTGCAAGCAGGGAACTGACAAGATGGTGTAAATCCGCCATCCACCACTCTCACAAGCTCTGATTGGTGAAATTCATCCCAAGGGGCCATTGTCTCAGCTGAAGTGCTAGCACAAGGCTGGCCGCGACTTGGTCAGGTCAAGGGTTCGGGATGGAAATCATTGAATTTGCGAGGTCTCAGGGCAATTTATTTTTTGAGCCGATTTTGGGTCCCCGTTTCCGCCAGGTGCCCGGTTGGGCATCGCCAGGACTTGAAAAAGTGAGGCTCGTGCACCGCCTCACAAGTTAAGTGAGTGGTTGTGTTGGACAACGAGTTCGTCGTGCATGAAAGTGCAGCCACATGATGCCGATGTCCCCCTCCATCCACTCCGATTGACTCGATTGTGGAATTTTGCTGACCACCTTCCTTCGATTCTGACCAATGAAGCATGGACACCCTTCTCACCACAAATCCCTTGAGCCTGCCTTGAGATTGCCTTGAGATTGCCTTGAGATTGCCTTGAGATTGCCTTGAGATTGCCTTGAGATTGCCTTGAGATTGCCTTGAGATTGCCTTGGGCGCCTGGATGACGAGGCCGAATTGATGCCCAAAAAGGGGAACAAGTAATGTCGCGCACGCTCAAATCACGGAATTAAATCATTTGCTAGATTATGGTGCGATAAACAATCGTTTGCTCCCTATTATGCGATCTCGATCTCCGCCAAGGTTACGAATTGTGAATCTTATCCATCAGGTAGTCTGAACATCAGGCTGCCGCGACATCGTACAAAAGCCCAAAGTGGCAAAGCAGAAAAAATAATCACTCAACATTAGGTTGTCACATCAATTGTGCTGGCAGCCCTGCTCACCAATCATACAGGGACTCAACATAAGAAGCAAGGCTGGCAGGCGTGAGCCCACCTACTTCGGTTTTGAGCTTTTGGTAGTGTTGCTTGATCAAACACCTTTTGGAATACTTCAAGCGGCGAATGTAAACGCAGATAAAACCTTTATATCTCACATTTACTATTTGTCACTCAACGAAAAAAAAAACCCTACACAGTCTATCCATCACGAGCGACATGGAATTTGCACCTGAAACATTGATCGATGAAGCCCAACGGCTTTCAGCCTTTTTGGGTGTCGTCAGGCCTGGGCCGAGCGATATTTTCATCCTCGTTACGGGAATGACAGGCTCTGGGAAAAGTACTTTTATCAGTGATTACACCGGAAAAACCATCGGAATTGGCCACGGGCTTAACTCATGTAAAATTTCCCTGGTCAAAGCATAGCCCTTGGCGAGGTCACTCTGCTGACAGTTTCTCAGGCACAAACCATGTGGGAGTCTTTTGCTTCACGCAGGACGACCGAAGAGTCTTTCTTATTGATACTCCAGGCTTTAATGACACCAATCGCCCCGACATAGAAACTTTAGAGATTCTGGCAGCCTACCTGGGGGCCTCATACGCAAACAACATTCGCATACACGGTGTTATTATACTGCATCCAATATCAGATAACCGTATGACAGGATCAAGCTTGCGTTATGTTGAAATTATAAAAGCAGTATGCGGATGCTCATCCTACAATAACGTGGCGATCGTAACCACCATGTGGCCGGAAGCACTTGATGATGCTGATAAAGAAGTCCTTGGAGACCGAGAGGCAGAGTTATTGACCAGCGACAAGTATTTCGGTTCCTTAATTGCACTAGGAGCTACCAAGTTTCGATATAATCAAAGAGGGAGCAAGGACTTTTTCTATGGAATGGCCTTGGCACAGAACATTGTGAACCACCTCCTCAATCGGATAAGTATCTCTCCTCTAAGTGAACTTCAGTTACAGCGCGAAATTGTGGACGAGAAAAAGGCTCTGGGTGAGACAACAGCGGGTATCTTAGTAGGAGGCTTGCTGTGTAAAGTCCGCCAAGATTATAATGATAACCTGATGAAACTAGATAAGAAGCTAAAGAGCCTTCTGACTGAGGCTGATCACTTGCATGCCTCCCAATGGGAAGAAGAAAGGGACATGATAAATGAAAAACTTGTGAAAGTCGAAGAGGAAATTCAAACACTCGACAAAACAATACAAGATTTTGACAAGGAAGGGAAGAGCTTTTTTGCAGGGAGGATTAATGAGATAGATGGAGAGCTACGTGACCGCCTTCATGCAAAGGAACAACTCCTGAGAGACACGAAAAGCTATCTCCATGAAAGAAGCGCACCGAAAACACAAGGAGACACGTCTCAAAGAGACATGGGGGACGATCAAAAGCAGAATCAACAGGAAGAGGGGTGGCAAAAGCCACATGAACGACCGCAGCAAAAAGATGTGGAGTCACGGGCCAAATCTACTGAAGAATTGGAAAAGATGATTGAAGAATTGGAAAAGGGGGTCACTAAGCTTCGCCAAAATCACCAGAGCTTCCATGATCAAAGGAGAAATGTTTGGGATGGTGCATTGAATGGAGTTGCCACTAGCATAACATCTGGAGTGTTCGGAGCTGGTAAGTATTTGTTTTCTACTTGATGAGTGAGTCATTGCAAAGATTATGAGTATTAATTTGAGCTTCTTTCCTATTCTAGTGTCGGCGGCTGTATGCACCATAATGTAGAATACATATTCAGAGATTCGTTTGGCTCGCTTCATGCTGTCCTCTCTAATAGTTTAGCAAAATGCAAACAACATCAAACACGGTCATGTGATGAACACAGACAGTGATGGATTTTTCCTAAGCTAAACCTCAGCAGCACATTGGCGAGAAGTCCTATAACCCTTTGAGTGAGGTGGTGAGTTTAAGTCAGGAGAGTGTTACCTGGACCGTAAGTGTCAGGCCGTGACGAAAAAACGCCTGCACCTTCGACAAAATCATCGAGCTAAAGTCAAGCATTAGGAATCCCGGTCCCAGAAGAAGGACCAAGCCTGATTCCCTGTGATGGGTTGCCACTACGTCCGCGTTGGACGGGGATCGTGGGGACGATGCGGAGCTTAGGAGTCCAGGAATGGGAACAAGAGTGGACACTAAGCCAGTGAGGCTTTAGCCAAGGGGAATATGCAGAGCTAATGTGATCTGACGGGCTGAGGGGCGCTAATCAACAGCTGGGGCGAAGGTGTGCGAGCAAAAAGACCATGAACGGGGCAACCCGTGCCTGGTCACGTGTCGCTTGTGCTGCGTCCCATAATATCACGGCAAACCGGCAGTTAGTTAGTGGCGCTCAGCCTCCTAACCACGCCCCGTTCGAATCGGATTCCATTTTAGGAAAAGGTCATGTCCAAGCAACATCCAAGCAAGATTGCGGTTGCCTCCGGCCTGGCTGAGCAGAGGGCAACGAGGTAAACACGTTATAAACAAGGCATTCCTCGGTCTTTTTCACATTTCAATTTCATTCTATGAAATATCAGCAAACAAAGATGCGAAAACAACACATCCTATTAGCTACGCATTTCGCTGCGGCCTCCGTTCTGGGCTATTCAGAACCCTCGGTCAGTCTCTCTGCCGGAACCGTCTGCGGTGGGAAATGCCCCCACTCGGAAGTAAAGCTCTTCCAAGGCATTCCGTACGCTCAACCACCAGTCGGAGAACTAAGATTTCTCCCACCCCAACCTCTCAAATCCTCGTATGAGAATGGGCACCTGAACGCAACAAAAACCCCACCGATATGCATTCAGTTTCCTTCAAGCTTTGAAGTTTCGGGACAGCCCTCCTCAGAGGATTGGTGAGTGCTGCCCTCCATTGGCCAGCTAGAGTCTGAAGAATTACACTAATTTAGCTCAACAGTCTGTATTTGAGTGTCTATGTCCCTGCTCATGCCAAGGAGGGGTCAAAACTACCCGTCAAGGTCTGGGCATATGGAGGTGGAAACGACGGTGGAGCTTTGTCTTATCCACTGTACAATGCCTGTAACTTGGCTCAAGATGCGATTGTTGTCGCCTTCAATTATCGACTGGGACCACTGGGCTTCCTTGGGCTTCATACCGCTGGAATAAAAGGTAACATGGCCATACAAGACTACTTGGCAGCCCTGAGATGGGTGAAACAAAATATTCACGCCTTTGGTGGTGATTCTTCGGCTGTTGTTCTCTTTGGCCAGAGCGCTGGCGCTGATGATACCTTTGTCGTATCAACTCTCCCAGAGGCGAAGTCACTGATATCCGCCGCCATATTGGAGTCTGGAGGAGGTCAAACTCTCACGACCAGGTCCTTGGCTCAATATTCTGGCGCCAGTTACGCAAAAACACTCAAGTGTTCTATCAATGATGTAAGCAGCTATGCCTTGCAGACTGCGTACGAAAATGGCTTACCATCCATAGCTGCACTGCCTGCAATCAAAATCTGTTGAAGAGCTCATTGCAGCATCTCAAAAAACTCTAGCGTTGTTAGACCCCAGTCTAAATGGACACGAGCTCGCTTCGATCTATGGTTTCAACCTCCCAAACATTACCAACCTGGACTCGGCCATTTTGGACGGCGAAATTATCAGGGAAGAACCCCTTAAGGTGGGGTCACAAGTGCCGATTATCGCGGGATCTGGTAAGTTTACTTCTTTTTATTTTGCTTTTTTTGGGACTAATTTCATTAGCCGAGTTGGACTCTGCACTCTTCGTTGTACCAGTGTTCCTCGAGTCTGACGATAGGATCACAAAAGCCAACTATACTCAGTTCTTGTCCAGATGGGGCTCTCTCGGTGCCATCATTGGGAAAGAATATCCACTTTCTCTGTTCAATTCATCCGGCTCAACAGAAGAAGCAGTGATTGCAGCCATCACGCACATAGCCACCGTTTCCAGTTACACCTGTCAGACATATAGAAGTCTGCGAGCTGCCATTGCAGTAGACACGCCGGCATTTGCATATCGGTTCAACCATACCCCGTCATTCCCATGGCTGTGGGTTGATGGGGAGGCCTTCCCTGGAAAGTATGCCGAATACTTTGGGGCTACCCATACGTCGGAAATACCATTTGTCTTTGCAAATCTTGACAATCAGCCCTGGGGAAATGGCACTGCAAATGCCACTTCATCGGAGAGGGCAATCAGTCGTACACTGGTGGAAGCTTGGACTGCTATGGCTGCCAAAGGGGATCCTGCAACTAAGCGACAACAATGGCCGAGATTCACCAAGCATGAGAATAAGGGCCTTTACGTTCAAGATGGGTTCGAGGTCGCTGGAATAGATTTTTCTGAATGTGAATTCTGGGACGGAATCTGGGCCCAAATCGGGGGCTATAACATCTCTTTGATGTCGAATTAGTACTGTATTAAGGTTTCTGCGAGCGTGTTTGTTTGCAGTGCAATAAATTTGAGTTGGTTCGGAAAGACGCCTCCAACGTCTATCTTGACATACAGCCAAGCAGCTTCCATACACTCTGCACACATGATTGTCCTGCCTGCTAATTAAGCCCCAAGTGAGATTTGCGGTTTCATTTACAGTCCATTCTTCACATCAAAATATCATCCTTCTTATGCCATCACAAGATCCATGTTGCTTATAAATTATAGAGAACTCCGGACATGATGTTCCGGTTGCAAGTTTCCCTACAAAGCATGTGTCAGAAATAACTCAATTCCAGGAGGGGATCTCATTTACAATAAACTACCAGTCATGACGCGGTAATTGATAGGTTTCCGTCATATCAGCTGCATCCAGCATCATTGACGTCTCCAAAAACTGAAACGTTTGACAAATCAATCACTTCATCGTTAAAGTTGATGAGAGAAATGGTGATCTGGCGCGCTCCCTCTACTGGAATAGATGCAGGGCCAACAATGGTTGGATCTCCGGCACTGGACGTGGCCGTACAGTTGACTGACCCGTCATTCACATTTCCAAAAATGGAAAGGTTTGAGATGTCAATAACCTCGTCGTTGAACGTGATCAAGCTCAGACGAATCGAGCTGATTTCTGAGCTTGAGATGGGGATGGTAATGGGGCCTAGGAGCCTGGAAGCCAACTGAAGGATCGAAGTTTGCCCCAGAACAGCCCACGGAGCGCACAAGAGGGGGACAAGGGTTCTCAAGACGAGCATTTTGAGAAGGTATGGGCGATATTTCTGGTTGATTTTGAAGATAATGTTGATGGGTTCAGGAGTCGACTGTGATAGAAAGAATGGACTTCAACAGATGCTGATTCCAGCATCATTTATGCTGGTACGCGGAACCTCCCATTCCGCTTACAAAGGTTATAGCCCGGATCTTTTTTGCTCTTCGTTGTTTGATGTTCGCCATCGTGAAACTGAAACCGACCAAGTTCATGTCGGAGAATGGCATGTTTCTCCTTCCCGTCTGGGAAGAGGTGAAGTGGATATATCCGCACTATCCCCATCACGAGGACCGGCCTGCTTGGCAACAGGGGGGCGCCACTATTCGAAGCCAGACCTTGCCAACCCTAATAGTCTTTCGGGGCCACCCGTATCACCTGCATCCAGATGTGATCCAAGGCCCGATCGCACATATCATTTTGCGATCTCGCTCAATGAGTACGCGTTAAGAACGAATTCAGGTTAGGGTTCATCCGATGCCTTTTGCCCAAATAGGAATGATGGACCATCTCGTACCTTAAAAGAGCAGTCTAACTCTACCTCTTGGCCCCGATCGGTCCACCAAGATAAGAATTAAGACGAATAGTTCGGTAGAGGTGCGAGTATTCACAACATTGAAAGGGAATAAAAATGCACGCCACGCATGGTATTGGATACATCTCGGACTTACATAACCAACCCAAATGGATGGCCTGGTGAATTACGTCAGTAGTAATTTGACTTTTATATGTTCCAGGATGCGAGGCACTTTCTTCGCACCTGCCTCATTTCCAGTGTCCACCCTCTATTCTTCCCGATCTGGAAGCTGCTTGTACTCCTCGGTCTACTTAAGCTTACTTTTAAACTTTGCTTGAGACTCTCATCTCTCATCCTTATTTTGCATGTGATGCAGAGGAACAACCTTGCAAAACCCATCTCAACTTGAGCCGCAAACTGTAAAAGTTGCGCACCTATCATATTTACCGAATGACATTCCATCTTTCTTCGTATTGCGAGGACACCTTTTGTTGGCGTAAAAATATAATTTAACATTGGCATAGGCTCATGAGTAATGCCCAGAGCGCCAATGAGACATGACGAGCAAGCCAACACCCACCACTTGCACTTTACCAAACAGAGTTGATGCACAGCTAGATCAAGATGGAGCACTGGAAGGTTCAGTTTGTGGGGCTAAGAATACGGCCTTCAACTGTCTGTTCCACATGGATGACGAGATTATGCCATCACCTGGCTGTTTCACTGCCCCCACTACCCCATTTAGTAACCTATTCGCAAAACACGCATAGTAGTGAAATGAATTCTTTTAATTCTGTTCCAGGGAACGAAGCTCTAGTAGCGAGAAGAATCAGGCCAAGAATATTCTCAACCAACGGATCCGCGGAAGACCGTGCACTGGGAGCCATTTGACACCCTGTCTCTGCGGGTCGGGTCTTCGTGTTCGGCAAGCGATGCGAATCAAAACTTAATGCTAAAGGCCATTCATATAACCGCCAGGTTACTCGGGCAGAATGCTCCACTAGGCTGAGTCGGTTCCCTGCCATCTCGGAGCGGACACTCCTGCGCTTAATTTGCTATTTGGGAATTCTTTCTGGCTTTTCGGGCATTATATTGCTCTGAGCGGTTATCTGTTTCAACATCACAATATTGGGTTGGAGTATAAGAACAATCTCATATTGTGTTCAGTAAAAAGACACCAGATGAAACCCTGAGATGCATTACAGCGGCGAGGGTCATACAAACATAATGGGTTCAGTTTAAAATGCCACCCAAGGCTTTTTTATGATAGGAAGTCTCTGAATTGGTAGATAATTGCAGGGGGTCTTTTGGGATTGCTTTTGGGGGGTTGACTTGAAAGCCCTTACGCCAGGGTATTGTACCAGGCCCACAGCCCCAACTTCAGTCATGAGACTATTTGCACTGGCATCTCATTTTTGTTTCTTCAAGTAAGACGGTATCATTTTCAAGGGACCTCCACTCCAAAGACTCCCCGTGACTTTCATCACCTAAAGGTACTTTAAGTCTTGGATGACCGATGGATTCTTAGTAGTGAAAGTCCCTTGACACTTGACAGGGATGCCATCCTAACGTATTCAACACTTCAAAATCACAAACTCTACCATATCCGGGCTCGGACTCCCCGGTCCCCATCGTAGGGGGGTCTCTGTATACACCCTCAACATTCGAAACAAACGGGGCCTCAGCCCCTCAAGAATATACACTACCGGAATAGATTTTCCATCAATCCAAGCTCTTGAAAATCTGTATAGGCGGTTAACTCATTCCATATCTGAGTCATATTTCACATATGTAGGGAAGGGGTTGCTCGTATTACATAAGGATGCACATCTTGCAAAGAAACTCCGCCGAAATACCAAGACACGGAAGGGCCGGGTGGTGTTAACCATCTAACACTCGTGAAAGGTTTACACGCGGCATCATGAAAGATTCCTCACCCTAGTTTGAGTACAAATCTGCCTTGTACAGAACCACCCATGACAGAAGTAAGGCTGTCGTCATGAATTTCATCATGCAAGTCGAGAGGGTAAGCCAGGTGGCACCTTTCTCATATGTTGCATGCTGGAGAGGATTACGCCTCGTAGAATCCTGTCCCAAATCGACTAAGCATACGAGCGCACACACGAGATAATTAATATACTATGTATCATAAATATCTTTTGTCAAAAATCTGCGATGATATGATGCCCGAAGGAAGCCCAAGCTGGTTTGCACATGCCGTGAGCTAGCCCACCAGGCAGCGAAGGAGTTATTTTGGGAATACGTCAGCATTCAGAACAAGGTTAATTGTTTAATTTATGAAGCAGTGGAATACAAATCCGATTCATCGTCGATCAATCCCGGCTTAGCCATGAAATTTCTATGTGGCGGAAAAAGCCCCAGAGACCCAACCATTACTGATGCACGACATTTGGGGCAGGTGGAGATATTGCATGCCAGGCCACCACCATTGGCTTTATCTTGGGCTAGGCCCACATGCTCCGCTTGGTGGGTCATTGCGGTCTCAGAATCCGGTAAAAGAACAGTACCATTGGAGAAAGCCCGGACGTATCCGCCCGCAAACAAGGAACATAGCAGGGGAAGAGAAGGTCTTGTTTAATTATTTCCCACATAAATCTCACTATCGTAGCTCACTATTCAAGCGATGACACGGTCTCTGCTGTTGAATCTAACTGGCAGGAGTTGTTCAACTATCTCCAACAAGAGCTACAGGCCTTGGTTTTGGGGATCTATACAGCTAAAACAGAATGGTTTGGACCTCTAGGAAATAACTCGGGCCTGCCTAATATGCAGTTATATTGGCTTGGTAGATGGCAAAAATGAAAGACACGACAAAAAACATACAACAGCGAGGATTCCCCGGTCGTCACCGACCCGAGTACTAATTCACCGCTTCTCAGCTTGACTATGGGAGAGCGGACGGGATCCCGTACTTTCTGAGAGCTATGGTCGTATGTGCTGGTACACTCTCAAGAATAAGTTTATATCACTTCCGTGCAGTACTGTTTTAGACTTTCACTCAACCATTCTTATTCCACAAAAGTCCGCCTTGTTGGTAAATACAAGCTCTAGTAATTCCTTTCTGGGGTTATTATTATTTAGAAGATTAGTTTGGGACCCTGCATATCATTGCATTGAGTGTGCTACGACACCAATTGTTACGATCTAGACCAACCGGACCAGCGAAGCCATCGCCAGAAAGCCAGAAGACCCGCTTTTACCTCTGATAAATCACGCTTGCACATACCAATGGGCTTAAGGAGCGCTGCTCTGCAAGGAGCGGGGCGCTCCTAGAAAAATATTGCTCTTTAGGGTGGCTCCATCTGATGACTCCATGGAGCCCTAGAGACTAAACTGTATGTAAGACTCCTGAGTTGCTGCCACCCAGGGCACAATTCAGCTTCCAATATTACTTGATTACCTTTAATTGCTCCAATTAACCAATTAACCTAGTGCTAGAAATAATATTCTTTTATTATCTTCTACATTGTTTAGACCTAATATGCCTAATCCCTCCTACAACATAAACCCTACAGCGTATCTTATTGGATACCCTAAGCCAGGCTACGCTGTAGTAAGGCTTGGACCAGATCGTCACACTCATAGTAACGGGGTTGAGTTTGAAACTGTATTCTTGACTTTTTGGCCTTTGACGAGGTTTTTTCATCACAATTGAGAAACATCACAAGTCACATTTAGAATGAAGGAAATCAATCTGGAGAACTAAGCCATTCATCATTTCTCATTCATTCGTCACTCGTTGGAATAAAAAAAGAACAAAGCAAAGCAAAACAAACAACCCATTAACCCATCTCCTATTAATCGTTCCATAAAAACAAAGAAGAAAAAACAATCAACAAACCATAAAAAAAGGGGGGGAGGGGGGCTGGGAGCCGGCGTCCTCTCATTCAGCCTGGACGACGCTCCTCCAGGCTCGCGGGACCGAGCCGCCCTTGGTCTGATTCATGGCCGTGGTCTTGCCGGGCCGGTCGTAGGACTGGCCCAAGTTTGGCCCCAGGGGCTAGACCCGACGGGCAGCGGTGAGTCGCCCACAAGTGGGCTTGACGGAGAACACTGGAGGGCCCGGGGGACCGGGTGTACCGGGTGGCGACGGGGACGACGGGGTTGAGGGGCGAGAGCGGCGGCGGCGGTGGCGGCACGGGCAGACCCAGTCCCAGAGCTTTTTCCACCAGCTCGGGACATAGGAAGCCAACAAGGCTCCGACCTTTCCCCAAAACTTCCGTACATCCGTGGTCAGAAGGGACGTAAAAAACGCCGACAGCAAACTGGTGATGAGGGGGGCGGCGATCACGCCCATGGCGGAGAAGGAGGCGGCGGCAGCTGGTGCGAGGGAGCAGACGCATGCTGCGGGGGGTGGGAGAGAGGGGCAGGGGGGGCAGGGAACCTGCGAAGGACAAGCAGGCGGCAAGCAGGGAGCGCAAGAAGGCGTGGCGCAGGGAGCCGGGAGAGGGCTGAAAGGACCGACAGACAATCTGATGACTGAGGGGCAAAACATTGATACCGAACTGTAGAGGCCTCTAGCAACGTTTAGTCTTCCGAAACAGGTAAAATGCATGGAGTTCCTGTGAGAAGTACCTGCAGCGACCTGCGTAAGTGTCCCTGGTGATGACATCCCACGGTGGCATGGCCAAGTTGATAAAAAAGACTGCATCAGTGATGCGATGATGGAGAGGATCCTGTGCTGGGTTAGTCGCGTGGGATAAACAGGTGTACGGGAAACTCAGTTGCAGAACCTCCGCAGTGTGACGCCGTGTTGCCAACGTGCTACGAGAAAACGGTGCAGCGCAACAAAGTCGTTGTAGAGCTATCACGGGCAAAAGAATCGAAAAGCAGACGGCGTATGAGGTGGTGTCCGACAAGCTGCGAAAGAGCACGATGGTCGTTGACGGAGTTCGAGGCGACAAATTCGAGAGAAAAAACGATGTTGTGGTGTTGTTGGTGGAGGAGGAGTCTGCAGGGCGCTCAGGGCGGTTGGGTAGGTTGGGGGAAGGTAGGTAAACAGACACAACTTTGCAGGCACAGTTTGGCAAGTGCAGCTAGCTGTTGTACCCGCTCCTTGTCCATGCTATAGGACTTTGAGCCTGAGGCAGTTTGCCAGGTTTGTTTGCTTCTGCCTCAGGGAGACTACGCGACGTTTACTCTGTACCTTCCTTCCTTCCTTAGCTAGCCAGATGAGGAGGAAATTGACCTTATCCTTCGCAAGGAGACGAATTTACCTTCTGGTTCTTTTTCCTTTCCTCTTCACCCACTACCAACATTCGTGTATAGGACCATTCATCCCAACCACCGCTGCCGCCACACCCACGACGAAGACGAAGACGAAGACGAAAAAGATGGACGACACCATCACTGCCGCCGCCAACCCAATGGCAGGGATCACGATCCACTGCCAGGCAGCCCAGCCTCCGCCTGCGTGCCCTGAGCCCTGCTGATCGAACACTGGAGACACACACAACCTGCTTCAGGTACTGCTTCCCCATCTTCAGCCCATGTGACCACTATCGTGAGACTAACAATGTATAGCAAACCCTCTGCCGCCTTGCCACATCTTCTTCAGAGATAGGTCACTCACTCAATGTGGTTATGACCACCAAGTCGAATCTCTCTTCGCAAGCCATGGGATTTGCATTCACCGAGTCCATGTCGGTTCAACTTTGGGTACGCTCTGTTCCTGGGCACACTGTCTCCTCACAATCTCTACTGTGTGCATTCCCCTGGAGACTTCTCCTGAGCATTCTCCCTAGGCACTCTCTGGGCACACACCCTCTGCCACACGCTCTCTGGAACAAACTTTCTCAGCACTTGCTTTTTGTGGGGGATTTCTCTACGAGCTAGTTCTCTCCGAGCAATTTATATCTAGGTAACCTCTCTCTGATCGCTCCCTCTTTCGCCGCGCTTCATTTAGTCAATCTTCTTCGACCGTTCTTCGGGGCTGTGGTTGTTATACCTACCAGCAATCAATAATGGTCGGGCGATTTTCGCCGTTACTGTGCATGTTTTTTGTCTCATCAAGACTTCGAGGCGTGATATTCTGCCTCTGCGCCGCCACTTTGTCGACCGCTGCTCAGCAATGGAAAAGTTTGTTTCTGCGGGTCCAAGACAACAATGTGACTAATTGCACAACCCTCCCTCTCCCGCCTCAGCCTAATCCTGCCCCCTTACAGGTATTCTATTTCCTAGGCGGAGCATAGACCTAAGACTCGAGGTCTCTTTCTGGCGCGCTGCAAGGTTGTGGGTTGAGTTCAAGGTGTAATTTGCAGTTTTGGTTTGATGTCGGACAGGCTAAGGATTATGGCGTGACTATGGTTACTAGAACTAAGCACCTACGATGATTTAGAGAGTGTCAGGATAATGGGTTCGGATAGGAAGGCCCGATGAATCGACGATAAATTTAAGTTTTCCTTTTGGACAATAAAACTGCCATTGGTAGCGTGCAAATTTTGCAAATATGATATCATTCTTCCTAAAAGACGGGAAGGGCTATTGAAAGTTTGTATCTCTAACGATAATGAAGTGGCTATTTTTCACGTTTTCACCTGTAATTAAAATGCCGTGTTGCATTAATCGGAGCGTTTACCTTACATGGTATCTGAAGATACGCTCCCACCAGAGCGAGAGTCGCAAGAAAAACAATCATAGGGATTACTTTTAGATATTACCAATCGGCAGGAAACACAGGTAGTAGATTCGTACAACTCCTGTTTAAAGGAATAATTGACTCATATTTGACCATCACGGTGATTATCGTAGCCTGTTCGCGAACTCAGCATGGGATAAAGTTTTTGATGAATCATTTGAGGTGAAAACTTTTAACACCCTGATCAACTTTGGGTGAACTGTCACTATCTCAACCATAAAAACGCCTCCCCCCACCTCATGGATCTAGAAATATCACATTCAATCTTTCATATTTTCAAACTTCAAACCACGTTAATCTTGGCCTAGCTCTGGCCTCAGACCTGAAATCTTCAATTGAACTGTACACAATGGGAAAATATTGGAGCGTGACCGAGTTTCTCAGCGAGGTATTCTTTCCCTGTTCGGATGACAACCTTCGTGGACGACGCCATCGGAACAGGGCCTCCGTTTCTTCTTCGCCCGATTCGCCACCCACTTACGAGTACGCGATTGGCTCCAGCAAAAGCTTTGATGATGTGTGTCAAATACAAGCAGGAATAAAGCTCCTTGTCAAAGACGGCATGAATCCCATCGTTGCCTGCGCTTATTGGAACCAGACTCAGAGTCCCCTGGTGCGACTTTCTGATGAGCTCATGGTTGTCATTATGGAACAGCTAGGCTTGCATGACATACTCCGGCTCCGGCATGTCTCACGAGATTTCATGCGCTTGTTCAGTCAATCCCAGGCGTTCAGGAAGTATCATCTCACAGGTGCCCAAGATAGCAAAACACGTGCTTTTTTTTGGCTAGGGTTTGGGCCACCCCGAAAGATTCTTTTCCAGGGCAATATGAACGAAAAGAGGACAGTTTAGGGCTGTGCCATTCCTGCAATGAGTTCAGAAGGCTGAAAGGCTATGCGACCGATAGAGATGTCCTTGAAGGAGTGCCCTTTATTTACTGTGCGGGGTGCAAAATGGAACATCGGGCCTTCTACTTTTCACACCGGCAACGGCACGAGTCCAACGACGATGAGAGAGTTTGCAGAGGTCGCGAATCATCTATACCATTGTGTGAGCACATGTCAATTTCTTGGGATGCGGCTCGGCGCCTTGTAGAGGCGAAGTCAGACAGCCCAACATTAATTGAGTGCACTGATGCCCACTGCGAGGCCTCCTCATGCAGACACGTTAGAGAGGGAACTTCAGATCACTACCACGATAACGACAAGCCGCGATTCAAGATCTATAAAGACGAAGATGAAACAATCAAGTTTGAAATCTCAATTACCACACACCTTCCGTTCCAGCGGCCACGAAGTTCAACACAGGGTGGTAAAGTAACCGCCACCGCTTTTCAACGCGACGTGGAAGAATTTGTTCTCAAAAGGCTGCCTATAGCATCATTTCCCTGGTTGCCAACCTCCATATTTAATAGGCACGATATCTCCATTTGCTTTGATCCCAATGTTTGCAGCTGCCTCGACTGGGGAGAATCGATCTTCCCACAAAGATTCAATAGCCAAAGGGTAGCTGCTAAACACACCTTTGAATGGAAACTCTGCCCGAATCCCATTAGACCGTGGCGTCATAGGCCAGATGTTGGATCCTCTGATTTTACCGGTAAGAACGAATTGCAGCGCGACCGCGAAGATCGATGCGCCGGGTTCAGCCATAATTTTCAGAACAAAAGCGGGCTTGATTCATGGCGCTGGGATTTTAATGAGTGCCCTGAAGACGAGAACTTCTTGGTTTTTAGACAGACAGTACGATCTAGCGCTATGTCTCCGTATGACATCGCTTGGTATTACTACATGAATGACAGGTGGTGGGACGATAATGAGATGTTTTGTATCGCATAGTATCCTGAGTCGGGTTGTCGCATGAGGAGAACAGTTGGGATATGGGATTTGTTCTATGACGGTGACGAGCAACTAGTTCATCATAGGCCCCGCGATTAGATAGCTGCTATGCCTACTTATTAATACGGGATGACGTTGGCAAGTTAATTCGGAATACAAGACCCTGAGCATGTTCGTTCCTGGGCCATGCTGTTTTCAATGTAGAATTCACCAAATTGTCTCCACTCCTAGGATAATCTCGAAGTTATGACTAGAATACAACTCCAACGGTCAACACACTCAAAGGCCGTGTTGCACCGTGTTAATAAATATTGCATGTTACGGCTCATGGAGGGGCCTCGGTCTATTATCATGAAGATTCTAGCTGTTTCTGAGAAACAATGGACTCAATCGGGTCGTGAAAGAGCACCAAAATGCAAAGGTGGTGGATACACATAATCTTTACATTTGATGTCTAATATCAGCCTGGACCAAAAAGGCTTCTATTGCTGCCAGATTTGGTTAGATAAATAAGTATTTAGACTCTGGTATTTGAATTCGTCCTCCTGTTATTAGTTGCGGAAAAACTTTAGTTAGTCGCCTCGTGGAAGAGTTGGCCTAACTCTATCCGGCCAGCGGATTAAATATGTCTCTGTTTATCCGGCATTTCGTGGCTCCCAACGAATTCTACTCCAACTTTTCCCCAGTTCCCTCTATGAGGTAGCCTGCAAGGCGCATTTTCAATCTCCCACCGTGAAATTTGGCGTCAGCTAAGTTGTCATGAAGGGTATAGCAAAAAAAAAAATACATTCATAGGTGGTTTGCATTCCAGTCCCACAGCTCGACATAGTGGTTCATCTCGCGTCGCCCCGCTTGGAAGGTTTGGTCGCCAAGCCTTCACCACAGCTTTACGCTGTCGTCAACCAAGCCAGGTCGACATGATTAGCTTCTCTGGATATCTAGTACGTTAGCTTTTTTGCACATGTTCCAATCCCATACTGATTATGGTAACTCTTCTGACTAGTTATTTCTTAGGCTGTAGAATGGACTCTGTTTACTATATCTCTCGCTGTCGTGGTCGCAAGGATCGCAGTTCGCATTTGGATGAGAAAATCATCCTTTTGGGCATCAGAAGTTTTTCTTGTCATGGGACTATTATGCTTCCTTTCGCTCGCTATCGAAGACGTTTGGGTCTTTTGTCTAGGGGCTGACGCAGAGGAGCAGTATGATACCGACTTTTTTGTCAGAGTGAGTCATGCTCCCCTCAACCCATACGGCCACACTGATCTAACCGTTGTGTAGGTGTATTTCATTCTCGGATTTGTTTTCGACCTGGGTTTTTATTTCCCGAGATTTAGCCTTCTGATGTTCTACCATGAACTATTCCCCATATCCGAAGTAAAGCTGCGTCTAGGACTGTATTTTGTGATAGTTTACAGTATATGTGCATTTTTAGCAACAGGACTTGTAGACATATTTTGGTGCGGGGTTGATATTCGTAAAAATTGGTGAGTTTACAAAGACAAGGACGTCCTCTAACCTCAAGAGATCAAATAGATCAACTGATGTCTACAACAGGGCTGAGAGAGATAACTGTTTGATTGGAGGGGACCCAAGGCAATGGACTATTAACTGGACTCTGTCCATTGTCTCGGAGTTACTTGGTAAGAGATACATGCATACATTGCTTACCTTAACAACATTTACTGATGGCTTAATTTACATGTCAGTTTTTGTGCTGCCGTTCGGGATGCTGCCGACTTTGAAAACCTTGCCTAGGAACGAAAAAATGGGTCTAGTTTGCCTTTTTCTTCTTGGAGCCATATCTTTGATTGCCAGTGCAGCGCGGTACACTCTCTCAACAGTATCCACAACAAGTTATACAACCTGCAAGTATCTCCGCCATCATTCCACCACAAGTATCAAGCACTGCTAATCGAATAATTTTAGTTCTCCTTGCCGATGCAGAGATGACAATACAAATTATTCTTGTATCAGTCCCACCGCTGCGACCACTTCTCCGCGTCGCATCATCGAAATGGGTCAAGTATGGAGGGGGCAGAAGAAAGACATCTGAAACAAGCCAAACACGTCCAATTATTTCAAACCCAGAAAGCTTCCAACCAATCTCTATCCGAGTTGAAAGCCAAGGCGGTATGATGGCAGCCAAGGTGGACGGTGCCGGAACTGAATGATCGCAAACCTTGCTTGTCAGGTAGAGAGCGGCATGGAATGTTAGATTATCTACCGCGATAGATGAAGCCAATGTCTAAAAATATAAAAAATAAATAATAGAGTACCAAATCAAGGAAGCAATCTCGTGGGATAGTACAAGGAAAACCATAGCCTATGATCGCAAAAGTCAAAATCACAAGCCACGCGCATCCCAGGATATTACAGCGTCGTGTTAGTTGAGAAAATTGGGGCAAGTTAACTAACTAATCGCCATTATTTTCCTACCAACTTGGCACGAACAATTTATGCAAAAAAGTTTTTTTCCTTGATCGGAAGATATGTAATTAATGACTCTTAAAAAAAAAATTACTTGGGGAATCAATTGACCATTCGCAGGTATTTTGCTAGATTCTGATTTACGACCGAAAAAGTGACATTCTCTCGGGTAGCAATTCTAGAACACTGAAGACCCACATGTTGTGGTGCACGAGCTTGTGCGCAATTCGGATCGGGTTGCCTCCTGTAAACTTATTAAGTGATTGGCAAAAGCAAAATAGGTCGCTTAGGATTTACGCGAGGTCTAGGGGGAGAAGGCGACCAAGTAGGTTACATAGGAGAAAAAAGCAAACATATCAAAATTTGAAGAACTCGTCTCCTTTGCTGAGTTCTGATGACAGCAGACTCCAGAACGAACGCCGTGGTGACTTCTCGAACTTCCTTGTCTGTGCGCATCACGCGATCGTACTTGTTAGCCTTGAACTGTGAATGACAGTCACGATGCTAGTCGGCCCGCTTCGCAATAACGGATGGCGATGTTACCTGGCAAGGCCACTGAATAATGACAAGTCAGAATACCGGTGGGCGAGTTTTGGCTTATGCAGGGACTAAGTGAAGTGGGACAACCACGGTCTGAGCACACGGGATCAATTGGAACGATAAGAGGTGGTCCACCATCTGTGCAGACAATAGCAATCAATCAGCGATGGCACTCATCTCGGTTCGACAGCTCTGCAGCTGCATTGCTGCGCAAAATTGAGGCGGGTGTGTACCACTCAACTGGGAGAGCCCTGAATTGATACATAGCCATAGTTTTAGTATGGATTCCATGGAAGCCATTTAATGTAGATCATACCGGGAGTGGGATGTCATCCCTACCTTCTCTGCTTCGAAACCGGATGATGGGAATAATGCACGTTTGAGATATACCCAGGTGGCGTGGAACGCCGTGTTTATTGAAACAAAGAACGTAGCCGGGAAGAGCAAGAGCATTTACCGAATGGAGAAATTGCTCTTGGGGTCAGAGCGTAGACAGCTCTCCATTGGTGCGATGGGAAATAGGCGCAAAAGCAATCTTTCCCCCCCTCCCTCGGCAGCGCCCCAAGCGTTCTAGCGCATCCGCAGCGACTCGTTTCACAATGCACGTATTTTGGAGTCTTGGATCGGCTCCCAATGCCGAGGCACGCAGGGTGCAGCGGAGACCCTGGACTGTAGGTGTCGAAGAAGAAAGCAAATCCGGTTTTTGTCATGGGGACGTTCGTGTCATTGGAGAAGCCGCAGCGGAGAACTCATCTTGCGTCCAGGTTGTTGATCCTTCCATCGAGTAGATATCGTGGAGCTCAGTAATTTACCAGTGTTTCCTAGAAACTGGTCGCATTTGACGAAACTGCTTTGGGAAGTTGTTGCGATTTCGAATCATTCTTTGCAGTGTATTGAGCGTAGACTTTTGCATATATAACAGTAGAGTTCCGGCTTGTCATTGCTGTTCTCATCAACTATCAAACAACATTCCCTCCAGAGCTCATTAGCCAACTTCACTCTTTTCAAGCTGGTCTTGGTTTTTTTACACAACTCTTTAACAACAAAACACTCTTTACTAAAACTTGCAACTTTCACCTTCTTTCAAAATGCCTTCGCTTTCTCACTCCGTCCTTCTTGCACTTCTTCCTGTCTTGGCCGCGGCTGGTCCCGTGGACAAGCGACAGCTGAGCGGGCTCAGCGGCTTGGGAGGAGACTCTTCCAGCGGCCTCGGTGGCCTCGGTAGCCTTGGAGGTCTTGGTGGCTCCTCTGGCAGCGACAGCGGCTCCGGCTCCGGAGGTCTCGGTGGTCTTCTCGGCGGCCTCGGCGGTTCTTCCGGAAGTGGCAGCGGCTCCGGAACCACAGGCGGCCTTGGCGGACTTGGTGATCTTGGTGGACTCGGCGGACTTGGCGGTCTGGGAGGCGGCAGCACCCCCACCCCCACTCCGGTTGCCACTCCTTTTATTCCTTCTAAAAGGTCCAGTGATTCTGAAAACGTTGCTCGCCAGCTCAGTGGTCTCGGTGGCCTTGGAGGCAGCTCCGGCTCCAGCGGCCTCGGCGGTCTTGGAAGCCTCGGAGGGCTGGGTGGGTCTTCTGGAAGCGACAGCAGCTCCGGTGGTCTCGGCGGTCTTCTAGGCGGTCTTGGTGGCTCCTCCGGAAGCGATAGCAGCTCCGGCGGCCCTGGAGGACTCGGTAGCCTCGGCGGACTGGGAGGAAGCTCCTCAGGTGGACTTGGCAGCCTTGGTGGCCTTGGTGGTTTGGGCTCTGGTACCACAGGCTCTTCTTCGGAGGCTACCCCTGGCGCTTCTTCTAAGAGAGCCTATGTCCCCTCTGACTCTTCCAAGAAGAGCGAGAGGGCAAAGGTTGTCCGTCAGCTGAGTGGTCTCAGCGGCCTGAGTGGGCTGGGAAGCTCTGGCAGCACCAGCTCTGGCTCCTCCAGCGGTCTTGGTGGACTCACTAGCCTTGGCAGCACCGGACTTGGTGGATCTACTGAGAACGGTCTCTCAGGTGAATGCAAGTCGGTTATTCTCATCTTTGCCCGTGGCACCTCGGAGATGGGCAACATGGGTTCTGTTGTCGGCCCCGGCTTCTACAGTGCCCTTGAGCAGAAGGTTGGCAGTGGTAAGGTTGCCGCACAGGGCGTCGACTATGCCGCTAGCATGGCAGGCAATATGGAGATGGGCGACCCCGCTGGTTCCAAGACAATGTAAGTCGCATCACAACCAAGTTCACAATCAAGTGAAATTCGTTCTAACCATGCAATAGGGCCAACCTTATCAACCAGGCCATTACCAAGTGCCCTAGTGCCAAGATTGTCATCTCTGGTTACTCGCAGGGTGCTATGCTTGCTCACAACGCCGCTAAGCAGGTTGGCTCCAACGCTAGCAAGATTGCTGCCGCTGTCGCCTTTGGCGATCCTTGTAAATCTCCCGAACCCTCTTATCTTTAGTTGAGGTTACTAACTCGTTATCCAGTCAAGGGACAGGGATTTACTGGTATTGAGGGCTCCAAGTGCAAGGTTTTCTGCAAGACTGATGACACTGTTTGCGGTGTTGCCAACGTGGGTGGCCTTGGCGGTAGCTCTTCCAGCGGCGTTTCCATTGTTGGTGGCACTGGTGGCCACTTGAGCTATGGAAACGATGTGACTGCTGCCGCTGAGTTTGTGGTGTCTGTTATTGGTACTGCTTGAGATGTTTGAGGTATGGAAATGTGTGATGATGGACCCATTGTATGGTATGGTACGGTGTTGGCACATGTCACCTATCTAGCGCCTTGACGTGCGCTCACTAATTGTTTCTTCAACTTCGATGCACCCAGTAGCTTATTGGCCGAATCGGAGTATTTCTGAGGGGAGACACATCGCTTTTGTTTGTCAAAAGTTCCAAAGCCGCCAGCTATGGCTGATTGGGGAAGTACATATGTTGCCAGTGGGTTATTGATGTCCATTTTGACCACTTTCGTCCCATCGGTGACATTCACCTTTAGTGTGCTGGATATGTGTTGGCCAATAAAGTCGCCTTGTCTACCAGACGTTGTTCGGTTGATCAGTCCATCAAGCGTCGTGAACGAGTGACGCAATTGAAAGAAACCTATCTCAAACAGCCAAACAAAGGCTCTATGCAATGGCAAGAAGATATTTTCCTATTGTGGGCGTCAGCGCAGAATCTTGCAATTTTTTACACTCGCCACTGACACTATGAGGACAATAACCTTGCCAATCCTTCACTACTCCGGTCCCTGGTCCAGCCCCGTTCCATTGGATATATAGTTCTTCATGTATTCCCAAAATCTTTAGATCCGGCTACAAAAGATACAATGATATTATCGTTTCAATCGTTCCAAGGAATTTGGAAGCACGAGAGTTCATTACTTGCATCATCCTTGTACATTCCCGCAAGGGCTTGGATATAGAGGTCCCTGCTTACCGGTCAGCGACACTGGAGATGCCATTTTCGGTGATGAACCATACTATTGTCGCCCTACTTCGCGTTGGAGGTCGTAAATATTCATCCCTTCTCATTGGCATCCCTTTGCTGGGATCAGCGACTCGGACCCCAATAACGGGACAAGGCTTCTGCGATGCAACTAGGCCAAATCCACGCAGGGTCCAAAAGAGGGCGAAGTATAGTACCATGACTCAAGGAGATGTCATGATTAACCTGAGAGACGTCTTGTTTAGCCCTGAGCCTTGAAAGCTGTGAGAGAGGCTTTGGGGGCAATGGATGATGACAAAACCGACACATCCGACATTCTTTACGCCCCAACAGCCTGCAAACATTGGATTTTGGACTGCCCATCATCTTGGTTCCTGGTATGGATGGCTCCGCCTGGTCTTCTCAATCCGACCCTAGCCTCATACTTTGCTCGTCGTAACTCAAGCACTCAGGCTGAGGTTTCTAGTCAAAACGGAATGTCAGATTTGAGCCAATGACAGACGCCAGTGGGACCGAAGACTGGTGGTTCCAGGATCGCCCCCTCAACAGACACTAACAATGATATTCCGCGGGATTACGATGAAAGAATAATAGATGGCGAGGCCAGTACAATTGATATAAGACTATAGTGCCATAGTCTTTTTTTATGGTTTGGAGTTAACGTTATGGTACCCAGGGCGTTGATAAGGTTGTATCTACATGATTTTATTCAGGGATGAGAATCCAGGCCAACAGCATAGCAACAAGCAGCATCACCATAATCGGCTGCATGACAATAACTCCTAGTTTTGATGCGATAGCTCCTGTCAGGAATGGAAAAGTTGCCGATCCAGCCTGGCCAACAGTAGCGCAGAGTCCTATCTCGAGTCAGTCGTCGAATTTTCTTCATCGAATTAATTTAGACAAGGCTCACCCATTGAAGCAACATGCAACTCTCGTGGTAGGAGCTGTGAAAGAACGGACAATCCCGTCGGGAAGAGCGGGGCAAAGCAAAACCCAAGCAAAGTAACGGCGATGGCGTCGATAATTACGTGTGGCACAAACCAGATGATCAATTGTAGGCCAAGCCCTACAAGGATATAGATGGACACCATCCGTCTGTTACCAAATTTGTGGGTAATGTCAGCTAAGAGAATACGTCCGATTGTAAGACCTCCCCAAAATCCCGAGGCAACGTAGCCTGCCAGTTCAGGTGGGCTGTGGCGTACAGAGATTAGGAATTCAATAACCCATCCTAGCTCGGCATAAGTGAATAGTCACAGGTTAGTAGTCCAAGGATGACTTACCGCCAGTGGTGACTTCGGCACCTACATATAGAAAGTAAAATGTGCTCACTATCCATAGTGATTTCTGTGACAGCGCAGTTCTGAGCCTCCCTGTTGCTTCAGAATGTGACGAAGAATTTTCTGATGATTTGGATACATCGGATTTGAATCCCCAAGAAAGAAGCGCAATATTGACCACGGCTAAAACAATCATGAGCAAATAGAAGCTATGCCAGTACGAAATATGCGTGGCGATGCTTGTCACAACCAGAGGGCTGAGCATAGCACCCAGTCCATATGTCGCGTGCGAAATTCCCAACCAACGATGGGAATTTTCTGTGTTAGCCACATATGTATTGGCCTGCGCGTCAATGTATGCTCCCCCCAGACCTGTGAGAAAAAAGGAGGCCCCAAAAATAGGAAACGGGGGCTTCCAAGCATTCAGGACGAATGCGCTGAGCATTAACGATGCGCCGGTGATGAAGGTGCCGCCCGTGCCAAATCTGCTCGTCATATGGACGTTGGAGAAGGCTGCTACCAGCCATCCCGAAAAGTTGACCAGATACAGGATAGCAACTGAGAGCAAGCCAACGCGGTAAGTCGGTTGGATGTAAGGTATTAATGCGCCAGTTGCCCCGTCTAGAAACTCAATTGTCAGTAATGCGCCAGCTAATTGCTCCAATAAGGCTATTCTCACCTTTCATTCCAGCTAAGAGCATTGCAAAATGCACAGCAATGAGCTTTAAGGCTTTGTCGTTCTTCCGTCGAGTCGTTGGTAGTAAGCCAGTTGTCTCTGTTGGAGCTTGTTGAGATTCTTCATTGTCGATGCTCGTAGCCGACAGCAGCGGAGGGTTGTCGTGTATCGAACCCATTACGCCTACTCATGTACAATTCTATGGCGCTTGTCAGTTACGCATTCATTATTGCAGTTCCCATTTTACAAAAGTCCCGCAGATGCGTCGTTTCACGAGACGGCCGGAGCATTGCGTGGTACCTAATTAGATTGGCGGGTGGTTCCGATTTACAATGGGCAATGCCAATGAATGACGATGTCAAGTGCGCACAAAAATTTGGCAAGTTCTAACGGGTTGAATCGGGTATCTCAACGTTGAAAATATAGTCTAACATGCGGCGGCCAATTGATTGTAAATTGGCAACAGAGAGAAGCTCGGTACCTGAAGAAGGCTTTGTTTATCCGGTCGGCCCCTCACACGTGATGTATTCCACGTGTCGCGTCTTGCCAAGTTACTCGTTTTGGTCAGATCCCTACGGGTAAGACAAAATTGTTGGGAATCGAGGTCAAGAGCGATTCTTGGAAATTTTCCAGTTAAACTAACCTATATCTTGAAATATTGTGCGCACTTGGCCGGTCTCAATCACGCGCAATCTGTGACCTGGTTCAGAGAGTGCAGCTCTAGGCTAGCACATTCACGCCACTGTACGTGCTAGTCCTCATGAAGAGCCAACCACGTTCTTTCCAGTAAAGCCGTTCTTTGGAAGCAATTTTTTATTTGGCTCAGCCTCAGGTGCTGCACCTTCCTTTTAGGTCTCGTGCCGAACGAATGGGCTCTCCTCGATATTGTCGAGTGCACCACAGCGTGACCGACCTTCTGTCTCGGTCGCAATGTGACCGCTGGCTTCGTCTCGCTTCTCTCCGCCGTCACTCCACCAAGTGTGGGTGTAGTGGAGACTTGCTCAGCGCACGGCTCGTACAATTACTCAAAGAGGCAAAGCCTTGATTTAACCATCCTCGCGCTGAACCCTTCTCGGCTTGAGCAGCCAATGAACAGCTCCGTTCCAATCCACCACCGGATGAGCTACGACGGCTTTCAAGGCATCGACATTGAGCACGTTGGTATATAAATGCTCAGTCAAGTCGCCTTCCCCGTTGATTGAAATACAATCATTCTCTCATCGCACTATTATTCTGCTTCAAAATGACAGCTCCGCCTTCCAAGTCAAAATCCATGCATGTTTTTGCAAGGTGGCGACCACTCATTCGGACAGAGACGGCCTTTGGCCAAATCCGACACGCGACTTCTCCAAGTGCACAATCATTGCTTGCTGTGTCAATGGAACCTCAGCCACCCGCCCGAGACCGTCCATGGAAGAGCTCATCTGCATTCAAGGCCGTTTTTGGACCAGGGGATGACAACTCCAGAATATTTGATGCGATCGTGGCTCCCAACATTCCCAAGGTCCTGCGCGGCGAAAATTGTAGCATCTTCGCGTATGGACACTCTGGTAGCGGCAAGACACATACTATTATGGGCTACAACTTTGAAGATGCCCGTGAGCTTGGTCTTTGTCTCGCCGCCACCAAAAAACTTTTTGAATCCCTTCATCAGCTCAATGAAGACGGCGAGCAAGAAAAGTTAGGCATTGGCTTCACTTTATTTGAGCTCCGCAAGAAGTCGGCCTTTGATCTTCTGAACAACCACACCGAGTGCCATATTAGAGAAGGCCCCGATGGGAAGGTCCACGTTCGTGGGGAAACCGAGCTTCTTGAAGAAGGCAAGGTCAGAGTGCGCCCTATTGTTCAGCAACATTGCTGGGAATTCAATTCTTTACGAGAACAATTGATCAAAGCACTCGGGAAGCGCTCAGTGGGATCATCGACCACTCATGACCAGAGCTCCAGGACCCACGCGATATTGGAGATAGAAATCATTAATCAGTCTTTGGTAGCGGCTCGCAATTCTTTAATTGATCGGCAATCTGAGCTTGTGCCTGTGGGGAAGCGTGCTACCGACATCAGCATTGAGGAGCAGACAAAGGGCATCATGCGCATAGAAGATGGGAAATGGGTGCCCAACCCTGACTATCAAATAAACCAGGAGCGGATTGACGCAGCAGAGGCCGAGAAAGCTGAATTTGAGGGTCGGGTAGCAACAGCAGAAGAAGAGATTGAGGGCATTCTCAAATCAAGCCAGGTTGCATGTCTGGGTGTGAAAATGGTGTTTGTGGATCTTGCTGGCGCCGAGTACCAGGAAGGCAATGCTCAGATGCAAAGGAAAAAGCAAACTCCACAGGAACGACAGGAGGGTCGGCAAATTAATTCAGATTTGCTGGCGCTAAAGGAAGTCATGAGAGCGTGGTCTGGGAGTCAATCGAGAATACCATTCCGGTCATCGGCCTTGACAATGGTGCTGCGGGATCATTTCATGAACACAGCAAAGGGAAATTCAGCTATAATTATCACCGTCTCGCCAGCAAATGACCAGTATTCAGCGACTTTGAATTCTCTGAAATACGCTAGTCTCGTTGGATCAGCTGTCGCTTAATTAAACACTCTTGATAGGGGGATTGTGTGACTCAGCCCAGCGATTCTAGTTCGTCGTCCTTGTAAATATTTTTCATGTCTAAATTGTAGTGCCATGAGGATACACCTTTGCCTGGCCACATTAATAGTCATACCAAACCCAGTCATGAAGGCAGATACGTTAAGTATGCTCGCATAACTTTAGTTCAATAAGGCCATGATTAGTCATAACTAGGTTGTTCGGTATGCGACCGCAATTAGCTCGTAAAAATATTTTACCCACCGTCTTTAGGCTCCCACTTAACATGACCTTGATCTAAACTGCAGCGCTAAAACTGCAGCATATCCTTCAACCAGACGTTCAGGAATTGCTGGAATAAAGGTCTCCCGGATCATATTGGAACTGATCTGGACACCGCGAAATCATGAGGCCAAAGCAATCCCGGACGAGCACACCCAAAGTACGGACAGGATGTGTGACTTGCAAAAGACGGCACATTAAATGCGACGAGACTCGTCCCCACTGTATCAACTGCCTCAAAAGCCGGGGACAATGTGAAGGTTACATTTCTCAGAAAAAGAACACTCAATTCAAGGCATATCAATCTTGCTGGGATTCCCGACAGAACCTACAGAAGATACAGTCACAGCCTAGCAACACCCCTTCTGGTTTTCGAGACCATCAAAGTCTGCTTTATTTTCAAGAATTCATGGGATCAGCTCAGTTACCATGGCTGGCTGCATCATCCAAGTGCAACTTCTGGGAGGTGACATTGCCCCAACTTATCCATAATAACAGCACGCTTCGCTATGCGGCCATGGCCATTGGTGCACTGGGTGTTTCATACCGCGAGTCCCAACAGACCCCACAACAACTTTCTTCCCACCAAGGACTTGGAGTCGTGGGGACGACGGGCTTCAACCATCACCAGGCACTGGCCTGCTATTGCAATTCCCTCAGGCTTCAAGCCCAGAACACTTCCACACAGGATGCAGTGCTGCTTTCTCTCCTGCTTTTGCATTTTGAGTTATCGCGAGGCAATCGCAAGGGTGCTTTGGATCACGTTAACCACGGATTGGCTCTCCTTCTTTGCCTCTTGATCGAGGCTGATTCCAATGGCCAAGCGCAGGCCCGCAAGCCCAGATTAAAACCTCCATTCGCCGCTGTGGCAGGTATATTCCTCAGCCTTGCGCTCCAAGCTCGAACCGTTCTTCCCAGAGGCCTTGGCAATACGCCTTCATTGCCCAATTTGAAAAAGTGGCTCAGGAGGGAGAATATGACGATGGAAGCCTTTTTTGTTCTTCTCAGCGAACAGGCTTACTCTTCAGAAACAGTTGAGCCCATTCCAAAAGCTTTCAACAGTGTGGATGACTTTGAGAAACATTGGGTTGTCTGCCATCACAACCACACCAAAATCATCAAAGTTCAAGCAGAGAACTTGCGCAATATTCGTACCTTTAACTATGAGGGTGCCAGTGTCCCAGAACATCCTAATTTGGACCTGCTTACCAATCCCCACATAGAAATACTTTGTCGAGACTCGAGAAAAGTTTTAGAGGCAATGAATTCGGCGTTGTTGCCGCTCTACAAAGACATTGCCGTGTGCCAATTAGGTTCACAATTACATCTTCGCACAATTCATTTACGCTTACAATGCCTTGGGGCTTACATATTCGACGACCCTCTCCAATACTTTGACATTGAAAAATTGATCCAACGAACGCCTTTATTTTGCGAATATCTGTCGGTGGCTAAATTAGCCTTGAACATGGCTCAAGGTCAAATCCAAAGCCCAGTTCATCGTATTTCACTACAATGCGACCTTTCATGGCATTTGTTCCTTCTAGTGGTCTGGTGCCGTGATCCATCGGCACGAGAGGACGCTGCACAAATGCTACGGCAATATCCTGGCCAAGATGGATTGTGGAATACCCCTTCTCTTTATGCTCTGTCTATCAAGTTCTTGATTATAGAAAAGGCCAACGCAAATAAAGGAACATTGACAGAACAATGGGCGCGACTCTTGGGGCGGGAATTTGTCTTTGAGGATGGTGGTGATCGCATTTTGATCAGGTACTTTGAAAAGAGCCTGGCGACAGGGCAGTGGGAGAAGATAGAGGAGATTGGTGAATTATGTGGAGGTCTTGAGGGCGCGTTGTGGAGACGGCGACAAATTAGACAACCAGCCAAGTCGCTGTTGATAGACCTGTACTGTGAATGATGACGACAAGGCCAAATCACAATTCCAAAGACCAGTGAGCAATAGAGTATATATCAAGGAGGATTATAGTGCCAAAGCCTCCACGAAACTATTATTGTATATGATTGGACCATTCATTACCCCACTTCGTCAGCTAGCAATGGGACCATAATCTCACCCCATTTCTTGACGCTCACAGCTTATCAAACCTGAACGGCTATCTCGGCACAGGATCTTCATTAATTCTCTCATAAAAAATACCAGCCATCAAAACCTCAACTCCAACCAATCACAACTACAGAACTTGCCTTGCCAAGAAAAGTTCATACGCCTCGCTGCACTTGTGCGCGCCCAATCAACCATGGCTCCAGCTTCCTTTTCGGTCCCGGCTACTTACGCGTCTGCGGATGAGTACTTCAAGGCGCGGGAATCTCTCATAAGTGCAGAGCGCGGGCTGGGCTACGAAGGGCGAGCGCAGAGAACAGCTCTGGAAGCCCGGGCAGAAGAGGTTGTACGCCGTTTAAAGTCTTGGGAAGAAGAGAACCATTACGGGGTCCGCGCAGATGGGTCGGGCAACGAGGCAGGGCATCGCTTTCTCCACGGAATCGAGTCGCTTTCAAAGAGCAGGTTGCTTGAAATTTCGCTCAAAGCTCCCAAGGGCTGCTTGCTCCACAGCCACTTTGACGCCATGCTGCCTCCGGACACAGTTCTTGCTGAAGCTCGGCAGCAGGATAGGCTGTACATTGCTACAGATATCCCGCTCACTTGCAAGGAATTCTTCGGTGCCGCCATGCCTACTTTCAGTGTTTTCGCAGAAAGCACCCCACCCAGCAACACGGGAGACGCATTCTCGCCACAATATGCTGCAAGATCTTGGATGAGGTACTCTGAGTTTCTCCAAAAGTTTCCCAGTGGCGCGCAAGGCGCCGAGGCTTGGCTATCGAAAAGAATGGTGCTCCAAACAGACGATGCGTACCATCCACGGCAAACCGTCGACGGGTGAGTCGCTGCTGCTTTGGTGGCTACATCTTGTGCTAACGTGTTTTAGTATCTGGGTGCAATTCAACAGAGCAGTCCGTATTATTCGCTCCATGCTGTGCTATGAGAGAGCTTACCGGGGTCACTTTCGCCGAATGCTTTGGGCATTCGCCAAGGATGGTCTCTCGTATGCGGAAATCAGATTTGGCCTCGACTACCATTTTTCGATCAAGAGCGATGACGGAACGCGAGAGTTTGGTGTTCCTGAAATCGTAAAAATGCTTTGGGAGACCCATCAAGAGGAGTTGCCAAAAATACAAGCATCTGGTTTCAAGTTCTATGGCGCCAAGATTATCTATGCCTGCATGCGCTCTGCATCAAGAGAAGCAATGCAATGGTGTATGGATACTTGTATCCAAGTCAAGCAAGAGTTCCCTAACTTCGTTTGCGGTGAGTGGCGCATGAACACGAGCACTAAAATCGCAACTGATTTATTTGCAGCCTTTGATATGCATGGGCAGGAAGATACTGGTCATCCTCACGCCTACTGGATCCCAGAACTTCTATCAATGAGATCTAAGATTGAATCTTTGAATCTCGATCTACCATTCATCTTCCACGCCGGTGAGACTCACGACCATGGAGGCGATACAGACTCGAACCTGTTTGATGTTATCCTGCTCGGCGCCAAACGCATTGGTCATGGTTTCAGCATCACCAAGCATCCTCTATTAATGCAGTTGTGCAAGGAAAGAAATATTGCGATTGAAACGTGTCCCATTTCGAACGAGGTTTTGGGCTTGTGTTCCACCGTGAAGTCTCACCACTTGCCTGTTCTTCTATCTAACTGCGTCCCTTGCACAATTAGCAGTGACGACCCAGGAGCTTGGAGGTGAGAAATCTCTTGCACTTGGCATTTCAGACGCTGATATATATTTTTTTAGCTCCAATGTCATCTCACACGACTTTTACCAAGCGATGGTAGCGAGCAATACCATGTCTCTAATAGGATGGAAGGTACTCATTGAGTGGAGTATAGAGTATAGTTGCATGAGCGAGGAGGTAAAGGCAACTGCTGAAAAGGAGTTCCAATCTGATTGGGTTCACTTTTGCCAGTGGATCGTGGACCAATACGAGTCCACCCTTGAGAATTGATTACAGTTCTCGTGGCAGCGATGAAGACGTGGCTTTCGATATCGACTCATACACTTTGGCAAGCCACAAAAAGCTTAGTACTAACAAGGGCGGGTGCAAGTATGAACTCAGGGCCTTATGGCGTGTTTACTTCTAACGGGGAAACCAAGTGGCAGACTCAATCGGATGACGCAGGCACCAGGCCACAAAAAACGGCATACAAGCAGTGTTCAACAATGGGTTTGGTGTTGATCTTTGTTCCCTGACTCAAAGAACAATCAACTTGTCTTATTACTCATATAAAAGGAGAAGCAACTTATTATTCAATCCAAAACTCTCACATACCACATTGACCCACCACGTCCAGTATCCTGGCGTTTGAAATATTTCCATGCACGTTACTTTGCACTTCAATCCAACAATCGCCAGAGATGTACAGTTAATCCAATCATGTCTCTATTCACAAGGCTACAATATTGGGTATAATTTGATCAAGTCTCTTTCTGCGCCGTTGTCGATGTGTTCAGGTTTTTGATACCAATGCCCGTCGCGGCGGTAGTACCTGCGTCAACAGGAAGTATAACACCGGTCATCCAGCGCGCTTCATCGCCAGCCAAGAATCTGATTGCCGCACCCACATCCCAACCATTGCCTTCAGTGGCTAACAAGCTGCGGGACTTGCGGGCATCGCGCTCGCTCTGCTCCATGCCAACCTTGCCACCGTACATCATGGGCGTGTAGACCATGCCTGCATGTTATGCTGCGTTAGCCGACTAACTCGTGAGTTTCGCAAACGGACTGAGAAGGCTTACCTGGGCAAACACAGTTGACGCGAATTCTCTGGCTTGCGTGGTTGGCCGCCATGGCGCGGGTCATGTTGACAATGGCGCCCTTGCTCGTCGGGTACAGAATGTTGGGTGTTCCGCCCCTGAGTCCAGCAACGCTTCCCATGTTGACGATGCTTCCGGCCCATTGACCCTCGTTTTCCGCCATTTTCGGGATGCAGAACTTGGCCATCTGCACCATGGACCCGACGTTGATCTCGAGCCCCTTCATGAACTCGGCCATGTCCACCTCGACCGAGTTTCCCTTGGCGCCCATGACACCGACGTTGTTGACCAAGATGTCCAGCCGGCCAAACTTGGTGAGCGCCAGGTCGACGACCCGCTGGCAGTCCTCGGCCTGGGTGACATCGCCAGCAACGGCAACGGCATCGCCGAGCCCCTCGGCCTTGATCATGTCCACCGTCTCCTGGGCCAGCTCCAGCTTGAGATCCGCGCAGACGACCGAGCATCCATCCTCGGCCAGCAGCACTGCCGCAGCGCGCCCGTTTCCGATGCCGCCGGGAAGAGCCCCCGCGCCGGTGACGATGGCGACGCGGCCCTTGAGGGAGCGAACGGGACGCGCGGGGATATCCGTAGCCATTGCAATGGTGTTATTGCTGGGTACGAGGCGAAGGAGGTCAATGTCAAGTACTTGGGAGAGTTAGGGTATCAAATCGCGGTGTACGAATGTCATGCTGCAAGTCATTTGATCTGCTGGCGCAGACCCCGCAAGCCCTTATAGGGTTTCCGTTTGGATATTGACCGAATGCCCAGAAACGGTGGCACGGACTAACTTGCACGCCGTCATGGCCAGGACTCGGCATAATGTATACAGACGCCGAACCGACATGCGGGGATTTGACTTGCACTCGACAGGACCGAGGATGCTAATAAAGCACCATCCCTGTATCAAGCGCGGAGTAAGTCATCCATAGCCTCGGTGCCGACCCCAGATCCACTCTCAGGTCCTTTTTTGTTGATATAATTGGTTCATTTTGTTGACCAACACATCTCCTCTCTCAAAGAGCTTGGCAGCTAAACTCACTTTTATTTAGTTGCACGTTGGCTGAAAAATCAATCAAAAGAAGTGTTTATTGGTGTAATTGAGGTGAGTGGGCGAAATTTAACTTTTTTCGCTTTTTTCTTCTGTTATCTGCAAGTTTTTTAGTATTTGATATTTTCACACAGAGGATCTGCTGGTGGAATACAATCAAGGAATTGCCGACAATTTATCATATATTCTAGTTTGTCACTGGAATGTTGCAATTCCCAGCTGTTCAATTCAAAAAGCTAAAATAAATGAATACATATTTGAGATATGCCAAGAATGTCCGACCGCAGTAATCTATCCAGTTTCAGAGCTGCTCATGAGTGCCTCAACTAGAGTACAGGGTAACGTGCCCAGATGAGGCTTAGCGCATGCTTTAAAACGGTGGTAAACGGTCACGACGCCACGTTCCCTTTTCAGCTCCGTAAAGCAATGCGCACTGATCGATGCAAGATTAAAAGTAAAAAATAATAAACATTTCATGCATATCAACTCTTTCTCCCCTAGTACATTAATATACTTTAATATTTATTTTATACGATTTGATCATTAGCAGTTGATCTAATCCCGGTACCGAATCCGAACAATGTCTAATGCATTGATGCATCGCGCTGCGTCATGGACAAGATTCGGGTCAGCAACTGGTAGCACGCAGATGGGGTGGGATTCTGATTGTGAACTGCGCCTCTCTATATTTTTTTTCTCAATGTATCTAATTTTAGTCCGTCTCCTTGGCTGACTATTACATGCAGCAATCTATCCTATTGCCCCTTTTGGGGTGTGCGACGCCGGTATTCGCAAAAGCGTTGAATGAAACAAGAACAAAAAAAAACGAATGAATGCCTCCCAAGTGAGAATTTTTTCCTTGTCGCAGAAGCGTATCCTTTAGAGTGGGCGGGACGCACTCTAGGCACCCTTTGCAGCGTTAGCTGGCTCCAGATATAGGCTGGGATTTAAGCTCAACTGGAAGCTTACCTCTTTAGCAGCAGCCGCCGCCGCCCTGCGTTTCCGCTTCCGCCACACAATGATGGCCGCCATAACAACAAAGGAGAGACCGGCTGGAATACACGTTAAAATTAGCTTAAAAAAAACCTGACATTTAAAAAAGGGCACTTACCAAGGCTTCCTAGCCCGGCCAGCAGCGCAACGCCCGTGGTGGACGTGAATTTGCTCCCCTGGCCCGGTTGCGAGGTTGCTGTAGTGTTCTGGTCTGGGAGTGAGGTGACCGACTCGGACGGGTTGGAGGTGGCTGCTAGGGAAGCAGGGAGTGTGATGAAGCGCGTAACGGTGGGCGAGAGGGATTGCGTAGAGCTTGAATGGTGCGATGTTGTCACGCTTGTCGTCTTGGTGTGTGTTGCTTCCGCACTCGTCGTCGTCTTTACGCTAGACGTCGGCGAGGTCGTGTGTTTTGTGCTTGTCGTCGTAGGCGTTGCCGGCGGCGTCTCTGTTGGGGTTGGGGTTACCGGCGTTTTGGGTGACTTTTCGGATATCAGCATGGGCGTGTCTCCCGACGCATCTCTCTCGTCCAAGTCGGTGGTGCGGATGCTGAGGTCGAGCATGCCCGGAGGCGCCTTCCGCTTCGCCATTGAAAGATGACCCATGGTGACAGACAGACGTTGGTGAATTGATGGTGCTTGCTTGATGATCAAGATGCCTTCTTGCGTGTGTGGGGGGGGGCATAGCAAAGATAAAAACGGGACAGCGAGCCAATGTTGCCATTCGACCCGATTACCTGATTGGGACGTGGCGGCTCGGGGGACCCTTCGGCGATAACATGGTCAGGGAACACGGCTGAGGCAGATTAACTGCCGGCCCCGATGGGGGGGCCCAGCCAAGGGCCGCCTCTCTCGCGGGCCGGCGTGGGTTGACATGCGGCGACATCAGACGCAGGCCTGACTAGGCTGTTTCACACGAGCCCCCCTTGGATGCACTAGTGCAGCGCAGGCGCCCATGCGAAGGGAAACACTAAAAATACGCCAGGTCAATCACCATTAACCGTTTATTGCTGCACTGCCTCCGTGCGACGTTGGTGTCTGAGGCTTGGCTCGACCCGGGCTCTTGATCCACGTCACCTTGCGACGGTCGCGGTCGCTTAGACGGGGTGTGCCCTGTCTTCATGTTTCACGGGCTCGGCATGGCCTCGGTTTCCGTCCACTCCCTCTTGCGGTCTACTTGGCTCGATATCAAGATATGGGGATATGGACCCCTTTGTCCATGCTCAATTACTCCCATACTAGACGGGGTGAGCTTTTTTTTTGTTGTTGTCTTGAGAGCTTCACAGATTGCAATCTTCGAAAATGGCACCCAACAGCCCAAGGTTCCAAGAGGTGCGCCGCAGCATCTACGCTGCAGCAACAGGTGGCATCCAGGCTTTATACCAGGACCCAGACTTTGCCCCCGACAGATACAGAGATGATGCCCAGTCCACCACGACACGCATGTCCCGTCGTGATCGCCTTCGCACCAGCTTGACGCACACGAATACGCACGACACGCAGGCCTCGCACTTCAGCGCGTCCACCTATCAGCAAAGCACCGGGTCAGAGCCCAGGCAAGAAGAGCCAGCTGACCCTTTTCACGATGCGCACTCTACAGAGTCGCGGCAGAATGACTCTCGGGATCCATTCGATGACGCAAACACTCTGGAAGCCGTGTCTGAGCCAGAGCCGGAGCCAGAGCCAGAGCCACCGTACCACATCTTCTCGCGAAAGCAAAAGTGGCTTGTCGTTGCCATCATCGGTGTGGCCGGATTATTCTCTGGACTGTCTTCCAACATCTACTTTCCATCATTGGATGCCATTGCAAAGGTGAGCAGGAGCTTTTCTGTCCAATTTGGTACAAGATGAATTGACCAGATTCCAGGACCTTCATGTCAGTCTGAACATGGTCAATTTGACCATCACGTCCTACCTCATTATCCAAGCCATCTCTCCTCTGTTCTGGGGTGCAATTTCCGATTCTTTGGGCCGCCGTCCCATCTATATAGCATCCTTTGCCGTCTACATTGCCGCCAACATCGCTCTCAGCTTTTCTCCAAATTTCGCCGTCCTCATCATCTTTAGAGGAATTCAAGCAGCAGGCAGTGCCTCTACTGTGAGCATTGGTAGGTAGAAGCCAGCTCGGTGGGCGCGATGGCATGGCTAACTCTGATAGGCAATGGTGTCATTCAAGACATCACTCCGCCGGCAGAACGGGGAGCCTTTATCAGTTTCTACAGTTCCAGTACGATATCCCATCATTGGCTTTTTTCTTCCTTCCTTTCTACTTTGTGCTGACCAAAATAGTCCGTAATTTTAGCATTGCCATTGGTCCCGTTCTTGGTGGCATCCTCAGCCAATTTCTCGGCTTCCGCTCCATCTTCATCTTCCTTCTCATCCTCTCATCCATCGTCGTCATTGTAATCATCGTATTTCTCCCCGAGACCATGCGTGCCATTGCCGGAAACGGGTCTCTGCGCCTTCACGGGATCTACAAGCCCCTGATCCAGAGACTTCGCAAGGAACCTGAACACATGCAGGAGCCCGAGGATCTGCAGCGCAAAAAGATTACCCTGAATACTTTTGTTGCGCCATTGAAACTTCTCTTTCAGAAGGACATCCTCGTCAATCTCATTGTTGGCGGCGTTGTGTATACTATTTGGAGCATGGTCACGTCCAGCACAACGAGTTTGTTTAAAAGTCGATTCAACCTCAATGACTTGCAAGTTGGTCTGGCATTTCTCCCTAATGGTAAGCCGAATAAAAAAACCACCGTTTTCCCCATCATTCTAACATGGATAAAGGCTTCGGTACCATCATTGGCTCTTGGGTCGCCGGAAAACTCATGACAAAAGACTTCCTCGCCGCCGAATCCAAGTACAAAACCGACCGCAACATGACTACCGCTCTTTCTCCCAAGTCGCTCCCTACAGATTTTCCCATTGAGCACGCTCGCCTCGGCCGCATGCCACTCTACTCATCAATTTTCATTTTGTCGACATCGGCGTACGGCTTCACGCTACATCCTTCCCTCACTAGCGTCTCCGGGTGGCTTGTTGTGCCCCTGGCGCTGCAGTTTTTCATTGCCGCCACCAGCAACGCCATCTTCTCTGTCAACCAGACCCTTGTGTCTGATCTCTGCCCCGGAAAAGGCGCTAGCGCCTCAGCCATGAACAATCTCGTCCGGTGCAGCCTCGGCGCTGTGGGCGTGGCTTTCATTGACCAAATGATTGCGGCGGTTGGGCCCGGGGCCGCATTTTTGGCCCTGGGCCTGCTTGTGGTCGTGTTTGGACCCTTGTCTGTCGTGCACTGGTTTTGGGGCGCTCGCTGGAGAATGGAGCGGACACAGGCTAAAACGGACAACGAAAAGAGCGCGAGCTAGTGTAGAGCAGCGCATTCAAAGGCAATAGGGGTGGATTTCACGGCATAGATTGTTTTCTTTTCTTTTCTTTTTAGAGCTTAAAACTTAGAGGAAATAACAGGATTTTTTTTTGTCACAGTGCAGCATCCAGGTATCAGTCTGTGGTCAGTCAATCAATCAACAACAGTGGGCTGTTGGGTCTACTTTTTCAGAGACAGGGGGGGAAATCCTAAATCGGCCGACAAGTGGATGAAAAGCAACGACCTGCAAAAGGAAAAAAAAAACCCAAAGTAAAGGAGAAGAGCGCGTTTCGCATGAAACGCTAATTTAATTCAAATAAAACATATCAAGAAATCCATCACACCAGTGAAGTGGCAGAGTTACATGCAAGAGTGGTAGGATACACAGCTAATGTGACGAATCATTCTGTAAGAGGCCAGCCTCTAAAATTAACCCTAATAACACTGCCTTCGCCACGTCCTCACTATTCCTCGCCAGCCACCAGGAGTACGTACTGCCCATCTATCTCCGAGAGCCCAGTAAGCTTAATTTGGCACCCTGATTTGTCCAACTTTTGATCCTTGACTACTTCGAACGCGTCCGTCTGGCCAGCGTTCAATTTTCGTCGTGCCACTGTGACGTGCTCATGCGACTTTCCGGGGGCTTTGGCTGCCAAAATGGCTTGGTTGACTGCAATTTGATGGTTATTTTGAGTCCGCACTAGGAAATTTCGGGATGGGGACTGCGCCGGCGCTGACTTACTCGGAACCCGAATATCCGTGGTGATGCTGTTGCCGCTGGGTGCCGTTGTGTTCAGAACCCATGCAAACGAATCTAACAAGTGATAAGTGTCAGGTTGGGATCGACAATGGATACTTTGCCGAAGCGAGCGGGGTGGGTCTTGGGCTTCTTACTGAGAGCGACAGTTCCATTAGGCAGGGCCGCTTGGTCCACGCCGAACGGGATATCAACGTTCATTGTGAATGCATTTATTGATTGGATGCTGAAGCGTAGACCGTCAATGAATTCAGCTTCCTGGATTCCAGCGCCGCCGGTAACATTGACGGTGCGAGTTGCTCCCTGGCCATACTGGACAAAAATATTGGAGATATCCTCAGATTTTCGACCGAGAAGCATATACTCGCCTTCGAGCGACGTCATTTTGATGATCCGTGTCTTATTCTCGGAGCTGTCGGGCCATGTTAGCATGCGCTTGGGGTGTGGAACTACTCGAGGTGTCTTACACATGGACGTTTCTCTGCGCCTCCGATACCACCCACGACTTTTTGTCCTCGGCCAGCGTCCCAACATAGGTATTCGCGACATCGACTCCCTGGTCCTTCAGAGCAACTGGGTCGTATGGCAGCTCGATCTTGGCAATCAGATCATTTGCCGTCTCATTGAACTTGATGACCCAGCTGTAGCTGGACAGGTTGATGAAACCCTCCCCGGAGCTGCCAGTGACGAAATTACCCGGCAGCGGCGACGTGTTATTTGTCACAACCAATGTCCTATTGCTCGGCGAGAAAAGATCCAGAGCCAATCCATCCTCGAAATCTTGGTCGGTTCTTTCCATCTAATTTTTTTAAGCTTTGGTGAGCCCAACGACGTAAGCCAGTAACGTCAGGCTTATCTTACCTTGCCAAGCACCTGAATGGTGTCGCCAAACTTGGCCACAGCGTCATCTTGGGCATTGGTTACTGCGATCCCAGCGATGCAGAGAATTGCGTACGGGGCCAGCCGGCTGCAAACGGACTTCATGGTGGAGAGAATGTACAGTGATCGACACAAGGAAAAAAAAATGATACAGATGCTGGTTCCTTGCTACAAAGCCAAGCCCGCTCCCTGCTTCAGCATTGTGGGCCACTGGGCGGTATATGAAGCATCTCGCAGGCTCACGGGCCCGGTGCCATCGAGTGGTCCAGAACGCCGGGATCGCCAAGCCGCTAGTTTCCGCTCTGTTTCATGCTTGGCAACAGCGGCCTCAACCCACAAAAGCGAACTGTGAGAGTTTTGATCGTCTCGTCCCCCCGCCGTCCTCCAGCCCAGCACAGGCCACGGGCCGTCATCCCGTCGACTGGAGCCCCCGTCGCCATGTTTCATCGAGATTTGGTGGCGTCGCCGGGGGGCCGTCGTTGGGCGCCGGCAAATCTCGATCCGCAACTTTAAGCGGCACTCACCAGCCGAGAATACCACGGTGCCCCTGGACACGCGCCAACGAGGCGGAGGCTGAGCCCATGGATTGCGTACGCACCGCAAACCGCAGCGCGCCTATCAGAATTTCGCATTGCCAATCACCCAGCATCATCCAAGCCTATGAGCGTTCCAAACGGTGCCGCCCCGCCTTCCTCTTTCGGCTCCGTAAACATGTTCATCCCCAAGATGTTGTGGCTTCAGGGTAGCTGGCATAAGCAGCGTGGCATAATCTCACATTGTCGCTGCAGAAACGCCAGAGAAACACGCGCCTTTGGTAAACATAAGGGGATCTCCAAAACCGATAACATAGGAGGTTTGGAGAAGGTCGGGATGAAATACATCATTGTTTTGGTGTCAAACATGGTCTTGGCGTTTGGGCTTGAATTTTCCACAAGCTGATATCCATGCACATTGCCAAGCCAAAAATGACCAGATAGAAGAGCAATGTTTTCCTTGAATTTTATCAGAATCTGTCTGAATTACATATGCCAGTCATATAGAATTATATTATGGCCCTTTTGGTCGTTATCAGAACTGTTTGAATGGCAAGTGTCATAAATAGACATTTCGAAGGGGCGTGAACCGACTCTCTGTATCGATTCTGCGGCGTGAAGTTTCTCATATGCGTCGTATAAACCTGCTTGTGACAGATCGTGCGATCCTCACGCTTGGGCGAGAGCTAGAAAGTCGAGAACTTTCTTCCGGTTTTCTCTGCATTCAGGATCTGCGCCCGGTATTGTCAGTGAAGCAACCCCAGTTATTATTTCACCTTGCAGAATTCATCCCTCATGTCGATCTGAGTCTTCTCATAGGAGGCTGGCTGCGACGATATTATGACCATTTACGTTATTAGCATTGTAAACATAGTCACATCCGCGGGCTGATGGAAGGTTTCCGTCGTGCACATGGTCGAGCATAAGAAAGGCTGCTTGGGCCTCAATTGTTGCAGGAGCAAGCCGTAATATCTTGTATCAGTCGTGATTGAGAAAGGTCATTGTATTTATAATTGGATTGAGCAACCTGTAGTTGGCAATCGGAGGCTCAAATGTCGATTGGGGGGCATTGAGAAAGAAAGAAATGGCTTAGTGGGATCAAGCTGAGCGGACATGGATTATTTCTGTGGACAATGCTGAATCACAGATTGTTCATGCAACTAATAAGGATACGGCCCTCATTGTAATTAGCGCTAAGAGAGTTTTCGCTGTGCCACCAGCCATTTGAGTGCTTGCATAATAATTGTTTGTTTCCAAGGTTGCATAATCTCGCTATGTTTGTGCGGGAGCCATAGTTAGTGTCCAAGAAAGGAGCATGATCAAAAAAGAACAACAGGGCCTGAGGATGTGGAAGGCCTTCGAAACTTACTATGAGAAATTTTCGTCGTGATTGCGATCAGACTGAAATTACTAGAGAGGTTTCAATGGCAGCACATAATCCGTGCGAAGGATAATTTTTGAACCTGGATAGTCTTTCACAATCAAGTTGCAATTAACCATATATCTGAGTGCATTCATGTTATGTGATATGTCTTGTTTACTATTTCAAAGATTCTCTAGAACACGAACATTTTTGGCGGAACCCATGAAAGATTTGGCCTCGAACAGTGGTGACAACCATTGCGTGTAGTAGAAAACCATGGCGATATCAGCCCGTAATGTTCGATATTTGGTTTATGGTCCGGTTCTTTTTGTAATGTTATGAAAATTGCTTTCATCACTCATCCGACTGATCAGTCCAATTGCTTCAGTTCGATGGACACGCAACATTTTGGAACTCTCTGACTCTGGGCCGATAGGAATGGGTGCAATACTTGCCATTGCTGCATATGGCTTGATGGATAAGTCAACTGAAACGCGCTATACCGTTTTTTTGGCTTGAGAAAACAAGTTGCAGGACTCTGTTTGTCTAGGAAAGTTCCGCCTCGAGTCGATTTGCAATTTCCTCACTATCCCAACAACCCTCTTTTAACTTTATTGTACGAAGTAACCTGATTCCTCTTTGTAGAGCCCCAGTATCCGTACAAGCTCTACAGGCAAAACTGATGATTGGAATTATGTTTCCTGAAAAATTGTAGGTTGGGTCTGGGCTGGAAGTTTCATGAAGCGTGAGATCCTCAGCTAGGGTAAGGATATGATTACTTGTCGTTCTACTCATCCGATCAGAATCGCTGGACGTTTCAAGAAATGCCAGCCAGGAAGCCTGACTCAATGACATGGCAAGCATTTGTCGTGAATGATGAGCCGATAGCTTTTGTTGAGATGCCTGGGCTTTAAACGCATCGAATCGTAAAGCCCAGGAATGGAATTCTGCCATCATATCCATTGAGGAGCATATCCTGCCCATTGGTTTATTGGGGAGAATAAGTTGAAGGGGTTTTTCAAGCTTCCTGTCATGTGCGTTTGATGGCGTTGATGATTTTCGACTTTGAAAATAATCCCACTCAAAGTATTTGGCTTCCAGGAGCAGAAGCGATTCCTTGGCCGCTGTTATCGAAGTAAAGACGGCGGACTGATCCGGAGGGTCAAATGCCAGACTTGTGCTGAGAACAGTGTCAGGAGTAAGCTCGAAGCCCGAGTAAAGGACCATATCCTGCCCAGGCTTTGATAGAAACATTGCCATTTGATGCAGCAGTCTCGAGTCCTTCTTGGTTGGCACACCTTGACCTTGAGCATACCGCTGTTGCAGTGATGTGAGAAGTTCACAACCTGCTTTCCAGTGTTTTTGGGCCTCAGACGGTCGACCCAACAGATGCTCTGTGCAAATAAATATGATGGAACACATGATGACGAGTTCCATGTTCACTTTCCAATCATCCTGCAGGAAGAGTTTGATGGAACTAATCGCCTCATTATACCGTTGTATCGAAATTTCCTCGAGTCTCAATCTGGAAGCCAGATTAGGGACCGATCGCTGGTACCTAAACTGCTTATGGGCAGCACCCAAGGCGCCAAGCGCAGACTGGACAGGTTTCAGTGCATGGGCTCGAGGCAGAGCGTAGCAAAGCCAGAAGTCAATCGGGATAATAGCTTTTGCCAGGTCATTCACGATCGAGTTTCGAATGTAGAGGACCAGTTCAGATTCTGCTGGAAATACGGGGCCTTTCACAGCCAGGCTCTGACAAGTTGGATAGCCGAAAGAACGCTTCCCATGTTGCGTGTCTTGTACAGAGGTCCTCTTTGTCCTTCGCTTCTTTTGGGTGGGGGGGATTTGATAGCCCTCGCAGTGATGAAAACTTTTCAGGCACCTTCTGCAGTGAGGTTTCGCTTCGTCGCATTTGATATGGCGCAACCTAAAGCCTATGAGTAATCATCACGTAGTTTGCTATATATGACATACTTGCTGTCACTAGTTAGTCGAGCGAAAAAGAAAACGACTACAGTGAGACACTGGGCTTCACATACCATGTAATACAGCCAGTTCTAGCCTTTGGTACTCCGGTGCGTGTTCCCTTCACCTTTGGGTTGGACGCGTTTTTTGGAAGCACAGCATCCATTTGTGGCTTGATAAGATGCTGCAGGCAGACCCAATATTCAAGGAATGTAGTTTCCAGAAACGAGGAAAGGAAAATAAATTGTGAATCTTAGATGAATACATATAGAAAACAGAGCAATCTAAAGATAGATCTAAAATATATTAGCCGTGGAGTAAAATACTGGGAAGCCCTGCCTGGCATACTCGGGTTCGCTGCGATCCGCCTGTGCAGATTCAGCTAGTGGTCTAATTCAGCGCCTGAGACGTTTCCATTCCAAGACTCGATCCCCTGTGGGCTTTGATTGGATAATTGTAATAACTCATCGAACCATTGGGCCAAAAACCACTAAATCTCAATTGCGTCTAGTTTCAGACTCACAGACACGACTGTGGACAAGGATAGAGCCAGCTGGTCTCGTGCCACGGTCGGAAGTTGAGGGAGTTGCCAATAAATTCAACCTGATGCGAGGGGCCGAGCCACAGTGACTTCTGGACCTGGTGCTGCAAGGGCCTCAATTAAATTAGCCCCTCATATGGATAGGTGTTCTTCTTCGTCTTTTATAAATACCCCGGCTTGTAGATTCCTCACTAATCATGGCACAACTCGGAATGTAGCGATTGTCGCGGCAATTCTGGTCGGCTGAAGCTCGACCGCTTTCTCTGGATTGCGGCAGCGCGCACATGGAATTTTCATAAAAGAACTCTGACCAAAAATGTGACAGTGCAGCTTTTGTAGACCCATCGCCTGGTGGTCGTCGAGCTGACCATACTGTCCAGGGTGCCTGTGCTCGTTTGTATGACCCAAGATTGGCGCCCCTACTACTAAGGCAAGGGGTGAGGCGAATGAATCTGCCAAAATCTACTCTATAAACCGTCAGCGTTATCACTATAAAGCTTTTCGATCGCCGTTGAGGTATCTTGTACCTGTGTGCTGTGGCCATTATTGGCGGCTTGGGTCTACCCATAGTCATTGGAACTCCGTGCATGGGCAGCCCGCTCAGAAATCGGGCCGTGGAGAATTTAATATGCCAACCTGGTTAATTTCACTGACATGCCAAGATCCGGGGATGGGTTAGTCTCCGATTCCTAAATTACTCTCCACTCATCTCGGTATGACAACAGCAACTGAGCCACAAACTATGTAGCAACCACCGTCTATTTACCAACCTGCATTTTACCTTTGTGAAAGATTGAGCAACTCGTGAATGCGCTTTCGGGCTTCATTCTGTAAAACCCTCAGATTACACCGTTGATCCAGGAGACAGGCTACTAGAATTCCAAATTTGAGATCAGAAAAAAAATTTGCCTTGCAATTTTTTAATAAAACTATAATTTATACTTTCCAGAGCCACTTTGGTCGCGGATGATGGATGCTGTGTGCTGAAGCGGATCGGTATTGGCAAGGCAGGGAAGGCATGTGAGGTAGTGCGGGACCAGCTTCATCTCCGATTTTCGAGATATTTATTTTTTTGATTAGGGCGATAAGATTTTCACAACTAGCACTCTTCTATAACTGTAGCTGTACGCTATTTTTGTGGCCTGGTTCCCAGATCACCCGGTTAAGCCTACAGCTTATTCTTTTAGTTAGAAGTGAATAAATAATAGAGATAACGAGTCTAACATTGGCCGTTATATAAAGGCTGACAGCAACGATGAAGAGGGAGGCCGGCCTTTATGCCAACTTGACGCTATTGACAAACTAATTCTAACCATCAAAGCCTTCTTTTTGTAAAGCCTGCCGGATCCCAACGGCACATCAATCTTCCAAGATTCTCGTTCTCAGTGTTCGATATACCCCCAGAAACACCAACCTCAGCTACTTCCGTTCAAGCCAGCAATATCTCCAGTCCTCTGCAACTCACTTCCAGCGAAACCACGATTGAGAGTGTCGATATATATAATAGTTGCACTCGCTCTTTGTCGCGGCGCCAGGAGCCCAGCCCGACAAGAACTCCCACGGTTCGACAGACTTCAAAGTGAGGTCAAAGAAGCTCGTTTTCAGGACTCAGTTATCCTTTTAATGACCCGGATGTAAGAGAATAAAATGTTTATGTGAACTATAAAATGTCTTCACGCTATTCAGACGCTAGTGAAATTGACATTACTCCTTCAGAACTTGGCAGATAGGGAATGATAACCTTGACGTCTCTCTCTTTATCAGCCATAGCTTTTTACTATAATCACATTCATTTTGAACCTTGTGCACAATTTCTTTAACCTTTCTCTCATCTCGAAGGACCACTCTGTCTGTAAAAGCAAGCAAATTTCGACTAGACAAGGAGTGCTTTCCTTCCAGTGCTCCAACCATGATTCAATGAGTTTAAATACGTCTTCATTTTCCCACTTGTAGTTCCTATTCTGACATAAATCATCGGCTATGGTGACATATTCAACATTTTTGGGAATGTTGTAGTCTAGCCGCTCGCACAGGCCTGGCGTGAATCCCGCGAGAAATGCCAATGGAAGTCGTAGTCGCGTTATATTAGGATATGACGCAATGCCGCCAAACGAACCGATAATACTCAAGGCCGGCTCTTCGCCGCCTTTTGGATAGCAATAGGCTGCGATCGTCAAATCTGTGAGAGTTTTCTCAACCCAACCTAAACCACCCAGAATACCCTCTAAATTGATGACGGGCTCGAGGAAGGGGTCGCTGATCCTCTCATCTGGATCATAAATCCATTCCCAATGTAGCTGTTGAAGCGATAGAGTTTCTGATAAGACATAGCCAACATGTGGATCTCGCAAATTTCTCAGATGTAGTGACGTGACTTTGGAGGCACCCAATGTATGCACAGGCCACTCGAAGAGAAAAGGGTTCGTAATAAATCCTGAAATGTGCTTCACCGATGGTAAGTAAAATAGTGATAGAAATCCCTCAAGATGTTCCTTATCCGTGAAGGATTTGGGTTTGTGACGGGAGTAGGCCACTTTGCGAAGCTGCTGGAAGCTGGGCGCCTTAGGGTTCGACGGATTGCTCGCAGCAAAGCGAATCAGGTGTCCGAAAATGGTATTGCTTTGGGTAACATTCTGGTCGAGGCCGAGAAAACTCAGTTCCGAGAGGTGTGAAATGAGCACTGTGGCTAGTGCGTCAATAGATCCTGCTCGGGCCTCATCTATCCACACGTCGCTAAAGGGTACCTTTGTCTGCTGGATAAATTCCACCACTTTATCCATGTCAAGATTGGCAGTGGAAATATTTAGCTTCCTGCTATTTAAATTTGAACCACGAATAACGAGTCGCCGAACATATTTTGATAGCTCAGGTCTACGCAGCAGGGTTCGTAACAGTGGAGTAATGGGTTCCGACCAGTACCACTCCAACTCAATTGAGGAGTAGAGGCAAGGCTCAGCGATGTTGCGAAACCATTTGTTGGCGAGGCATAGATCAAAGAGTTCGAATTGCGAAAGAAACCCCAAGATTGCCTGTACAATCTCGTTGGGGAAATCAGAGAGGGTAGTCATTTGTGGCTCGTGAGGAGAATTCGTGCGATCGGATTGTTTGGCAGAATGAGTCATCGACGAGTTCAAAGGCTACACCTCGCGTTTCCAGTCAGTATTATTACAGAATCAGGAATGATTGACACTAACACTTGCGACATGCGTCGAATCAGGTCAAATGAGAGTGGTCAAATGTCCAATGACCAGGATGAAAAGGATGAAGACTCATGGGCTAAGTCCACAATTGATGAGAACACATCGTCAAATACGTCCGCCCCGCTGACGAGAACCAATCTTAATTGGTTCCTTGGATGGCTATAGCTAAACATGGACTCCGCAGTGCTGCCTAATGCAAGCCACCAACCCAAATTCGTCAAGAAGCCCAGCCAACTAACAGAGTCTAACTAATCGCAATGTGACGGGATGGAATTAACTATGAAGCACATAGGCTGCTACTTCCCTAGGCATATATTGACAGAGCGTACATTTCACTTTCGCCGTGGCTGATGGTGTGGCAATAGCAAATATGGTATATGCACTGCAGGAACCTTTGAATCTATGCTGAATACCCAAGTTCAATGAATGAACATCACCATTGCACCAAATCAGTGAAATTTAATCCGGATCATATCACAAACTGTACTCATTCCCTTTTTACAGTATCACCTTAACCATTCGCAGTACAAGGTGTGTTCTTATTAATATTGTAATCTAAGATGCGGACACATTTATAAACCAATAGTAGCATTTCCGAATTTTGAATGGAGCTCGCTGGAAGATCAATACACCGAGCATGAATTAAAGTATACGGTCCGTTGATTCTTTCATGTGCAAGCGTCAGGGCTTCAATTCTAAGTAAACTACTAAGATCGTCCCCCAGGTTACCAAGTCAACCGGTCGTCAATTTTGGTAAACCCTCGAAAGTTTTGTTTTTTTCATAGTTATATGGTGTATTCGGTATTATAGTCACTCTATTGATTGGTTGTCCACTCTTTCTTTTTTTTTTTTTCGCATACAATGCCCCAATTTGGCAAGTGATTGTTCAAATGCCGAGGATTCCAACGTGGCAATTTACCCGGCGGTTCACCCATGCAGATATTGACTGCAACGTAATTTTATTGAAGCGGTTAATGGAGATTTCAATCGGCGCAAATCTCAGCTACTTTCTACTTGAATGGGATACAGCTGATCAAAAATCATCTCTTGGCTTTCTCTCACTCGAGCGCTAAAGCGCAATTTGCTCCGGCTAAACCAAAATCCTTGTTTGAGCTGCGGAAATATAATTAATGAGGAACTTTTACGAACGAAGCTCTCTCATTCAAGCGCTTAATCTAGTTTTGTGCCTTCAGGAGAAAAGAAGAGAGAATCGACCGAGCTAGTATGACTCGAATAGATATAAAAGGGTTGTCAGAAAATCCATACATTTCAATATTTCGCGTCCTGAATCAACAAGCAACAAACTCAGAATCACTCCAGTGTATCCAATACTGATATTCATATTGGGTAACAGCCCAGAATTATACTTTTTCACAAACTTTTATCGTCATGAGGCCGTTCAAAACCTGGCCAGTGGTCCAAATCTTGCTGTTGCTTGGCACCACCCGAGCGGACAATCCCATCATACAAACCGAGTACACAGCTGATCCAGCACCTCTTGTACACGATGGCCGTGTTTATCTCTTCACTGGACACGATGAAGATGGATCCACTTGGTACACGATGAAGGATTGGCTTCTCTTCTCCTCAGAAGACATGATGAACTGGCAACATCACGGCTCACCTATGAGCTTGGGCACTTTCAGCTGGGCTGCTTCTGACGCCTGGGCAGGACAGGTCATCGAACGCAATGACCAATTTTACTATTATGTCCCAGTAGTCAACAAGGAGACTGGTGGAATGGCAATTGGCGTTGGCGTGAGTGACACTGTCACTGGGCCTTATGTTGACGCATTGGGCAGTCCATTGCTAGAGAATCGCCGTATTGACCCCACCGTCTTTATCGATGATGATGGCCAGGCTTACCTGTTTTGGGGGAACCCAGGCTTGTTCATGGTCAAGCTCAACGAAGACATGATCTCTCTTGGTGGAAACATCACCGAAGTTGAGCTTACCCCTGAGGGATTCGGCGAGAACACTAGCGACTCTGATGAGCCTAGTTCGTTTGCGGAGGGACCATGGGTCTACAAGCGTGATGGGATCTATTATCTCATCTTCGCAGGCCTTTGTTGCCCTGAAGACATTCGGTACTCGACAAGTTCCAGCATCAACGGCCCCTGGACCTACCGTGGTGTCATTATGGCAAGCGAGGGCGGCAGCTTTACCAACCACCCAGGCATAGTGCCATTTGGTGATACGTCGTATTTCTTCTATCACAATGGTGCCCTACCAGGGGGTGGCGGATTTACCCGGTCTGTGGCTGTGGAGAGTTTTGATTACAACGCTGATGGAACCATCCCTGTAATGACGATGAGCACCGAAGGCCCACTCCAAGTCAGCAATCTGGATCCCTACGTACAACAAGAAGCTGAGACAATGGCCTTTTCCCAAGGCGTCGAAGTCGAACCTTGCAGCGATGGTGGCATGGCTGTTGCGTACATCAACGATGGTGATTACATCAAGGTCAAGGGTGTGAATTTCGGTGATGGCGCGACGTCATTCGCTGCGCGAGTTTCCTCCGCGACTAGCGGTGGCACTATTGAGATACGCCTAGGCAGCGATACGGGCACGCTTGTCGGAACCTGCAATGTGTCTGGAACTGGAGACTGGAACACGTGGACAACTGTGAGCTGCCCCGTCGATGGCGCCTCGGGAATTCAAGATTTGGTCTTTCGCTTCACGGGTGTTGATTATTACCTGCTCAATTTTAACTGGTGGAAATTCGAATAAGAGGCTCGTAGCTGCAATGTTGCCAAGCAGACGGCAGCTAGAAGATGGACAATCTGTTGATCAATTTGATCTTGGCTTATTCTCAGGGCTTTATTTCTCTCCAAATCCTTCTACCTATCATAACATTAAACAGGTAGATGACATATTTTATATTCTGATCGTATTTAATTTATCCAGAATTCGCGGTAATCTTTTACTCCTATTTTATTGTAGTCTATATTGTGTTCACATGTATCTTGCCACTCCTAGACGACCTTGATGGCAGGAACGGCTAGTAGAACTCCACTCTCTGAGGGCAATCACGGTCTTACCTGTTTCACCAAAGTTTGTCGCTTGACATTCCTTTCTTAGTTATACCATATACCAGGTAACCGAATTATTCGTGCTTTTATTTAAGATCCCTGTCTATTTACCCAGCCATCTATTCAAGTACTCCAAGCGTCCATCCTTCAAGAGCAACAGCAGTCGGCAAAGTGGTATTCGCGTTAGTTCAACAAGCGAGGATCCAACGACGGGAGCATCTTGCGGCACCGTCGGACGAAAAAGGCAACTTCGCAGTTTATTGTATCTAGGGCTATGTGGCTAGCGTCGCCTAGGTCAAAGTTTGTCTCTGAGTTTGCGTTATTTACAGTTAGGGTTACAACGGGCATATAATGCTCAGCTTACCAGGAAGGTTATTTCTAAGCACAGTCAATAATGTATATGGTCTCCTGATTGAAGGGTCTAATTCTATCCAGAGCAATATTCCGAACATATATACAGATAATCTATGTACAAAGAGGTTTAATGGGTAAATTACATGTAGACATAGCAGAAAGGTCCTTCAGTAGTGCTCATCAGAGCCTTGATCTGCTTGCTAGGTCCAACCCACCCATAATGAACATAATCATCATACGTAGTATTCGCACTAGGTGGGGTGTTCAGGAAGGTGTTGGTGCCGCTCAGAGCAAGGGGACCCGCTTGACGTTCATCGGGGGAACCCATCTGCCACAGCCACCACACCCGATCAATCATTGCGTGGTGCAAGTAGAACGCAGGCTCGCTAGGAGAGGTATAAACGTCACGGCCGGGATCACCCCCAAAAGAAAAGTGGCCACCTCCGTGGATACCGAGCTCACCGGAACCAGGATATCCTTGCATGGTCATTTGGAAATCGTACACATCCTGAGGTCGCACGATATTGTCGAGAATTCCCGTAGCGTTGCTGTATCTAGCATTGACTTCGTTGCTGAGGTCTCGTTTAAGGCAGCGAGGGTTCCAATCGAGCGGGTTGGCAGCCGAGGCCGTGTCGCCGCCAGGAAGAGCCAAACCACCCGGACCAAGGTTGACGGTCATATTCGAAAACGGTCCTGATTTCACACAACCTCCCCCAGATCCTGGTTTGAGAATTATCGGCGGCAGGCCGGCGGTGGGGGAAATTGAAACATCGCCTTGTCCTGGAACGTACTCGCCGTCAGATCCCATCGAGTACGGGCTACCATCGAATATCGAAGAGGTGTTGATGCCAGTGACGGCAGTGAGGCCCCAGTCCCAATACTAAATCATGTCAGTGGGCCCTGGTAGTAGCGAGGTAGGATGCTTACAGGCTGAGTCCCCTCGTAACCACATTCAGTACGAAGGGCTTCCTCGTACAACCAGGTAAAGTATCTGTGCCACGTCAAAAAGTTGCCCGTAGCGTGAATGGAAAAAGTCTGGTTGATGTGCGTTGCGACAAAGTCATCGAACCGACTCTTGGCTCCAGCAGCAACGGACGAGGGGGTCAAGGCCGGCTTGGACTGAAGGCATAGGACTGCATCAACGTATGCCTTTCGTTCGGGCTTGGTGAGGGCATTCCTACAGAACGGGAAGCAATCATTAGCTTCATGAACGACTAAGAAAACAACGTAGGCCAGGCTCACCATTCTCGACGGATGCGCACATTGCTCCAGTTGCAAGTGCTATTGCTCCCCTCGGCATTGTCTACCAGTTCCTTGGCTTGGTCATAGGCAGATTGGGCTAAATCGGCAATTTGATTGTTGATTGCCTCGTAATCGGTGATAGTCGTGTTGGTTGCTCGCGGGAGCGTGAGCGCACCGGAGGCGGTAGCCAGAACAGCGACTAAGATACCACGCATCTTGGCGATTAAACAATTACAATACCGGCAGAGTTCACAAAGAGTTTGATTGATGAGGGCCCGATTGATGATACAAAAAAGGATGACATTTAATATATAGTTAACATTTCGATCAGCAACAAAGTCTAATATATATGGGGACGGATTCCTGTTCGGGCAATGACAGTCCTTCCGAGAACTGTTCCAGCAATTCGGTTTCACCTCCCGTCGAAATAAACTTAATTCGTAGCGAAAATTAACAGGCTAAGCGAAATACAGGCCTGGTTGCATTCGGATACCCCCGAGGACACATGGTTCAAGATCCTTAATAATGGGTTCGCGAATTGCGCTGGGATGCCGGTGTCAATCAACAGGTCCAACTCTAACTTACTCTCTCATATCAGCTGCATGGTTGGGTTTTGCCTACATCAAAACTTTAAACGAAACCCACCAGGTCAGATCTGGAATAGCCCAGCGGCTTTCAAAATCCCCGACCGGCGGGATCCGGCATTTAGCGAGCACTAGACTGTTCCAAAAGTTCTTAAAGTTTTTACAACAGACGATTCAAATTGCCTCGGCACGTGGGGATGAGATAAGAGTAAGCCTGATCGTGGAGTGCCCAGTGGGTTTGTCCCGATTTCGTCCCACCATTGACCTTTGAAACGCCTTGGAAGCAGCACAAACTTTGCGGGCATTCGTGGAATAACAATGTAAATATTCGGGAATATCTTTTCCATCTATGCATTGATCATCGGGCCACGGGAGCCGTGTGCGACCCGAAAACATGTCCGTGTTGAATTGCGGCAGCACTCTGCACCCCGGACCGCATTCAAACTCTCCATAGCCAAGGCTCGACCCGTGCACAGCCCCTTTGATGTTTTAAGGGGCTGCTTCCATAAATTCCATCCTGATTCGACATGAAAATCGGTTTGCGTCAAGAACCATCATGAGCGATAACCGAGGTTGCGCGCGGCACTTTGACCCCTCTAGTTGCTTTCGAACAAAAGTACAATCGGCTAAATTCTATTCCAAGTTATAGTAATATTCGATCATGAGTATATGGAAGAAATCAGGCAACGCATAAATTCTTAGTAAATGATAATTGGGTTACGACATGGTCCATTCCGCGCAACCGGCACCTTGCCCCTTTCAATAAGACACCTCATGACTATGTTGACATTTTTCAAACACTTTACTATGACCCGAATGTGCAAGAAATGGGTCAAGTATTGGGGGAAAGGAGTACTGTAGATTGTCACTACTCCAATTTCTGTATGAGTAAAAGAATCTTTAAGCAACAATTGAGGGTTTACGAAAAGAATTAGCTAGCTAGATAAGGGATACTTTTAAATCTTTTCTAATCACTTATCAGCCAGTCAACTAAGATGTTGAGTTTCCCAAGAACATTGCGAGGTAACCATTCACCAACAAACCAGCAGCCCACAGAGCACCCACCACACTACCCACCACAATACAACTAACCATTCAGCAAACGCATAATGCAGCCAAGCCAATTGTAGCACCCAAGACCACACCAAGATCTCCTTTTCCACCTCCCCAGCTACCTTTTATCATATCCACCTCAGTTATATGCACAACAAAAAATCCTTCTAACCTTACTCTAATTACATACTAAAAAAAAGGTTACTCAAGCTCAGGATATGCGTTCAGACTCATCATTAAAAGTCTAACTACTCCCAAAGAATAAGATGTTCCTTCGCTCAAATAAGTAGGATTGAATTCGCTTTGACATGTGGGTTACCAGATTCCAATTAACATGCCATTTTTCTATTAGAGAATGGTTATCCCCAAGCGGGTAGAGAGAGAGAGGTACTGGGTAATATAACGCGGCCAGAAACCTTGGCGGTCTGCCTTCCACAAGGCGACGAGGCGGAATTGCGGCGATGCTTCTGCGGGGTTGCCTAGCTGACCACAGGTGTGTAAGAGGTGGCGTTTTTAGGAAGCATCAATGTCTCAGCGATGGCTGCGTGGTTGGTTCTAACTCGCCGCACAATTGCGCAGCACAGCCGTGCACCACAAATGTGTAGACAATGAGACTCACTAACGTTTTGAGGGGTTTTCTATTGGCTATGGCAATTTTTAGGACTTACAATTGGTAATAGAGGTTGAAATTCCAATGCAGGATTCACTGGCCACGTCTGTGCGCGTCATACATACGCAAGAATGCCTCGTGAGGCGATCGGTCGTGTCTTTGCCAAGCCGCCGATCATCCACGAGCACCAATCCCATTGACGCTGGCTAAGTTCCACCCATGCGTAATAACTGAGAATGTATCCGCAGCAATGAAAATAAGAGTTGTAACTACACAGACAAGTCGTATTGAAATGATTCAAAGGGCCAACCAAATACAGTGCGCAACACGGTATATTGAATAAGCAGAACATGACGGTTTGTTCCCAAAGAAATGCCACATGCACCAACCTGCCGAATGGCACATGTTCCTTAAGCTACCATAAATATGACTTCTAAGTATGACTCGAATCCGCTGTTCCGAATGCTGCTTGACCCTTTAGAAATCCTACAATAGCTCACCACCAAAAAACGTAGGGTTGATCTCATAATCCATAGAGTCCAAAAATTCAAAGTTCAAACAGGGCTCCTGAAACGAGAAATCATGAAGCTGTCCGCTGATACGTTCAGTCTGATTGACAGTGTCCTCTCGCACTGTGTGATCAAAACCTTGATTGCTGGTGGGTTGTAACAGGGCGGGGTCACTAAAATCTGACTGTGGCGCAACAGGGGACTCAAAAACTCCAAAAATGATTCGCTGTGCAAGATCCGCCACCTCTTCACGATTGGCTTGGATACCGGTAGCGCGGTACAACCAGTAAGCCAAATTAGCTCCCAGCACCCGCTTAGCGTGGCTGCGAAGGAGTCCCATCGGCTCAGCGATGCCATCTTTTACAAAGGGCGATTCAGGAGGTGTTTGCCCTGGAAACTCCTTGTCCCAAAGTTGGTTCCATTTTTAGCGGTCATCAGGACTCCCGGACAGTGTGCCCGTGTGCTCCACACTAACGGTCCCTTTACCGTGGCAGCGCTTGATGTGCTGATTGACATCGGGCAGTCTCTTGAGCTTGTTCTTTTCAACGCAGTGGCAGTGCTTCAAGGTGTCTGATTTGTAATACGGGCGAGCCCAAAACACAGCGTTTTGTTGGCCCGCCTCATCATTTTCGGCTGATGCATGGGCTTCTGGGTGGTGAGATCCCAAAATCGGCATGATTTCTTCAGTCGTAAGAGAGGTAGCAGTGCACTTCTGCCAAGCATTGGTTGATGATAGCTGGGAAGTGCGCGTCGCCACCGCTTCGTCGGGTGTTTGATGCGACATTGGAGTGGGCATATGTTGGCTTCGGAAATTTTTTTGATTGGTTAATTGTTTGGCGTTGGAAGTTTTTTGCTGTTGATGGATAGTATGCTTGCTCTGTGGACTACCTGTGAGTCAAATAAGAATAGCCGCAAAACGTCGCCCAACGGAGGGGGTCAAGATAAACAAAGCGATCAGTCAGCGAAGTAGAAGCTCACTAGCTTCACACAAAATTGATCAATCAGCGCTGCCACATCATCCAAATGCCCCATCTGCTCTACTTGCCCATTCGGGGAATCTTCGTTCACAATCTGGCCCTTCTTTTTTCCTGTCAGCCTCCCACTGACAGAAACATCCCCTTGATGAATTTTCCCGTGAATCTCTCTAATTACATGCGTTGATTGAATTAACTGCACCTTTCGTTGCGAGGCTAAGGTCTGGCACAGCATTCCCTTTCATTAAACCCTCCTACAACTCAGTTTTAAGAATTGTTTTAGTCTTTTCCACTTTCGTCAGGTGATACTCTCCGTCTTACTACGAGCTCTAAATTATTTCTCTCTATGCAGCACTGTCTCTCTAACTGCTGCAAGCCTCCACTCTGGTTGCTTACATTATATAAGCTCCCAAATATTGAAATCTTATGTTCCATGATTGGTCATAAATCACATGACAGGCCAAGAGACAGGCCTCTGTAAGTTAAGATGCCATGTCGAATCTTTAGTCCATGATCAAAGGAGAGTCATGAACTCATTGATTTATGTACAAATGAACTTATGTTCTCACCAGTTGAGCTTTTCACTATGAGCTTGCCTTGGGTTCCACTCGTCCAAACTTTCTGCTATGAAACAAGCATCGCCGGGAACAACCAATTCCCCAGAGCGTAGCGCTGTGGAGGTTGACGGGGCTATTGCTGAAAACAACAAACACCCCCTTCTAATAAATGGATTATATCTTTCAGAAGAAAGGCGTTCGTGGATTTTAAGTGCCTCTTGCTTCCCATTGTCATCAATGGACTCCGTCATCTAATAACGTAATCTTTTGTATCTCCCTTCACACATAGCACCTGTTCTTTAGATCTTAATACAATATAACAAATCATATGTCTAAGAAATTTTGCCAACCTTGTGTTATGCGTCTTGATATAAAAATATCGCGTTGGTCTAATGCAGTCGAAACCGGAAAAAAAACTTCATGCGACATAAGCAACAGAATTTTGCTTCAATTTGTCTCGTCCAAATTTGATATGGTACTTGTCTATGTTGAGCCAGCCTTGGCTAAAATAGAGGCGCTAAATCAAGCAGCAGTGGAAATAATGACGGTTGAGCGACAAGGTAGTCTGAAACACTGAAATTCACACCTCCAATGGTAACATAAAAACCTGTCAGTCTACCCATTTACTACCAAGCTTGCAAAACCAGGGCCGAAACCATCTTTTCTCTCTGCCTTTGGGTTCCTTGTTTTCTTTCTGTTCTTTTTTCTCTTTTTCTCTTTTTGGTTTGGTTTGCGAAGCCCACACCATCTGTAAATCACCAGATAGTGATCCGAAGACTAGAAACTGAAATCGCCACGGCCCAAACATTAGTTGGAACAAACGTTATCAAATGACGTTAAAATTGTCTGGGGGCCCTTGTTGACGAGAGTAAAATATGATCAAGAATCCGCATGAATTGATGCTCTGAAAACAGTCCCCAACAGTACTAATTGATTGAAAATCGTTATTGATTCATAAGTTGGCATTAATTTCTCTGAAGTGATGGCTAACTCTTCCCATTGTTCTGTTCTGTCCATTTCTCCGCCAAATCATCAACAAGACCAATCAGGTCTGATCCCCGAGGCCCTTTCATTTCCAACTCAGTATCTGAACTCGTATTAATCGAAATTCTTCTTCGTTCAACGAACAGTCGGCCAATGTTTGGATAACTTTTCTTCTGATAATTTCCGCCATTCTTCCAGCATTGAATCTGCCTCTAAATAATTCTGACTGTCAATCATGTCGTACATGGCCAATTTGAACAAGCTTCGTGCAAGGCGGTAAGCTGGATCAAGTGCAAATCGGACGTATTCATCTCCAGCAGCATCTTCGAATATTCTTTTTAGGTCGCGACCCTGCTCAGTAGAAGGCTCGATACTAGCATCCGGCTCCATTTCGTCATCCCAGCTATCCTGGTTTTCTGGAGGCTCCCAGATCCACAGAGGTGGTGTGCATGAGATAAAACTGGGTGCAAAGATGGCACCGTCCCAGTCCAGGATTCCAGAAACGATTGGCTCGTTACACAGAGGGCTGGGATTTACCATGATGTTGCGGGGAAAAAAGTCCGGGTGAACAAGGGTGTAGGGCACGCGATCGAATAGACCCATCATGTTCATGTCAGAGGCTGTGTCCCGAAACGCGCTAATGTATCCAAGGTCGACGTCGTCGAGGGGGGCCACGGGTCGCGTTACCCGAGCGTCAAAGAGCTCCATGAATAAGTGATAGATGGCATTTGCATCATCTTTAACGGAGTTGGAATATGTCGCAACGTTGAGGAGATTAGTGGTTTCGATGGGGGCGACACATAGGGGAGCGGCGAGTGACTCTTGGCTAAGGGCAAAAACGGGGTAACCAGCCTCAGTGCTTCGGGTTTGGAGCATACAGCGGAACACGTAACCGAGCTCTCGGGCAACTTTGCACTTTTGGTCGTGACTCATGTTTGGGAATGCCATTTCAAGGCTGATGCCTGGAACGCGCGTCTGGATCATGTACGGCGACTCGAGTACGTTGTCCCGACTTGAGTCAAAACTGACAACAGTCGGAACAGGAACCTCGGGCGCGTGAAGGTGCAGAAATCGTATGGCGGCCACATTATGGCTGATGTCTGCTTCTTCCAGGTATCGAGGGATGCGCAGGATGTAGTCGTGCGTGATTTGCTGGTTCTCGCGGCGGGCCACGGCCATGATGCGGTTGAAGCTGCCGGCCCTGAGGTAGCTGATGGAGATGTCGGCATAGTCAGCGTCGGGCCACAGGTGGTCCAGCACAAACGCGTGTACGCGGGGGAGCACTTCTCCAAGCGGCTCTTCGCAGAATTGGGGCGTTGAGGAATCCGAAGACGATCCCTTGCGGTGCGAAGAGTCAGATTGTGGAGTGGTGGGTGATGCCAAGCTCATGATGACGGGCGATGCAGAGTAGAAAGCAGCTGCCTTGACTCGTCTTTTTGGACAAGAAGGAGTCACGTGTGGCACCAGGAACAGCTTCATTCTCTTGACAGTTGGTTGCCAATGCAAAGAGCATACGAATGACCAAAAATAGCTGAGAGTGATTCAAGCAAATATTTCATTGCGACTCTCCTCTAATATACATGCCAAATAAGCCCTCTTGCTCCTCTCCTCCACTATCCTTCCTGGACCGACAAGGACCTTCTTTTCTCTCCCATACACCCAAAACAATTTTGATCCACCGATCAACAACACAAGTCAAAGGTTCTGTAAAGTCAAATCACATCAATTCAACGCCCGATGCGGCTCTTTACAGTTAGGGTAGTGGAACCTACGGGTCTAGACTTCAGAACATGGGTCGGATATTAAATTTGACATGGAGAAGTCTAAATTCACTAGCTTCCGTCCCAACATCGTGCGATTTTGTCAAGTTTTTGATGGGGCATAGGGAAATAAAAATGGGTCAGATGTGTAATGAATCTTATCAGAACGCTCACAGATCTTCTTCATTTCATTTTTCGATCAAAAGACCTCATCCTGACCTATCATGGCCACAATTTTGCACAATTAGGAGGGCAGTCCCCTGTAATATGCCCAGATAGCTGCCGAGGTTGAATACAACAGGTAATGACATCCACTAAAAGCTAATAAGGCAGCAGCTTAGCGACTGAAAACACAATGAAAGTTCAAGGTAGATAGACCTATTAATTTATAGTCCAACAAATATAGTCACTATCGAAAGGCGGATAAGAATCTCACTTCATATATGCTCGCTTATTTCGCCCCAAGTTGAGGCTTCCATACTATTTCAAGGCCAGATCAGCCGGTCTTACGGCACACCGCAAATTGAAATCCAGTCAACAAAAAAAAACCTCGAATTTAAGTAGGGGATGAAAATATTGAAGACCCCAAATGCAACAATTCATCCCTCAGCTTGCCCCGCTCCAAAACATGAACGGTGGAGAGTTCTCCTCCTGATTGCCACATCCAGTAGTCCCCACCTCCCAGAGCCACTAGTGGCTGGTAAGGGATGTATTCGGCCTAATCGTGCCGATTTGGCAAGCAGAAAATTCCCTTTCATGTTTTTCCCGGCAAACAGGGCCGAGATATAAACCGTTACATCAGTCTGCCACGCATGGTCAGGTTGGCACGTGCCGCTAGGCTGTGCTATTTAGCCACGCAATCCGCTGTGCCATCAAGAAGTCGGGCCGTACAGATGAAAGCAGATATTGATCCGTAACAGAAAGTAAACAAGTCTCAGGTGAGTCGATGAAAGCATGTGCTGCTGTAAAGGGGAGGGGGGGGGGAGAGAGGAAGAGAGAGAGAAAAGATGCCAGCATCCAAGAACCCCATCGCTTGTGAATCAAAGAATCGGCATAGTCAAGACCTCACTCCATACGCTCATACTCAATTCCTTAAAACATGAATTGGTCTTCGGCCCGATGAGACATTTTAATGTGCTAAAAGTTTTTTTGCAAAACTCGACCTTCAAAATGGAGCTCGCCTGGCCTGTTGAATTAATACCCGGCTTTGGTCCGTAGTTATATTTTCTGACAATTATCGGGATTAAGCCGGTTGAGTGGGCCCCTATCCTTCGTGGTGAGATTATAATCTTCGAGCACAATCCCCTCCCCTGACGCACTCGTCACCCTCTGCTTTCCTCTGCCCATCCTCCTAGTTCTAAGTTCTTTTATTTGATCGAAAAAAAAACTTACATCTTGTTGTGGTGCCATCTTACCTTCAAGCTTCTGATATATAACCGCGGACTTTTTTTTTTTTTAAAGTTGTCAACAATTTATCTCATGCTTCTCGGGATATACCCACATCTACCCTCATTCCACACGTAATGCAACTCAGGCAAACACCAGAGCAAACGGCACATGGCCGAGCCAACCAGAGGGAGTCCTCACTGCGCCACTGTATGGCCTCATCCTAGCTTTGGTATATCCAAAACAAGGCCAGACTTGAATTCAACACCACCACGCTAGAGTATCTCAATCTACCGATGGTGAAATAGAGAGTACGCGTAAAGAGGTTCGCTTGCGTCGTTTTTGCGACGACCTACCGGGATGCCACTGCAAGGGAGAGAACATCTTCTTTCAAAAATGACAAAATGGTCCTACTTGAGGTTAATTATGTGGGGTTTCCGTGGAACTTTGGCAAGGTTTCGGGGAGATTAGCAGCGTTGCATTGTTGTAGCGCAAGGACCACAATCACACAGCGAAAAACAAGGCCAGAAAGTGGACCAGTAGGCCAGTATGTCATAAACGGCAACTACTCTAGGGTAACAGCAGGGTTTCTGTTTTAGGTATTTGTATCCGAGGCAAAAATATTCGACACAACTAGCAAAAGTGGAGAACTACTACTTCTATTCTCCGCACCAGGTTTTATGTACAGACAAATGACTGGTCATGGTACGGCAATCGCCGTCACCTAGGGTTACTAGATTTATCCGGGCGCGTATTGCGGCACTACTCGTCGGCAACACGGTGAGTTAGCCAAGAGAGCGTGTTGGATCGACAACATCATCATCTATTCACGGAACAAGGTGACGACGACGACAAACTCGTAATTTTATTGCCGTGAACTATGATGAATGCTTGGCTCTCACTCTAGTTAATAGTGTACTAAGATGCTACGACTTTCAAAACTTGTGACTGGTACCAACCATTCTTACTCTCTCAATTCCATCGTTTATAAGTTCTATTATGTGGCTAAATCTCCTTTTGAGTTGCGGTACTCTGGCGGCCACCGCTGGAGCAACCGATCTTCCGAAAATCAACACAACTCAGGGTTCTGTTTGAGATGGCCCTTCCGAGTTCCGTTGAGATGTGATTTCCTACAAAGGAATTCCCTATGCCGCCGCCCCTGTTGGAGAACTTCGCTGGAAGGATCCCCAATCTCCCTCCACGTTCAATGGCACTTTTCAAGCTGCTGAGTTCGAACATTCATGTGCGCAGGCATCCTCTACACCTAGCGTTTTCTCAGGTGGTAAAAATTATGCCAGCGAAGCTTGCTTAAACTACCACCTTGGTGCTTTTGGATTTCTGGCCCATCCGGAACTCTGCTGAATTGGCCCACAACATGTCCGGCAACAACAGCATCTTGGATCAGCAGTTTGCACTGAAGCAGGTGCAAAACAATATCCGCAACTTTAGTGAAAACCCTGATTAGGTTGTGGTTGGTGGCTATTCTACCGGTTCCGCAAGCGCTCTGGACATCATATGCAGCGGTTTAACTAAAGGCCTTGCCCACTAAATTTATTGCCGAGTCCGGAGCCTGCTACCCCAAGGATCCCATGACTGGCAGGCTAGCAACGTTTCACCAGAAGATATCTGTTACCCTTACTCATGGTGAGGAATTCGTCCGAAGCTCGCTCAATGTCTCTAGCATCGCCGGGGCGCGCCAGATAGGTGCGGAGGTACTTATTACATATGGTCAATTAATAGATACTACTATAGATGGCACTGGGTTTGAGAACTTATCCGATGTCTTCTCAAAACCACCTCTGTAGAGACTTATCATTGATGGTTATGTGTTGCCCTGTAACAATGGTGAAGCGTCGCGATTGGGTGCCCATCTTGATGTATTAATCATGACTGATAACAACAAGGACGAGGCAGCAGCCGCAGACGGCACCACCACTCAGTCGAAGACTACACACATGGGTTTACTCAGGCACTAAAAAACTACTGAACTTCCTTTTTTGATCTCTGGCCCGTTGGTGAGAACAGGACCACATTCGGTGATTGGATGAACAACCCTCTTGTATTACTGTAGTTGTATGCTAGCCTAGGTATCAACCCCAAGGTCGGAATCTGAATGTGCATTATTTTCAACTTGCGTAACTTTCCCTGTCGAGTGAGCGTCTTTGTCAGGAACAAGATTACCATTGGCCTCAGGTCCATCGAAAATAACAGCAATCTCTTCCAAAGAATACCCCTTGGTTTCTGGGAAGTAGAAGTAAACCGTTATCGTAATTACCAGTAAAAAGCAACAAAAGACAATATAATATTTCCAGTCCAAATTTTCAAGGCCTATTGGGTTGCAATAGGCGGCAATTACCAGGCAGCCATAGACTGAAAACATCTCGACAGCAAGGCCCTTAGACCTTAGATAATAAGGGAAAATCTCAGTGGGATATCCCAAAAGAAGCGGAGTCCATGCAATATCGTAATGGAAAAAGACGATAAAAACACAAACAATAACAACAATTCCAGCTGCCTTGTTTCCAGTCTCAGTATTGACTGCAGAGCAGGCAGTCCAGATGATGCATGAAATAAGCATTCCAATAGAACTCCAGAGGAATAAGGTACGTCGTCCAAGGCGATCAACCAGTAATGCAGCACCGGCAGCAGCAAAGAAGTTGAAGACTTGGAGTACCCCGTTAATCATCGTTTGGGTATTTGCCGAAGTAATGCCCACAGAATTTAGCACCAGATTCAAGAAATAGCTGACGACAGACGCGCCGTTCCATTGTGCGAAGCCTCCGACACATATGGCAATGATTGTACGCTTCCGGTTGCCTGTCTATTGGTAAGCTCTAGCCAATGCAAGGAGACGCTGTCATTTGGTAACGGAGATGAGGCGAGTAACCATAAAAGAAACAATCATGTGTTTTGGGGGGGATAGCATACCTGGTGTAGCCACGAGCGCGGACCAGCTGACTTGACTGGCTTCCATATGCGATTTGATGGCTTGAGTAATCTCACTGAGCTCAACTGCGACAAGAGGTGACAGCTCTGCCTCGGGATCCGTAATACCAGCATGATACTTTTGCAGAATCAATGCTGCCTCACGATGTCTATCCTTGGCCACTAGATATCTAGGTGACTCAGGAACCCACCACAGGAACACTAACTGAACCAAAGGGTATCCAGCCTGAAGAAGTGATGGCAAACGCCATGCCCAACTGCCATCCATGGCTTCGGTCCCGTATGTAAGCCATGATGAAAGAATGGATCCTATCATAGATTGTCAGGGTAGTTCAAATAAGGCTATGCTGATAATATTTCAATACCTACCCAAATAAAACAGAGTCCAGTAAGCCGATGTATATTTACCTCTTTGGGTAGGATATGCAAGCTCGGCGATAAGCATCGGGCTTGGTTGAGCACTAAACATAGCACCAAATCCTACCATAACCCGAGAGACTATTAGCATAGCAATGTTGACCGAAGCAGCTTGGATAGCTGATGAAACACAAATAATTACAACCCCGGCCAGAAGAACTGGCTTCCGACCAAATCGATCGCAAAAGTCTCCGACTATGGGGAGAGCCAGCAGTGAACCTATGGATTGAGCTGCAACAACAGTTCCGAGGAGAGTTCCTTGGGGGTTTCCGAAGTAATCTTTCCATTGCTGGAGAGACTGCAAGCCATTCATCAAGGATGCTTATTGACGTTAGCTCGATGGATCTACATGTCATGATCCGACCGAATAGAAACTGTACCCTCATATCCAAAAACCGACGAGGAAAGCATCGGCACAAACAAGATCAAATTCAGCTTCAATAAGTGAGGCTGTTGGAACCAATACTTGTCGGTCTTTGGCAGCACCTCGGCGAGGGCACGACCGACGACGGCAGCATCTGCGGCCATGGTGTTCTCAGAAATTTAAGATTAATGGCTGGCCAGAGGCAATGAAAGCGCTGTTTTTGAAAGGAGGATATTTGCGGAGATGGTCAAAGAGTTTTATAACTTTTTACATGTGTCGTTGGGTCTAATAACGACTCAGACTTGATGGCGTCAATGCGCCCCCAGCCGCTTATGTCGACTACGGACTAACTAAAAATTAAATGGCAAAGTCCGGGGCCCCGTATGCCCAAATTGTGGGGGAACCAGCACACCCCAGATCATTCATGGGACGATTCCCTTGTCATGAGTTCGCTCTGTATCCCTCCATAGCGCGATGGTGATCATGTGACTAGAGTTACTTGAACCTGGTTTGGCCACCACTAGGCCCAAACAGGGCTAAATCACCGAAGTCTCACATCTTGATTGGATATTGGCAACCTGTGGAGTATAACTGTGGAGTATGGCATAAGCAGAGAGGGTGAATAGCGGCGGAAGGCGGGAGGCGGGAGGCGGAAAGCGGAAGGCGGGCAGTGGAAAAACAATGCTCTGTTACAGTATTGATGGGGCACGGATCGAAGCACGCCCTAAGGCCATATTGTTGACCATTTGAAATCGGGCCCGGCGTCTACGATCGCACGACTGTCGACTGGCCCCCGCATAGCTTTTGCGTGCGAAACCGTACTCCGGTGCTTAGTCTATCCCTTTGAGTGCCGGATAGCTGCACTTTCGTACCTACGAAGGTATTGGCCAATCATATGATAGTTACTCAAAAAAGGCACATGGAATCCTACCATAGTTATATGCTTACAGAAGTCCCCGTCATATTTATGTGGGTCTGGTACGCAAGTGCAGCTATCCGGCACTCAAAGGGATAGATGATCGATAAGCTTTGGTCGTGAAAGCCACGGAGGTTCGGTTTGCAAGGGCGCAGTCGCAATGCCAAGGTCAATCCACTTGACATAAATACATCACTGTTATGTCTTGACTGATTGTCTACGTCAATCACTTTGTCACCAATTTGTCTCAACACAACATGTCAAAAGTCTGCCGAGTACAGCAATGTCAACAAGAGATTAGCCAAGTAGCAGCATGCATCATTTGTTTTTCCATCATCCCGATACTTTTAAAATAAGGGTGCCATTGTACTTAATTTTGGAGCAACATGGATTGTGGCTATCACCGTCGGCTCATTGTAGAAAACCCGGACTTCGTAATATGAATATGAACATTGCAGAAAACGAATAAACTGTTTAATAGGTACACAATAATAACAATTATTCAAATGATATTGACATCAATTCATCCCTTCTATGTCGACCGAGTTTCATAAACCTTCTGAACGTGCCCACACAACTCCTCACGATGTCACTAACCGTCATTTTCACGTGATCACGACTCAAGCGCGTGACCCACCACTCTCCTCGCCAACATCTCCTCCCAGCTGGAAGCTCAACATCGTGTGCAGCAGAAAATCCTCGCTCACTGATGCTAGACGATTAAGATAGCCTTTAGGCTTAATTCTCATACTTGGCAAGCATGAGTTACGCAAGAAGGCGCGCTACCATTGCGTGCCGCTACTGTCGCCACAGGTCAGTTCTCCATGTGAGAGGAAGAGGAAGAAACCACGCCAAAAAAAACACATGGGTCCATCACTCTATTCCTTTTCACGCTAACATTCATTCACTCAGGAAGAGACGATGTGATGGGATAAAGCCTTCATGCAGCCTCTGCTCCTCAGCCGGGGTGGATTGCCAGTATCCCGATAAAGACGCAAACACGACAGCAATGTCAGCTGTTGCAGAAACAACCCGGGCTGAAACGGTTTCAATGTCAACCAATAGCACCAGAGAATCATTGATCAACAGGCAGAACTCACGAGAATCTAACTCATCAAACGAGGCGCTTGTTCGGCGAATCAATGAGCTGGAGGCAATCATCAAGTCTCAAGTCAATCCTCAGCACAAACGACAAGAATCGCAAGTAGACTACCAGCGCGACTTTTCAGAAGAATTTGAAGAGGATCAGCAGGATTCACAAGGAATTGCAGATGCATCGCCAGACGAAATTGATATACAGCCCATGAATTATGCGCACGAAGGTCCCAGTCCATCTGTCATTGTCACGCCGTCAGCTTCAACTCTCCAACCGGATGGTCTCATGAGCAACTTCAATATCACTAGCCACCTTCCATTCCCGGACACCATGGTGACTTCATTTTCTCCCCAAACTTCAGCCTATCTACTGCCCGTGGTTTATCCTCGACAGTACCGAGAAGATTATGCCTATCTGCACCCTACCGTTGAGGACACAGCCTCCATAGACGAAGAATCCTTCATCACAATACCTGCTGGCCATCACACCACAACCTCGAGCCTTTTCACGCTCCCAACTATCAAAAGCTTAATAGGCGACTATTCGGCAAACTTATTCTCAGAGATTGAGTCGGCCAAAGAGTGGAGCCCACCTCTCTACCTTGGCCAAGAGGTGCCCGAGGCACTTGATACATTGGACCTCACGCAGGACACAACGGAACGATTACTGGACAATTACTTCTCCTATATTCATCCAAAATACCCTATTTTAGACTCAGAATCATTTCCCGATTTCTTAAGGCAGTCTCTGCTGGACTGCACGAACCAATCAGACCTAGCGGTGTGTCTATTGGTCCTTGCTCTGGGCGATCTAGGCTCAACTGAGGATCCTATTGATACCTACAATGATGGCAGCGGCGTAGCATATTTTGGGCTTGCATATCGCATTCTCACTACTGGATGGGTGGGCTCATTCGGGACTCATTTATCCACACCAACCGGCTTGGTGCTAGCAGCCGTTTTTTGCTCATTCAAAGCTCAACCACTACCCGCATGGAGATTGGCATACATAGCCTCGAATATGTTGCAGCTCTTGGCTACAAGGTGCGTTTTTCATGGGCGTACATGACGCGGACTACGCTGATGGGCTTTAGACCAAAGGCCGATTTCAGCAATGCCAACGATTATGATATGCTAAGTCGACTCTGTTGGACCTGCTTTGTTGTTGAATGGTAGTGTTTCAAATTCTTGATTCTTGGGTCAACTTGATACTTACAAATTCTGCAGCGATAATCTTTCAGAGTTTCATCTGCCCCGCAGCGGTATTGAACTAGCCATCGACCGCATGTATTTTCCACGTTTTGGAAACCGTAGCGACCAGGACGGAATGATGTTTCTAGCTCTCTGTTCTATCCGGCGTCTGCTGAACCGGATCCACAACGCCGTCTATACTACTAGTAAAAAAGCAGAGGCTGATCCCCCAAGCTCTTCTGAGCCATCTGGCCCCAGCCAAGCTGCACAGCATTCCAGCATTCATGTCATTTCATCCCTGGAGGGCGTTCTGGATGAACTTGCTCGACAGCTCCACGCCTGGTACCATTCTCTTCCAACTGTTATTAAACCTGATCTTTCCACAAATACCCCCCAGGGTATGCAGGACGCATGGCTGCGTCTTCGTTACTGGTCAGCGAGGCATATCATTTATCGGCCTTGTTTAATCTGCGCCACAACCTGGGCGAGCAGCCAACAAATACCCGCTTTTGTTCTGGAGTACTCCAAAAAATGCATCCAGAGCTCCATAAACTATGTTGAGACAGCCATCTTCACGTTGAATAGGCTGACTCACTTTTCATGGATGACGGTCCAAGCGTGAGTTTCTACCCACAATGCCCAAGGTCGGCTATACCCGGCTGTCAGATACTAACTTGGTGGTATTCTCTTTCCAGGTGTCTCTCCAACTGCTTGCTTCTTTCTACAGCAGTGAACTGTCCTCTTCTCAGCGACCAGGTGCCTGGTTTTAGTGATCTGTTGACCAGTGTGTTGACATCCCTAGAGCCATGGGCGACGCCAGATTCGAGCGCGGAGGTTGTGACCTGGATCCTACGAATACTAAAACACAAAGTGCACTTGCTCGCGACCAGATCAAAATCATAAATTCCGACATGAAAGCCTTTGATGATGGAGTTTGCCATTGTCTTGTATTAGTTCTGTACTCATTAAACAGAGAATCTCAGCCCTCCGTTGGCGCATACGACGCTGCCGGTGCACCAACCAGAGTCTTCGCCACAAAGCATACCTACAACACCAGCAACCTCGGACCAATATGCGGGACGACGTCCTGCCATCTTCTCCTTGGCCAGCTTGACCAGCTCGGGTCGATCGACCTCATCTCTAACTGCAGACAGAGGAGTGGCCAGCTGGAACGGCTCCAGTTGTTTCCAAAAATCCTCGCCCGCTGCCCAGTACATGTCTCCTTCCACGGGTCCCGGGTTCACAGCGTTGACAGTTGCTCTCTCGGCGAGTTCCCTGGCCCAGGTCCTGGTCATGGCATCCAGGGCGGCCTTGGTACCGCCGTAGAGCGTGTGCGTCTTGAAGCCCATGGTTGCAGCCACGGAAGAAATGTTTACAATCCTTCCAGAACGGTCATGCGGGAGAAAAGGGAGGATAGCCTGCGTGACAAGAATAGGCGCCAGCACGTTGACGCTGTAAATGCGGTTGAACTCGGAAACAGGCACCTCGCCAAGAGCGTAGTCGCCGCCAACTCCAGCGTTGTTGATAAGGATATTGATGGTAACGCTGCCATCCGGTCCAGCAAAGTGCTCCTTGGCGACTTCAACGATCCGGTTTGCCGCTTCCTCACCCAGCTGCAGATCAGCCTGTACGGCGACAATCCGGACCCCGTGGGCCGCCGTAAGCTCTGCAGTCATGTCCTGGGCAAATTTGCTGGATGAATCAGAAGTATAAACGCCCAGAACGTGAGCGCCCTTTGCCGCAAGGTGGCGCGTAATGGCAGCTCCGATACCTTGTTTCTCCTAGTTAGATGCATCACCACACATGGTCAAGAGATATTACCTCGGAAAGCGCCAGTCACGACAGCGATCTTGCCCTCCAATGGGCGTCCAGTACTTTGTACCATTTTTAGTAAGGAGAAGATATGAAAAAAAAAATGATGGTGAAACTTTGCTGCAGGTGCAAGTGAGGGTAGGATAGAGGCGGGATGAAAGTGTCAGCAGTCGCGCCTCATTAAATCAACGTGACTTGCAAGATGAACCTCGTGCATGAAAGCCATCACATCTTTCAATTCCGCCTATCCGCTGCCCAATGCCATGCTGTCCATAATTCTACTGCAAAGGCGGGAGCGGTGGTGGAAAGCTGCGGGGCGGAAGCGGAGGTGGCGGGGATGGCGGCAAGCGGTGCTCAGCGGCTGGCGGCTGGCGCAACACCACTCGACTAGAGACCAAGGTCGCGATGGTCATGCTCTACTTAGTGGGTCCATTAAGGTCCATCTGCACGCAGGAGCAACACGTGCCTGAATATTCGTGATGGAGGCCATCAACGTAGTTATTGGCCTGGTTGGCCGTCCTTCAATTCTGACATTGTGCGAAATTCACCCAAACGACCATCAAAATGAGCAACACGGCTGATCCAAAGTTTCGCGAGGTCAAAGAGCGCCAGGGAGCTCCCGAAGTTCCGGTCTCCAAGCTTTTTCGCCTTGACAGCCGCACTGTAGTCAGTAAGTGGAGTGTTTGCTATTGACTTATTGAACAGGGGCTAATTATTTTCACAGTCACCGGTGGAGCAGGATATTTGGGAGTCGAAGTTGCTGGAGCCGTCTTAGAGTCTGGAGGAGATGTAGTATGTCTTGATGTGGTTGCAGCTCCTCCTGAGAAGCCATGGGGTAACCATTCACTATTTTGCATGAAAACGCCGTTTGCCTGACTAACCGTCCTACAAGCCCACCTTCAGGAAGTTGCCGCCAAGTTTAGCCAGCAAATTTCGTATCATCGACTTGATGTCACCAACAACTCAGCTATCATTGGTGTTTTTGAGTCCTTCGTTCCCAGCCTACGATATCCAATCAGAGGCTTCGTTGGATGTGCCGGAGTATCAGACAATGATCCCGCGCACGAATTTTCGGTTGACAGGTTCCGCCGCTTGATGGATATCAACGTCACTGGAACATTTGCCGTTGCTCAGGCGGTCGCCCTGGAAATGCGAAAGACAGATGTCAGTGGAAGCATGGTGCTGGTCGCGAGCATGAGCGGCACAGTTGTGAACAAGGTGAGTGGATTCCTCTCCAGGCAAATACGCCTCATCTCCCAAAAGGGGTTGCTGACACTTAAATCAGGGTGTCGACACTGCCGCTTACAATACTTCAAAATCGGGTGTTCTCCAATTGACCCGGTCGCTAGCAGCAGAATGGGGTTCCCGCAAAGGAATGCCATTGATCCGGGTTAATTCGCTGTCTCCGGGTTACATTCGCACTCCGGCCACGACAGAGGCTCTGCAGAAGCCAGGAATGGAGGCACAGTGGACTGGTGACAATATGCTGTATCGGTTGAGTTTGGTGGACGAATTCCGAGGGCCTGTTTTGTACTTGCTCAGTGATGCTAGCAGCTTTATGACAGCATCTGATCTAAGGGTTGATGGCGGTCACTGTGCTTGGTAGACTCTGCAATTTAGAATTTTTTATTCATGACTGTGGATCCCTTAATCTTTCCTCACTCTCAGTGCATATTATTTCTGACTGGAGTACTGAGCTTCATGGGTCGAACCAAGGGTGTTTTAGATAGGAAATTGCAAAAAAAAGAAGAAGAAGAAACATACAACAGCGGGGATTCCCCGGTCGTCACCGACCCGAGTACTAATCCACCCCTCACCAGCTTGACTATGGGAGAGCGGACGGGATCCCGTATTTTCTGGTGGGTATGGTCGTATGTGATAGACTGAGGCATTCCGACGATATTTGTGGGAATCTCTGGCAATGAAATAAAGTCATGGATTTTCTTCAGATTAGTTAAATACAATGGTCTCATGGCATGTTAGCCGATTTTTTCTAATGTTATGTGCATTGAGTTCATCAGTTCCTGTAGCCCGTTCCCATGCCTCCTTCTCATTTGCGCATATCTTACTCTCCAGATGTCGAAGAGCTACCCTCTTGTGCGCCACCTCAGCCGGGATGTCCACGTACCACAGCTCAGTCATTAACTTTGCGGCGTCACTCCAAGGCTTTCGGTTGAGAGCGCAGTAGTTTCCCTCGACCAGAACTATCCGAGCCGTGTGTGGAATGAGAATACCATCTTCGACAGGATCCTTCAGAGCGTGGTCGAAGGACGGTGCTTGAACTGGTTGAATAGGTGTCGCTGTCAGAAGTTCAATGAGACTGTGGAATCGCTCTCCGTCAAAGGTAAAAGCAGCTCCGCGTCGATGCACCGCTGTAGCTGGATCTGGCATCGCAGCCAGCTGGGCTCGTGTGTAATGAAAACCGTCCATGGGAACATCAACAGCAACATCAACAGCATCCGGGGATCTTTTCTTGTAAAGTTCATTGATTTTGACACTGGTCATCTTGGCAAGGGTGGACTTTCCTGATCCAGGAACGCCAGAGATGCCAATCACAATCCGTTTATCAGAGGGGTTTTTGTCAAGTATCTCTTCGAGTTTGGTTAGTTTGGTGCATTTACGAGAACTGAGCTGAGTACAGTACACTTACTCAGAGCTCTCTGGGACAATCGATCAATTTCAACCGATGATCCCTCCGAGATATCAACATTTGGTGCCATTTTAGTAGAAGAATTTTGGAGCAATGATGTTTGTCTATTCAATACTTGGATACCAAGACTCAATTCGGTTGATGGTGGGATCTGTGAGCTATATATGCCTACACACATTGTGCATCTGCACATTTATTAAATATTGCATAATTCAGTTTCACCGGGTTTGTCCAGTACCAAATCAGGACTAATCCTCCAACATAAAGTTACACAACTCGTTTCGTTCACTTAACGTATTGAGTTCGACAACATTGTCAAATTCAGTAACCTATTACATATTTAATCTAAGTTTGTTTGAGAATATACTTCTCCTTCATCAATAATTCGTATTTTCTAGGGTAATTGCTTTGTTTTTTTGTCAAGCTTGGAGACGAGCCACATATTTGGGCTCCTGTAGGTTGAGTGAAAAATACACTCAATTACTATTTCGCAAGTTGAATTCAGACAGCAACCCGCACGCAACGACAAGAAAACAAAGAAAAAGAGAAACAAAAAGGCATAAAACGTAAAGTTATTCGATTGGATCTCCCATCATATCGAGAACGTGAATCTCCTGTTCTCACCGTGCCTACCCTACATGGCAATAATTAAGGCGTGTCGCGTGGACGCATTTGGTGTTCTATTGGGTGGACCCATGTCCCACTTCCAGTGTCCCGCGGATTCCGCCTTCCGCCTACCGCCTACCGCCTGCCGCCCACCCGCTCCGCCTTCCGCAAGGTCAACCATGTGTTCCACCAGATCCCTGTCAAGCCATTCAATTTTCTGACATTGACTGTCTCGTAGAGACCACATGCTCTAGCGATAGTTTCAAACAAGTCTTGGTCATGATTGGGTGGTTCTGCGAGGCGATGAAGTTGAGTGTCTTTGTTGCGTTGGTGAGGATAGATACATGGCATGCACAGGAGCGCTGAAAATGTCGCAATATTAATCAATGAAAATCACCTCTCTCATTGAAATCTTTATCCTCAGACTGTTTGTTCGCACTTGATTTATCGAACTCAATCATGACGCCAACTAGATTCGGCAAGCTAGACCAACTGGCAATCGACACCATTCGCATTCTGTCGGTATGATTTAACCCACCTTGTCTCTGGTATACTCTTGAGGATAAGAATACCCCCCAAGGATTTAACTGATGATGGGTATATACCTAGGTTGATGCCATCTTTGCAGCGAATTTGGGTCACCCGGGCGCTCCCATGTCGGTTTCCCGTCAAACCCAAGCGAGACATCTGTCTAATCTTTGGCGTACAGGGGGATGGCACCTGTTGCCCATGTTCTCTTCACAAGATTTTTAAAATTTAGCCCAACAAACCCCGATTGGGTTAATCGAGACCGCTTTGTCCTTTCGTGGGTTTCCGCACACGATTTTCCAAAATCCTCGGCAGCTAATTGATTCCAGAAACGGCCATGCATGCATTCTGCAGTATGTTTTACTTCATCTTTGTGGTTACGCCATCTCAATGGACGACTTGAAAGCTTTTAGGGTAATCCAAATTTGCATATACCTCATAAACCATGCATTAATGACATTGAATCCAGAAACTAGACAGCATCACGCCTGGTCACCCCGAAGCTCATGATACTCCTGGCATTGAAGTTACCACCGGACCTCTGGGCCAAGGTGTCGCCAACGCTGTTGGGCTGGCCATTGCTCAAGCACACACTGCTGCTACATTCAACAAACCTGGCTATGAAATTTCTGATAACTATACCTATTGCTTTCTTGGTGACGGTTGTTTGATGGAAGGCGTTGCCAGCGAGGCCTGTTCTCTGGCTGGTCACCTTCAACTCGGAAACCTCATCTGCGTCTATGATGATAATCACATCTCTATTGATGGTGATATTAATTGTTCTTTCACAGAAGATGTCGTCAAGCGGTTCGAGTCTTATGGATGGCATGTCCTTGATAATATCAATGGTGACACAGATCTCGAATCTATTGCCTCTGCCTTTCAAGAAGCTCAACGTATCAAGGATAAACCCACCCTCATAAAGCTACGAACAACCATTGGTTACGGATCTTTAAAGGAAGGCACGCATAGTGTCCATGGGTCTCCGTTGAAGGGCGATGACATCGAGCAGCTCAAAAAGCGATTTGGGTTCGACCCAAACCAAAAATTCGTCGTACCACAAGATGTGTACACATTGTACATGGAAAGATCTGTGAAGAATATCCAACTGGAAAGCGATTGGAAGAAAATGCTGGACCAGTACGCTGGGGAGCACCCCACTCTCCACAAAGATCTCTCTCGACGCTTGGCCTGCAATCTTCCATCACAGTGGGAACAGGAGTTGCCCGTTTATGACCCCTCTGGCCCAGCAGTTGCAACACGCAAGCTCTCCGAGATCGTCCTTACCAAGCTCCAATCTGTGATTCCCGAGATTTTCGGTGGCTCCGCAGACTTGACGCCTTCAAATTTGACGCGATGGGCTAATGCTATTGATTTCCAGGCCCAAGGAACCGGCCTCGGAAACTATTCTGGCCGCTACGTTAGGTACGGCGTACGTGAGCACGCCATGGGCGGCATCATGAATGGGCTGTCTGCATATGGCACCATCTTACCTTACGCAGGAACGTTTCTGAATTTTGTATCATATGCTGCTGGGGCTATTCGTCTTTCTGCACTATCCCGCGTTCAAAACTTTTGGATTGCGACCCATGACTCAATAGGGCTTGGTCAAGACGGACCCACGCACCAGCCTATTGAGACTTTAGCCCACTTCCGTGCTCTCCCAAATATCATGGTGTGGCGCCCTGCCGATGGCAATGAAACAAGCGCGGCATACTATGTCACCCTGTCCTCGAGAGAGACTCCTAGTATCCTCGCCCTTTGTCGTCAGGAACTCCCACAGCTCAAGGGATCTACTATAGAAAAAGCAGTTATGGGAGGATATGTCTTGCAGGAAGTCGCTGACGCAAACATCACACTCATATCAAGCGGATCCGAGGTGTCCCTTTGTATCAAGGCTGCCGAATACCTGACGAGCAACTTTGGCTTCAAGGCTCGCATCGTCTCCATGCCATGTTTTGAATTATTTGATAAACAAACTTTGGATTACCGATTGTCTGTTTTGCCAGACAAGATACCGTCACTTTCTGTTGAAGTAATGAGCACTTTCGGATGGGAGCGATATGCCCATGAACAATTCGGCCTTGACCGGTTTGGTGCTTCTGGGCCTTGCGATGACGTTTACAATGTGAGTTTGCAACAGGATTCTCGGCTGGTAGAAGTTTTATACTAACGAAACAAAGAAATTTGAGTTTACACCCAAGGGAATTTCAGATCGAGCCGTTGCCACTATTGAGTTTTGGAAGAAGAGAGAACCCATTTACTCAACATTGCACTCTGCTTTTTGACGGGTTTATAAAGATAAAAAAAACTTGAATTGTACTGTGTGGTCTTTTTAGCTTAGATATGTTGTATTTGAAGTTGAGTTTGTCACGGTCTTGGTAGGATAGATGAAGCCGATGTGGGCTCATACTTGGGATCTTATTAACTGGCTGTTTTTGTATTTAGAGAAACAAAAATACGCAGGAATTGTTTTTAACACACGGGAGAAATCCTAGCATAGACCTAAGTTTAACAGAATGTTTTTGCTTCGAAATAATTTTGTGAAAATTTTGGAGATTGAGTCGAGTACATGATAGCCATTTCGTTTTCGTAGACTACCCTATAGACTCAGACTCAAGCCAGACTTGATTATAGGGACTAAGGAACGAGAACACTTTCAAGTTGATGGCTTGCTGCAACCACCTCATTTTCTAACTATGACAAGGCTAGGCAGCAGGATCATTGTTTGCATTCTTATTGTTTTTAATCTTTTGTCACCAGCGAATAGCGTGCTTGTGTCGTGGACAGCTGGTCTCAACGGTTTAGGATATATTTGATGGAGTAGATAAGGTTTCAGTATGCTTGCAAGTGAATAAATAAACTTGTTGCTCAGTCTTGGCACAAACCTTGTTAGAATATAACAATCAACAACCTATCGTGGGCAATCCACTTTTTGTCTAAAAAATCTTGGATACGCAAGTCAGTATGATAATGTCTTGATTTCATACACTCGCTCGTTATTGCCTTATCACATCGAAACATAAACTGGTTTCAATTAATTCAGCGATGGCATGACGTGAATATGAAATTAATTCTATTCATAACTCTATAATATCGTTCCAGGTCTCTATGCAAACTCTATCGTAACACAAGATACACCAGTGGTCTTGCGACCTGGCTGTTCTGATGCCGCTTTTTTTGGTCTCTGCAGCTCTACATTTTGGCGACTTAGTTGCCGTCCAGAGTAGGCAGGTTGGAGGTGTCAACACCGATGGTGATGTATCCAAGAACACCATTCTTAATGTCCACTCCATCCAAGGGGACAACTTGAACGTCGGGGTTGTACCCGCCCTTGTATCCTGAGGCGTAGATGGTGTCGACATTGTTGGTGGTTCGGTTGATCTGAGTGTGGCCGACGTAGGGCTCAAGAGCCATCAATTCCTCCGAAATTGTCTCGTTAAAGTACAGCTGACCGATGGAGTTGAGGTTTCCGGTGGAGATGGTGCCGTTGGAGTGCAGGACGTAGTCGGTAAAGACTGTCAAAAAAATGTTAATAACCACTTCAAAAAAAAAAAAAGGCTGCTTGTGCGATTGGGACTAACCTTGAGCATGGATGTGAATGGTTCGCTCAACGTAGAAGCCAGGGAAGATGGTCTTCATCTCGAGCATTCCGTTGTCATCGCTGGGCCACATTCCACGGAGCCAAGTGGTGTCATCAGTGTGCAAATCAGTGGTACCGATGGCGAAGTCGGTAATGTTGAGGTTTTGCAGGAGCTGGACAAAGGGCGTGTTGGGATCGCGGCCAGTGAAGCTGGAGTAGCTTCCAGTGGCATTGCAGTGCCAGAGCGAGACAAGGGCATTGGGAAGAGGCTCGCAGGTGGCCATGTCGAGCACGCCAATGTCAAGGACCATCGGCACTCCTGCCTGGTCCTCGGTCATGTCCTGACGGAGCGTCTGGGACTGGGGCCAGTAGTAAGGGCCGGATGTGACATCAGGCGCCAAGACGCAGGTGTCGTTCTGGAGCACGTCATAGTACGGAGCCTCAGTGACAATCGAGTAGGTGGTGTTGCCGGATCGCTCCTGGAGATCCAGATCCCGCTTCATCTGGCTGCGACGCTCATATCTGCGGCGGTTGAAGTTTGCCGTAGCGCCAGCGCATCTCTTGGAGAGGTCGGCGTGTCGCTTGATGACTCCGGGTGCCAGTTCTTGGTGGGCAACGGCTGAGGCGGCGAGGGCGCCGGCGTAGGCAATGCTTGAGAGCTTCATGACGGAAATGGGAGTTCAAAGCTGATGAGGAGGAATTGGAAGTGACTGAGTTGCTGATGAGGATAGGATCTTCTCTGGCAGACATGCATTTTATACTACTCGTTTTACAGGTCCTATATCTCACCGACGATGCACGTTTTCCTATCCAACCCACCTCCCACTTACAAGACCGTCGGGATGTGGCTTGCAACGGGACCTGGAGCAAGTGGATAAATGTAAAACTTCATCCATGGCTGACAATCCCCGATTTGGGGGTCGTGATGGGTAATACGTCCGGATAGGCGTCACCGAGAACAAATCAAGGACCTCTGATTTACAAGTCTCCAGCCTCATCTATGGACCAAGTGCCGATCCATGCCCAATGTTGTCTATTTCATTTCGCCTCGTCGGTTTCGGCTGACGTGGATTGGGGCGTGACGCTCGGCTATCCTGGGTTGGGGTTACTGTCCCAGTGGATCTATGCTAGGTTCTTATCAAGCATATATCATATTGTTACCAGATCGAACAGGAACGGGCCGACCAATCACGGTTCGTCATAGAGGCATGAAATGGATAGGTGACAGGGGCCAAGTTTCAGGTTCCCACCAAATAGACCAGCGAACCTATGAACGAAGCAATTGGAGTTGGCCCGAGGACTCCGACTAAGCTGTCCCAAGTTCGTATCTCAACTTGGCACCGATTGGGTCCCGAGCTTGGCGAAATACCGGTTGGGAATGAGGACGCGTTCATTCGTTCGCGGATACTGCGAAGAACTTTTGGGAGGACTCTATTTTGCCTGCCCCCATAGGCAGTGGAGCTTCCGGCAATTGCAACTCCAGCGTAGTAGCAGTAGATAATAGTGCACCGGATTGTGGGAGACATCCCGTGCACCCGCTCCACAGTGCTCCTCCGCCAAGACATTGCGAACCCCCCAAACACGGAAATTTCTGTCGGAATTCCGTCAATGCGCTAGACTGCGGACATTTACAGCACGTCATGTTCGACTACCGGCATGTTTCTTGTTTTCTTCTTCTATTTCTCCGAATATATTAGGATGGATTTGATAGGAGCATGCGCGGACGGATTAATAAGCTTAAAATATTCCCTAGTTGACGCAACTCGAAAACGGACCAAGGAATACGAGCTCCATATTGTGCGGTATCCACTCACCGTAAACATTGCCGAATCCATCGCGGAAGGCGTCGCCGCATTTTATTTGAGAAATCCCAGCAAGGTCCTAATCATCTTGGCATTCAGATTTATGTCGCTGATTCAGCTTAAACTTTTGCAAAAGTGGCAATGTGTGGATTTGGTTACACCTCGCGCATTAATTCGGCTTCTGACGTGGGATGTTTCTGGCCTGAACAAGGATATCAGATCCACTAGAGAGATCCGGACCAATTGAGTCAAGACGGCAATCTGGGATCGATCCGGCCCCGCTTTGTACCGTTCCGTTGACACAAGGGTATTGATCAGATGAAATGCGTCAATTACTCCTGGGGTGGTGCTATTGAAGTCAAAAAGGGGCCGCCGCCCTTACTAATGGTTTCTTGGCTCTATCCCATTTCCTTGTCAAATATAGATGAGACGCTCTAATTGGGTAGGTTCGGGAGGAGAAACAGGAAAAGGATGTAAGATTTTTCCGCTTCAGGGGCCCTTGGGTTTCTTTATCCCGATTATCTGGTTCGTCGGCATTAATTCTTGCTCGGCACGGAATGTGCATGTAATTTCCGGCATTTGCTGTGCGGCTGAGTACCTACTTGGCATCATCTTTGTGAATATTAAAATCGCAAACCAATAAGTGACAACTTTTTTTCCTCTGAAATTCTTATGTGCCTTCTATGCATGTCGTATCTTTAATGGATGTGCCTCCGTATTCAAGACATACTTCATTTTCCCGTCGCTCTTTACCTGGTACTCTGCATCATCCGAGAAAATCAGATACAAGTACTTGAGCGTTTCTGCTAGCCAGAAGCTCTCCATCTTGTCAATTCGCTCCTTCCCTTTGTCCTCTTTGCTGACTTCTTTGATCATCACATCGCGCAGGCCGCTGAAGCCCCCATCGACTCGCGCGACCCGATCCAACGACTCGAAAGCTTCCCATGCCCACGCCTGCCACTGGTGATGACCCGTGGCGCGGTATGCGTAGTAGAGACTCTCAATCGTCTCGGGTCGGAGGATGTACTCGGTGTTGAGTGGCCAGTAGCCGCTGGTCTGGTAAAAGGACTCCCACTCTTGCAGCGGCTTGCTGTTGGCTTCCGGGATGGTAAGCGGCTGGTGATGATCCATCCACCGGAACTCTTCGGGGCCGATTCCGGATGGACTCTGGTGGTAGACCTCGTAGTATGATTCGGCAAGGTCGAGGCCAAAGTTAATGAGCGTCTCGTTTTGGAACAGAAGGCCGCCGAGGATAAACGAGCCGCCGCAGACGCTGGCCACTGCTCCGCTGTGTGGTTAGAGATGTGATTGATCGGCGAGCATACATGGAGCAGAAGTGACTTACAGTGACTGGACCTGGGGACAGTAATGTTGGCGCGAAACTCGCCCAGAAATGTGAGGTCTGTTCGCGTTGTCGGACTTGATGCCAAATATTGGATCGATGATTCGGCCGCTGCAACCCAACTGGCCCCGTATTCGGAAAACGTATCGGGATCATACGCATACATTTTCAGCAGGTACTCGTAGTAGCTATCCGAGCCACCGCCCCAGCCGGCCTTGTAATCTCCGAATTGGCCAGACCGCAGCTTCACATAGGTGCCGATGAGACCGGGCATTGTAAAGTCTTGCGGGTCTTCATACTTGGGATTAAGCAAGTGGGCTTGGGCCCTCTGTGCAAGAGCTGCGTAGGTCTTATTCCCCGTAAGGTCGCTCAGACGCGTCCACTCAAGCACGAGCGTGCCGATGCATGTGATGGAGTTGTCAATGTTGCCATGCTGGCGTGGCTTCGGGCTGAATACAATTTCATCATCTGGGATTCCACTTGGCGTGTCAAAGGCAATACTAAGGGCGTTTGCGAGATCCGTGGCCTTCTTTAGGAGTGCCTCTTTCAAGTGCGGTTCTTTTACCAGATGCTTGAATGGACCGGAGAGTAGGTCGTAGGCTGTGTAAGAAGAGGTCAGGGTTAGTCAAGTCATGCTCAGGTCGACACGGCTGTGCAAGCCGGGATTGGCAGAGACAGTACCTGAGACCAAACCTCCGAGGTAGCGAATGGTAGATTCAAACAGAGAGATTAACTGGCCATCGACAGCAGTCTTCGTAAAATCAGTCTTGGCAATGTGCCGCAGGATCTTGTCCACAATCTCAGCTTCGTTCATGATGATGGCCGTGCTCAGCCCGTCAACTGCCGTAGCGCCCCACCCATTGCTGTCGGCATGGTCGGCCTGTGTTAGTCCAGCTGTCATGGGGGTCCGGCATGGGCCTTGGCGCGATGGAACTTACCGATCGTTCTCGTATGACTTCTCGAGCGGGCGGAGCGTGTCATGGGGAAAGGCGTACTTCTCATACTGATCCCACGAGAATCGGAAAACCTCCTTGACGGCGGCTGCCTTTGGGTTGTCCTTTGATTTGACAGGTGGACCCTGGTTTACTCTCTCAACCTGCGCGAAACGGCCTCGGAACAGGTGCAAGACCAGCTGGAACAAAACAAAAGCTGTGCCCAACCAGACAAAGGCACGGGCTGCCGGTCTCATGGTGTCGTTTCAAGCGCGGCGAGAAGCGATTGAGTGGTAGACTCGAGAAGAGATGAAGATTGCAGGTTGCTGCCGTCAATTGAGGGGTCGACAGAAAGCTTGACTCGCTCCAATGCCTCCCATTGGAGTTAGTCGGCGAAGCTGGCTTCCCCTGATTCTGGAGCCAAAACACCATGCGAGCCTAATTTCCCGAAATCTTGACCCCCTGGCCCAATAGAAGCCGCTATACCAAACCGAGACAAAGCTTCACTGCCGCCTTTTGGCCCTCATGCACAACCCCGTACAAAAAAAAATTATTGTTGTCTGCGTGGGGCTAGGTTTGAGTCTGTGCAAGCTTAAGGCGGCGTGCAGATCATGACCCGAATAGGTATAGCAAAATCGATAGCGCATAGTGTAGGGCTTGCTCCAAACCATAATGATGGTAGCTTTTAGTTTGCATTTGGTATCGAAGATAATCTTTCGAGAGCCTCGACTCCCCCTGATACCGGACGGTTATTCACTAATGCCTTGGTGCCGGGACTACTGCTCGTTCGTCTCCACCTCATCCCAGACACAAGAACGTTTGTGCCCCAGATCTCAGATCAAACTGGAAAATCCAGCATCTTTCCCTCCCTCTGTGTCACTCGTTCGTCACCCATTCGTTATTACTGTATTTTGGTTAATTTTTCCTTTCTTCTTTTCGATACCTAACCGCCAGTATGCGCTGGGTATCTGTCTGCACTGCGCTTGGAGCCGTGCTGCTGCCGGCTGTCAACGCCATCCCGGTTGTTCGCCCCTGTCGGCCTTACTCGGCAGCGACGACATCAGCACCGCTCGTAGCGGAAACCACCACGTCGTCAATCTCGACTCTGGCTTCAACGTCGACGGAGACAGCGACAGCGACCGCAACCTTGAGCGAGACTCAAACCACGTTGGCCACATTGATTCGCACCGAGACGACTGTCCCGACGACCACGACTGGCTCGGCAACGACCACGGATGTGTCGACCACCAGCGGCGCTACTCCCGCTGTGGCAACTTTCAACGGTAATTTCGAGGGCAATGATCGTTCAGTTTGGGACTCGAGAACTGTGAACATTAGGAATATCCCGGCCAATGCTTACTCGGGAGGCTGGTATGCGTAAGTTTGCACTGATGGCTCGGCGATTGGTAATGCGTCGCTAACGTCACCAGCGAATATGTTGTCACCAACACACAAGCACAGGGAGGCAATAACCTCAACCAGACCATCAATGGCCTTGACACGTCCAGGCTCTTCCGTCTCTCCTTTGAAGGCAAGCTGTTTGAGGGTGCAATCCTCGGCGACGCAAATTGCTACATGGAGGCCTTGTTCAGTGGCCAGGTTCTAGCATCATGGGCCATTGATCCTGCCCAGGCGGGGCACTACGTCTCATACACAAAAGATTTCAGTGTTCCTTACAAAAACACCGAGCTTAGCCTGAGGCTGCGCTGCGATGCGGATAAAACCGTCACTCTCACGTTTGGTGTGGATGACATCGCCTTCGACGTACTTCCACAGTCGGCCGCAACGCAGACTACGACACTGGCACCGGCGATTTCGACATCTGCTGCTCCGTAGCCTTGATTTGCCCTGGACAACATTGGAATCGATCAGATTCAACTGATCATCTATTATTTTTCCCATTCTATTATAGGTTATAGCCTGTATTTGGTGTCACCTGGGATATCGAGGGCTCGCTTCTTTACCGTACTATTTTAATCTACCCAAGGAGCTAACATGTTCGTGTTTCTGCGGCTGTGTCGCTGCCCAAGACGTCTCCATGTCCAACCCATAAGCGCTCATTATTTAACATCTTCACATCAATAACTTTATTACCAATACAACCCAGATCCATTTTCCCCTATAAGACGCTAGGCAATTAATATCCTTTAAGCAAACCAGCAGCCACCAAGTCCCTACAAGAACCCTGTGACCAGAACCAATCACAACCATTTACTCCCAAAGTTCCCTTTTATCTACTCAAAACGCGACCAATTCCCCAACAATAGCTAGCCAAGCAGCTACCAAACCCAGAACCCACCGTAAGTACAGAGTCAAGTAGGTTTGCACCCTAGCCAAAGAGCAGACAGCAGCAACAGCCATGTTAGGTCACAGGAATACCGATCTTCGGAAGCCGCTAAACGACCACAACACGTACACTCTAGGATCTACTAGCAAGCATAATATCGCCATAGCCTATCTGCCCAAAGGCAAGATCAGAACAAGTTCAGCAGCAACTGTCGCTACCCACATGATCAACACCTTTCCGTTCATTAGGATCGGCCTCATGGTTGGAATCGGCGGAATTCCGTCCAAGGTTCGGCTCGGCAATGTGGTGGTCACCCGTAGGCCAGTTTCCAGGGGTCGTCCAGTGGGACTAGCGACACCAATAATGGGCTGAACACTGGGCTGACTGGGAGGCGCTTTACCCAGTGCGCAGCGCCATTTCTCTTTCTGGCTGCCGAGGCAGATATTTCGCGCAATCTACGGAATCTGAAGACTATTTTTGTATTGAGTCGCAATTTCCTGTTATTTGACCTAACCAGCTGTTCTTTCAGGTACAAAGGAAGACTTTTGGGCCAGATACTTCAGAGCACGTTGCTGTCTGAGGCCCCCCATAAGGCGTACTTCTAAGTGCACTGGCGTGGCGTGAATTGATTGGTAGCTATTTTACCAGCAAGTTTTTTTTCGTTCTTTTCGTCCCTATGTATAATTTTCCATTCTTTTAATAGGTAGCATCCTCTTCAATGTGCAATTACCGAGTCTTTTATTGGTTGAGGCTGGGACACAGCAACTGCCAGCCGTTGGTCATCACATTATTTTAGCCCTTTACTCCTCCATCTCTAACTGGCATATTCAGCTCCAAGGCAGAATCCCACTTAGGGCCCAGATTTGTGCGTAATCATCTACTTTGTACATAATTGGTCTCATTCCCCACCCGCCTAATTGTTGTGGGTGTTGTGCTACGTTGACATCGCCACGATCATCCGCCAGCCCCGTGGTAGGACACAAGTCTGAAGGCGCTGTAAATTTGGCCACTCATCAAAGATAACTCGAATTATGTGGTATCCATATTATGCATGTTCTTTCATAAATATGCTAATGCGTTGGGGGCTCCCCTCATCTTATCGGGTTAATCTAACAGACACAGGAAAACAACGAATGATAATGGAACACATGCAAGGCGGGGTAGCATGCGTGTATACTAAGCAGTGTAGCCATTACCTTTAACCGATTATTAGCGGGCTTACCCGGAAGCACAGCTATTTAAGAAGCGCTGACCGTCACGCCTTTCCCACGCTTACTTAATTTTATATGTAGCAAACCCCATCTCATACAACCGAACAACGCCTTTCTATACACCACTAGTAAAATTATTATTTCCATTACCCGATACCTGTCAAGAAAGTAGGAACATCAAAGGAAATGTGTCAAAAGTTCTGGATCAAATGGACATGTATCAACTGCCATGCGAATCTTCCCACTACTTACTGGAAAGATGAATGCGGTAAGCGACACTGCAGCAAGATAAAAAAACACGAAAACTCCGAGATGAGACCATTGGGCTGGGCAGATAGCTGTAAAAATCCACGCTGTCAAACGCCAGAAGCATTGTAAGTTGATCTGGTTCACTGATTTCAATACTGAAAGTGAAGCAATGATACTTACAGCTTTAAAGAGCAAACAGCAATGCACTTATGGAAGCTCAAAGGGCTGGTTACTCTAAAAGAACTTGACATAACGGCCCGGTCCCGAGCGGGCTACAAGGTAGTCAGGCAATCTGTCCGCTCAACAAGACTGGAATGGAAAGACATCAGAGCTTCATGGAATTAAAAAAAAGAAAACATAGAGCAAGGCACAAATAGGACAGCCGGGCTGATAGAATAATAGACTTGCATGGGTTGAACCAGAGCGTCTCCGAGCTAGTCTACGGTCTAGAAGAACAGGAGCCTTGGTGGCTTTAGTTCGACGCCAATCATGGACATAAAAGCCCCGACTGATCGAATCCATTTTTACCTCCGATCCGACGCTCTCCATACACAAGTACAAGCTCCCGTATATCGTAAGAGGTTCAAATTTCCGCAAACACAGCTTTACGCGCAACCAGCAAATTCCGCTCAGAGAAATCCAACAACCACAAGACCGGCGGCGGCGGCGGCAGCGGCAGCGACAAGCCCCAGTCCAACCTCGCGCGGGGCAGCATCACTCGAGTCTGAAGCTGCGGCCTGGTCGGAAGCCACCGTCCCCGTTGCCCCCGCTGCTGTTCCGACTGCCGTTCCCGCACTCTCCCACGTAATGCTGTCGCAGACGCCAGTGTAGTCGCCGCCGGCAAACCCCCCGAACCGGCCCCCCCTCCAGCCGCCAAAGCCGCCATAGCCGCCATCATAGTCGGAAAAGTCGGAGCACGCGCTCAGGACGCTCGAGTAGTCGCTCTGATGCTCGGACTGCCAGCTCTGGACCTGGCTCACCCACGACGTGTATTCGTCGGCGAGGGAGCCCGTGACGGCGGGGACCACGCACGGCTCCGTGTATGTCCAGAACTGCGTCTGCTGGGCCAGGAAGCTGGAGAGCGACGAGCCGGGCGTGGGCACGTCGGAAAAGGTGGAATACCTGGACCCGATGGCCGAGGAGCACGCGGAGTCGTAGTCGTGGTCGCCGTGGCCGCCACCCCCGCCGCGGTTGTCCAGCTCGGCAGCTATGGAGGTGGCAGCAAGCGCCGCAGCGAGGATCATTGAACAATTAATAACAAGCATGTTGGCAGTTTGTGGAAACAAAAGAATTGTTATGAGGCAAGGGAAGCAGGACTTTTGCGAAACTGCACAAGAGGATGGTCGGTTTTTAAATTTTGGCCGACATCTTCATGTTTCATCCATTGTATGCTGATGATGTCAAACCTGCAGCTCACCTCATGCTTAACGCGCGTTCGGGACGACCTTGTTTGACAGCTTGGTGGTGTCGCATGGTAATAGGTCGTTTGAAACCCGAGCTGACCTGGTTGCGCGGCCCACGGATCCACCGGTCATCAACCGCGGACCCCGATAGGGCTGCTGACAATTAGGCTGGGCTATCGCTTGGTAACCCGTCACATGGCCAGCTGAGGATCACAGCAATTCGATCTGCAAATCCAAGTGGCATTGTTCCGATGGCCGCTCTTGGTTGCAACCACAGCCCCGCCGTTCAAGCCTGTGGCGTGTTCCATGGCAGTATGCGAGAGGCAGCTGGGCTGGTCGCCTGAAATTTTATATCGCTGTGCGGAGGGGAAGAGTTTGCGGGTTTTTACCTTTGGGCAGTGGCTACGCTAAACTTTGTTATCGTGGCGGAGTATATCACAGCCGTGGGACATGTCAAGGGACTTGAGAAACACTTCTCGCATTGCAAATGGTTCGAAGATTAAGCATAGCGGGGAAGCTTTAACCTAGTGTAGAACTGTCCCGTTGTAGAAAAATGAGCCTAGGTTACTTCTGCTCCTTCAACGCCGCCTCAATAATGTACGCAGCCTTCATTAACAGGCTCTCATGCATCCGCGGGGCCACTACTTGGATGCCGACCGGCAAGCGAGCATTCTTACCCACATCGTAATGCTTGTAAAGATAGGCCTCAATGTCATTTTTCGGCTCGTAGCTCTCCCGCCCAACATCTCTTGCCCCATTTTCCAACCCGGAGAGTTCCAGGCCTGGCAAAACAATAGCTGGATAGGAAAGCAAGTTCCAAATAGCCGAGTAGCCCCAGTATTTGCTTGTGCCCAGCGCAGGGGCAGTAGATGGGGTTACCGGGGCGATGACAACATCGATCTCGGCCTTGTTCCAGTGCGCTGCGTAGGCAGCCTTGAACTTATCGCGCGCTTCCTTCCGTTCCTCGAGGGATGACCCGATGGCAGGCACGTTTGATTGACACTCGTTCAAAATCCACTCGGTCAGCGGCCTGAGGGGCTCCGATCCTTCGTCGCATATCCTGCGCACATCGGCGCCACCGTCCTCAAAGTAGAGGGCCGAGATGATCCTCCAGGCCTTCTCGTGATCCAGGGGCTGAAACTCTTTGACCTGGACGGACCCGGCGCTTTCCAGCTTTTCCTTGATCTTGTTCAACACCCTGCGGACAGGGGGCAACGGGGACACGCGGCCGTCGTCAAGTATGATGCCAACGCGGAGCGGCACGCTGGGATCAAGAGAGCGGCCAACCGTGGGGTTCAAGATATCGCAAGCTATAAGCGACGTATCCTCCATCCAGGCCCGTACCGATGAGTATGCATTGCAAAACATCTCGATATCCCGCAACGACCTCGCAAATGGTCCGAGAGTCCCCGCAATCGAGTCAGCGCCTGGCGAAGGAAGTTTGACTCCCGCACCACCGATGCGTCCAGGCGTCGGCAACATTCCATACAACTGGGACAGGTTAATACATTGCAGCTCACTCATCTCCACAAGGATTTCAACTCACGCCATTCAGTGCTGCTGGCACCCGAATCGACCCTCCAATGTCTCCGCCAATCCCTAACGGGGTCCCTTTCATCCCCATTAAAGCTCCCTCGCCGCCTGTACTGCCACCAGAGGTGTTGCTCCTCATGTGAGGGTTGACGGTCTCTCCGTAGATGTTATTCGACGTCTCCAACTGCATCAGCGACTGGGGCACATTGGTGCGGGCAAAGACCACGGCACCCAGCCGTTTGAGGCACTTCACGATGTGAGCATCCTCCTGGCTCCTCTCGTTGACCCAAGCCACGAATCCGATATTGGTAAGACGCCCGCCTACTCCGGCTATCTCCTTGACTGATACAGGTAATCCGTGGAGCGGGCCCTTGGTCTGTCCGGTTTTGGCGAGGTAATCGTCGCAGGCTTTTGCATCAATCAAAGCGTCGGGAATAAGCTCGGTGAGACAGTTGGTCTATCAGCCGTGTGGTTAATAACAGCTTGACCCATGCGTTACCCGGGCCAATGCGCTTCTGAGTTTGTTTGTCGCATCATCAGGAGTTTCACTCACGCATTGTTGAGCTATCGTGGCTCGTTTCCTAAACGCCGTGAGAAGCGTCGAGGAGCTGATCTTTTTTGACGCCAGCATCTCCAGCAAATCAGTGGCGTCATAGTTCTCCGTGAGGTCCAGTTCTTGCTCCGACAAGAGCCCACATTTTTTGGGGATCTGTGTCGTATCCAACGGAAGCTTGTGCCACTCCTCAATGAGGAAGGCGCTTTTCTCGAGCGAGGAATCTCTTGCATCCAACGCTGGTTGGATGCGCTGCTGTAGGGTGGACATGGCTAAGTGAAAAGGGGCAGCAAAAGTTGATTTCTGATATCGGCGGTGGCAGGGTTGAAGCAGAATCTAGGCGCAGGCCCTGGCCGATTTTATGAGGGGAACATCTTTATACATGTGATGGTACCTCAGATTGATAAGCCCCGGCGTATCTTCCCATTCCACCAATAAGTCCCGTCGGTGAATATCAAACAAGCTTGAAAGTCCTTGTCAATGCCTGCCGGCTTCGTTTTGGTGCATCGTCTTGTCTCTTCTGAGCTGTGTGCATGAACTCCATGACCAATATCTGCGGACCTTGCAGAAAATAGTACAAGCCAGAGTAACACTTTCCCAATCACAAGACAGCAGATCATGAGCTACAATTGAAATGTGGCGTGCGTAAGCCCCGCATATCGTCTCAGTTTGTCACGGGGACCTTTGGTGCGGAGTTGCGCGACTTGTGGGCCGTATTCTCCATCGCACGGCGAGTCGCGCCATGATAGTGTTCCGGCGTGTGATATCTTATGCATAGCTACTATAAAGCATACCACATCGAATCTCCATATCTTCGAGACAGACAATTTGGTTTCGAGATACGTGCCTCAATCGATAGCAGTCTGTTGAATTCAACAAGTGTTATTCGCGGGGTTTTTCATGATCTGATAGCCGAAATGCAGCTGATGGAGCTTACGTTGCATTTTGTCCCCCGCTCGAGAGCGAGCCAGTCAAAACAGTGCCGTGTGCACCAACACTTTGATGAGCTTTGGATTCTATTTGCTGAGCCATGTAATCCCTCTCTATATTAGAAATTACTTGCATTCAAGTTGCATCAGGTGGTGTTCTTTCAGATGTGGTTTTTAAAATGGCTTCTCTTTTCTTTTCATTGTGATAGTTATTTATAGCAGATTAATTTACCGTATTGTAGAGCGAACAAAGACTTTCCCAACAATTTATCGCTATACTCAGAGCCTCGAGATGATGGCCGACTATGGTCAGTCCCGTTGGTCTTGCGGAGGTCACTGAAAAGTGATTGCGTTTGGCGCTAATGGGGTTTGAAATGTCTCATCCGCTTCCAAAGTTGAAAGCTTGTTTTTTTTTTTTTACTTCCCGCCTCCCAACAGCAGAGCAGAATGCTCAGTATTCATCCATCTGTATTCATCCAATTCAGCCCCACTGTGACGGCTAGATGGCCGATCTCTATCCTGAATCCAAGACATCTCATCTGACCCACTTGATACGATTTGTTACGGTTGTGGCTGCTCCTGTATCAGCCACATGGTGTTGTCTAATTGGGCATTGGCGATAGAACGACGCGAAGCTTGATTCAATAGGCTTAGTCCCAAACGGAACGGGTATCATGGAGCATGAGGGGCAATTTTGCACCAGTCCCATTCTACCATCCTAGGCCCAACACCTGCATATCTAGTTGCAAATAGAGCAGCTTCTGAGCAAGACTAAACAAATCACAAGTCTAAAAGCCCATTTTAGTGGGGAAGCCCCGTATAGATGAGGGGCTAAGAGCTCATGATTCTCCTGTCGGCTATGCAGTTGATAGCGAAACTCGGCAATTTATACCGAGGTCATCCAAAAAAGCTTCAATTGCAGCTACAGCAAGCCTGGCATCCGATCAGTTAAGTCTCAACTCAGCGTCAGGGGAGTAATTACTTTCGCCGATATCGCAGGCAGAGGTGTCATAAACCTATTCTTCCTATTTGATTCTTGTATATTAAAATCTGAAATAAAATGAAAACTGATAATTCAGTTACAAGAACCAGAGGGAGTAAAATTAACGACAGGACCTACAATCTGTCGACTAAAAGTTCGGACCGACATGACCAAATCGGTACCCTCAATGCAAAGCCTATTTTAAACCAAAGATTCAGTGCAGAAACAGTTTCCTCTTGTCCTAGGACTCCTTCTTCGTTTTCTTCACACTGACCCACTCAATCGACAGGCTGCCGATTATGGTAAGCGCCGACATGCACAGACCGACTGTGAAGACCTTGGTCACGGCACCGTTATATGCTTCAAGCACCGTCTGCAGATGTTGCGAAGGCACCACTGTCCTGATTTCGGTCGCACCAACATCATTGAGGCTCGACACATCAAACCCTCCATTGGGAAACGCGGCTCGAAGATTTTTGACGAGCTCGTTCTGAAGCACGGACTGTCCAATTGAGACGAAGATTGCGCCGCTGATGGTTTGCACGAGCATAACGATGGATGTGCCTGCGGGAATCTCTTCCTTGGACAAGATGGTCTGCGTTGCGATGAAAGGCTGCTGTTGGCCCATTCCGAGTCCGATCCCTGTCAGGGCTTGGTAGCCAATCCACTTGGAAGACCCTGTGTTCAGCTTCCATGTTGTCAGAAGGCCCTCGCCAATCGGTGCAATTATAGACCCTGATATCATAAAGGGGGCGTCTATAAAAAAGGAATATTAGTAAAAATGCAACTCTGTACCAAGGACATCCGGGGCATACTTGCAGTAACCAAACTTGGACACCAAGAGACCGCAAAAAATGGACATGATGATGACTCCCAAGATAAATGGGAGGAGATCGATCCCAGACTGCACAGGGCTCGAGCCGCGAATAACCTGATGCCAAAACGGTATGTAGTAGGTGAAAGTCATGAATGCCGCTCCGTTGCAGAAGCAATTCCATGTAGCCGCCGCCATGCTCCTCCTGGTCAACATCCGAACGGGCAATGCGGCTTCAGCGCCTTTCCAATGCTCGAATAGCAAGAATGAAATCATCAGGACACCGAACAACACAATCAGAGCAATGATTCGGCCATTATTCCAAGAGTACTTTGACCCACCCCACTGCAGCGCGAGCAAAAGACACACAACAGCCGGGATGAAGACGACCAAACCGACGGCATCGATCTTCTTAAGCCTCTCTTTTATGGGAGCTGATTCGACCTCAGGGCGCTCGATTGGCCGAAGGAAGAAGAAGATGGCGACGATGGCGACGACGCCAAACGGTAAGTTGATGTAAAAGCACCACCGCCAGGTCAGCTTGGTCGTGAAAACTCCGCCCAACGTCGGACTCAGAACCGAAGCAATGGCCACAATAAGCCCTATTGAAGAGGTGAATACGGGACGTATGCGGAGCGGAACCGAGTTTGCAATGATGATCAGCGCACCCAACGTGATGCCAGCGCCACCTAAGCCTGAGATGGCGCGGCCAACAATGAGGGCGGTGCTAGACGGTGCGACGCCGCAAACCAGAGAACCCAGCTCAAAAATGGATATGGCAGTGAGGAAAGTGTATTTGATGGAGAAGTTGGAGTAGACGCGGCCGTAGAGGAGCTGGAACGCGGATGTGGTCAAGAGGTAGCCTGGTGTTGAGGGAGTGGTCAGCAAAGCTAATGGATCCTGAAGTTGAGAAGGTCCGGACGAACTCACCACTACCATACCATCCCATATCTGACGTCTTTTTGAAATCTGACGTGATGCTCGGAATCGCATTGGCGATAATTGTTTGGTCCTTGGTCATGTCAGCGTGTCAAAGGCGGGACTGACAGTAGGAAACACACCAGTGCCACCAAAAAAACAGAAAACCACAAGCTCATGCCAATTAGAATCAACCTCGGGAGGGGAATGGGCTTTTCAATAATGACTTCATTCGTTTTCTTTTCATCCTGGGTTGAGTTGCAAGGTGAGTGATCTGGCTTATATTGATCTATGTCCCCAATCGACACATTGGAGGCAGTGTTATTTGCTGACATGATGGCAGGAGTGTCGTAATTTCGCCCGTCTGTTTCTTTTTCAGGTAAATCTAAAGCTGATAGAATGAGGGAGAAACCAATACACGAGAAGGGTAATGTCCAGATTTTTATATCAAGATGTCTGGCAACTCAGCAATACAGGGTAGCGTCGATTTGGTGATCGTTGTGACAGGGATCGCATCGCCTTACAGACTAGGTTTAGCGTCATCGTGTCCCGTCATTGACAAGGATCGCACCGCTTTCCAAATGCAGTTTAGTCTCATTATGGGCTGTCAGCGGGCTGTCTTTCTCTTGGCTAGCTGGGGCTTCGTGACTTGTTTTCTATCATCAATTATTTGGGCTTGGAACCATGATCATCTGCGGCACTGACAAGTCTTTGCCTTGTGTGCCCGTATCCAAGGGCTGCATTACCTGCGTGGCTCGCAAGACACGCTGTGGTTCGTGTTGCTGCTGCTCTCCAACCATTTCTATCCCCTGCTAATGGACCCACACAGACGGGAGACGACCGACATGCCTCGCCTGCCAAGATCGAAAACAGGTGTGTCAAGGATATCGGAGACAAAACTTTGTTTTTCTGAACGATGGCTGGCGAGCTCCCGGCGTGGCAACTAGAAAAGCTAAGAAGAAGAGGGCAACCCCTGTTCCCGACACCACCCCGAGCAAAACGCTGGCCTTGAATCGATCTGAGTTGCATGTTGCATTCTTCTTATCCCAGTTCGCCACACACATTCTTGGAAGCAGCGGCTTTATGGGGGAGATTTTTGGCTACTACTTTTCCATGTCGCCCTTTCGTACTTCCTCTAATCCTGATCTCAGTGTCGTATCCTCCAAACCGGTTGTGCTTGCGGTTGAAGCTCTTGCTCAAGGCTACTTCGGTCGGGCAAATGCTGACTTGAAATCGGTGCAGCAGAGCTTTCAGAAATATGGCATGGCTCTGCAGTCCATGTCGACCGAGTTGTACAAGCTGCATCTTGATGAGTCTGCCTTCCAATCCCTTTCCGAAGATGATTGGCAGCACATGGCTTTCTTTTGCATTGTTATGGCTTTCTGGGAAGTATGTTGTTGACGCTGAATCAGGAGCCTCAGTTGTCTGGGATGGATGCTAATAGTGTGGCAGCTAAAAATGTCCCCTGATTCACGCAATTGGCAGAAGCATATCTGTGGTTTAGCCACAACAATTGTTCTACGAGGCACAGACCACGCGTACTCGCCAACGAACACCAAGTTACTAGCCATGTCCCGATTGTTTATCGTACGTCTGCACACCTGTTTTCTTGAGGGTTCAGGGGCTGTGGCTAAGATGTGGCAGATTTTACAAACGCTCTCGTCAAGACAACCGAATGTTCTTTTGTCCCAGGATTGGCTTCTGAGCTCACCCATACGCTCAGCTTGGCGAGCGGAAACTAGTCCGTTGATGGTTACTCGTAAACGTCCTCGATCTACCCCCGACTACACGCTATTCACCTCACTGGACGATCTAATGGCTGATATCACACCCATTGTTGATATCATGGTCCAATACGATAGACTACTTGACCGACTACCCGCAATCTATCTAAAATGTGACGGCTATACTGCCTCCACATTGGTGGGGCTATATAATGCAACCGAAGCGATTCTGCGTCGGGTTGAAGCGTTGCAGGTGAATTGGGACATGACTGCATGCGAACTGCCCGTGGAAGAATGGGCGGCCCGTCACCAGGGCATCACCGTTGAATCTATTAATTTGGACTTCAAATTGCTTTTCGACACGGCGCTAACATTTAGCTCAATGGGAGAGTACCATGCTGTAGCGCTCTACTGGACAACGGCTATGACGCTGCGTATCTTCATGATCGAGATGCTGGACCTGCTGGTTGGCATCAAGTCTCCGCACATTCCTCCAGACCATATCGAAAAGATGAAATTGCATCGGGTCCAGCTGATGAGCTACACAAGGCAAGTATTGAGAACAATTGGCTTTGCTTCCATGAAAGGCAACCGTACCGTCGCTCCTTTCTTCATGGCGACAGCATTTCAAATGGCTATTGTCACGCTAGAGAGAGAATGCTCCATTCTGGATACGCGAAATGAGCAAGTCGAGATGGAGCGATGCATGAAGATGAAGAGACTCGCTGAACGCTACCTAGACTGGGCCATGGAGAGCAAGATTCCCATTCGTTTGGATCTTCGTCCACGTCGATAAATATTCTCAGTTGGGTGGCTTTGACATATTGGCAGATCTTACAGGTCCATATTGAGCCACCAATGTCATGTTTATGTATATTAATGCAGAGAAGTGCAAACCAATTCATTGAAAGAAAAGGCTTGACGATTCAATAAAATCCAAATCCAAAGCCGCTTCTTGTCTCCAATTTCCGTGTGTTGATAGATTAGTCGAAAATGTATCATCTCTGAAATATGGTATCGTATATTCAAATTTGCTACTCGAACCCTTTTTACATTACTTCAGGCTCATATCCAAACTGATAGCCTTGAATTGCCCGCTATCCACATGTTGATATCTCTTCTCGCTTACAAATTCGGAAATGCATGCTCCCACGTTATCCTCCCCTGCGGCAGCTCCCTGGCGGCGACGTAATTCAGAACAAGCCCCTTACTGATGCCGGGGCTCGTGAGCCTGTTCGCCAGAAGCTTGGCGAAGAAATTGCGAGACAGGACGAAGCGACTCATGAAGTAGTACATGCTGTTGGCCCACGCGTGCAGGCGCGTCAGCATGGCGGCCGCCTCAAAGTCCTTGTGCAAGGGTCGGAACCGCTGCTGGCGGTAGGCGTCAAAGACGCCCGAGACGATCTCGCTCTCCGGCTGGCCCTCGGAGGTCTGGATGGCCGAGTGCAGCAGGTTGCAGAGCGACACGACATCCTGGATGCCGTTGTTCAGCCCGAGGCCCGCGTTGGGCGTGAAGCGGTGAATCGAGTCTCCGACGAGCACGATGCGGCCCCAGCTCCAGTTGAAGGCGATGCCCTCCTCGACATCCGACATGCCGGCCGTGGAGCGCCGCGAGAACACGTCCTTGAGCTTGAGGGTCTCGTTGACCGGAAAGTGAGAGATGCTGTCGGCGAATGCCAGCACGTCTTCTTCCGAATAAGAGTATCGCTCCTGGGTCTCTTTGGGCAGCTTTTCGTAGCACAGAATCCAGCCGCGGTCGAGGCCGGTGAGGTACATGATGGATTTGCCCTTGCTCGTCGTCTCAAAACACTCTCCGGCGCCGGAAGACCGGGGGAAGCTGCTCCACATGCATCTGTACTCGGTTCTGAACGGGTTTTCATCATCCCAGGATCTCTTTGGGTCGTCCTGCATCGCAAGATTTCGCATTATGCGACGGGTAGCGCTGTGAACACCGTCGGCACCAATAACAATGGAGCCCTGATAGCTTGTCCCGTCGCTGCACGACACAGATACCCCATTGTTGGTGGATGATATGTCTGTTACCGTTTTGCGCGTCAGGTACTTGGCTTTGGCAGCCTCAGGGAGACCGTCGTAGATGACCTGCACTAATTGGGCACGATGAAAAACCATCAATCCGCTGCCGTGACTAGTTGGTTTACGTTAGTTTACTGAGACCGTCCAAGGATGCCGATTTGAATTGGAGACACTCACTTGTCTTTCAGCTCCCGAAAGTCAGTTACCTTCTTGTATTGGTACCCATCGGCGCGAAAGGCCTTGTGGTGGAGCAGCTCCTCGCCAATTGCCTTGAGTTTATCCAAAAGCCCAAGCTGGTGCATGATGCGCAGGTTGTGTGGCCCCAGAACAAGACAAGCACCGACATCAGCCTTGACACTTGATCGCTGTTCCAACACCACAAAGTCTATTCCGGCCTGCACCAACGCGTGGGCAGCTACCAAGCCGGCGGGGCCGCCCCCGACAATGATTACCTTGAACTTGGTAGCGTCCATTTTTTCCGAAACGAAATGGGAGTCAGTCTTGTGTCTGAAGATGAAGAGCTCGAAGTCTGTATCAGGGCGCCGTTAAGATTAGAGCGCTGAATAAAGCCGGATGGTAATCTCGTGGGCGTGTGACTATCTGTACTGAGCGACCGCGATTCCTGCAAGGAAAACTCATCCATTTAACGACGTTTCATGGCCCTACTGATGTCCAGGACATGGGACTCGCTTGTGCAGCGGAGCTTGGCAGATAACACACGTAACTAAGACATGCATTGGGGGGGGGGGGGGTCAATGCGTAGTTGAGCATGCAAGACATCTGGCCAAGACACGGATGTCCTGGTGCATTCACGCAGAGTTTGGTGGAATAGGACCCTCGAAACAACTCTTCTGATCGACACAGCTATTACATCATCCATGTTGGCTTTAAACTCAGGTTCGCGCCCGTCGTCGGATTCACCGAGACATGGTAGAACAACGTTGTCTGGCTACCACCACATGGGAAAACGAGCATTGATCATCCGCTTCCAACATCTCGTCATTTCTACCCCGCGAGTGGCGCTCGAATAACGCAACAACAGGGCCCTATAACGGGGATAATCTTATTTAGATACTCTGGTGAATGGTGGCGAAGGCTGTGGACGTTCACGAGAGCTGTGGGCACTTCATTTGCTTTTTGTGGCTTGCCTCATGGACCACCGACGAGTTTCTATTCCTACTGTACGGAGCCGCTTTATTCTCCATGACCTGTCCGGCTCTAAATTCCCCCATTGGAGATTAGCGCGGGAATTAGAAAGGAATAGGTGATCTTGAAGATTGGGAAAATTGGTGTGGACAACTTCTCTTGGCTCGCAAGTTGGACTTTAGAGATGGACGTATATTTCTTGAAATAATTGAAGGGTGTGAATCGATTCCGTTCTGTTCCCAACTGCACAGAACATTTTCTTTATCCTCGCGGTCTCCTTTGAGCATATTAGGGCTAGATATAGGGACCTGGCTTAGAGTTGCCAAGCGTGATAGTTTGCATACGGATTCTGTGCGATGAGTGAGATATATTGTGTGGACACTGTGATTCGGTCGAAAAGATTGCCTTTAGATTAATGAAACTAAACCCGTTAGGCTTGCACCTGATCAGTCACGAGACGTACTTAGTTCAGTACTAAAGGATGGTGTTTGTGCCTTCTTTTAGGATATCCATAATGTTTGAAAGCTTGTTCTAGTCAGCGGCATGCTGCATACAGTGCAGAGTGAAAACAAAAAAAGCAAAAGTCGGACCGACCATGATTTCACTGCGTTTCGCGACATCGGCTAAACTTGAACATGTGTGCATGATTGCATCTCAAACGGAAGCCTTTGATGAGTGGGATGGCTGAGGAGAAAAGAAAAGACAAGACTAACAGTGCCTCGAGGAGTTGGACTGCGATTGATATGCTCCAGCTGCCAAGGTTCTTTATGGCGGTTTTGAGAGCTCGGGCTTGTTGGTCTCAGATTGTGCATGATCGACATGTCAAAGCGGCCTCAGTACCCCTGAGTAAGTGATTGAGGCTGCTTACGGCGTCAAAGCTGATGGCCTCTAGACCGCTAGAGCGATGGTCTAGTGATTTTGTGATGAAAAAAGCAACGTGCGCTGCATTGACATGACGCCACTCATCACTCTTCGATCGGGAAAAGAGAAAATTCCAAAGATTCTTGTTCGTATTAGCCCATAATGAAGCTCTATGAGTCTGAATGTATGCATGGATCTTGCGTTGTAGATATCAAATTATTTGCGTGACAAACACAGCATACCTCACCGGGAATCCCAAAATCCACAGTCGAGAAAATTGACCAAGAGAAGGACAAATATAAAAGAGCGGAAGAGTAAAAAGAAGAGGACTGTATTTGTGTAGTAAAACAAGCTCTTGGATTTACTTTACAGATTTCGTGGCAGCAGGTTCAGAGTCTCGTAAGTCTGCGCATGGTTCCTCATGTTGATCTCGTGAAATTCATCACATCTAAGGGGGTCGACGTCAACTGGACATGAACCTGAAACCGGGGCTATGTAAAATCATTCCGAAAAGGGGAACTAGGGTAAATTGAATGTGCAAACTGTTTTGCCACTTTGTGGTCGGGCGTCTTTAGCTTTCTCATATATTGTATTGTAAAAGAATTCTCGTTTTTGATCCAAACCACAATCTGTCGCAAAGATGCTAGTCATTCTGCACGTGCAATCTAACTTACAGCTGCCTCAGTGTTCTTGGCACGTCCAAGTGGAGATGAGTTCTTGAGCTTTTTCACGGGCCGCCGCTAATTTTAGGTGGCTGTATTCGTTGATCGATTAACCACATTTGATTGGTTTGTTGGTTGAGACTCAACTGCACATAACCCAACCCTAACCAGTGAAGCCAATCAAAAAAAATGTTTTAGCGAAATGAATTTGTCAGTTATCACGAATTCTTTCTGCTCTCTCATTTGAATCGCGGTTCTTCAGAAGAGAGATTTTTGCAAGGTACCCGTTGGAGCTTCCATTAGACGTGAACATGGCTGGGTTTATTGAAGCCTATCCTGACAATTCGCCATACATTCTCAGATTGAACTTTCCAATTTAGAGATTAAGAATCATGCCACTTCCTGTCCGTGTGTGTTGGTTCACAGCATATCATGCAGTTCTGATACGATGCTATTGGTTCGCGTCCAGGTTTATCCACAGGGATACGTAGCTATAAAGTGAATGATCTCTTTTGATGAGGGGTAGCGGAGCATCTCAGGAATCCAAATTCTTCAACCAAAACAGACACGACATCAACTGTGGAAAATGTGCCCAGACGACGTAGCTACACCCGGTGCAGATCCTCAAGTGGACCCGGATGATCATGTAATGGATGCAAACTCCTCTTTTGATGACTCCCAGCTGATCCAATCACACAGGAGGACCTAGACTCTTCGCTTGGTGATGTAAGAGTGCCTGTATTCCTCTTTATTAAGAAGACAGAATCTCTAAACGCTCTCAATCACAGGATACAATCTCATCTGCTTAGAGTATTTCTACCTCCATTCTAGACTACCGCCGTGAAAATGGGCGCACATACCATCGGTACAAGGATGGAAGTGGGTCTTCATTCCTCTTGACCACCGATCATCCATCACTGACAGATTAAGAATACAACCTTCCCAACGACGAAGTCGAAAATGAAAGATTAGGTGAGAAGAGCGCTGCGGTTGCATTCAGCACTAATCTTGTATAGACCTGCAGCATCATCAATGGCTTCTTACCTTGGAGGATGGTCTTGGCCTCGCCCCCTCGAACAAGGCTAGGTCGGGGATCAAGAGGGCGCTTGACTTGGGCTGTGGGACAGGAATTTGGGTCGTTGACTTTGCTGATGAGCACCCAGAGGCCGAGGTAACAAATACCACTTCCCGACTGGGATACATGATTGAACAGACATGACTGACGGTATCGTAGGTTATCGGTATTGATCTCTCGCATATTCAACCGGATTTGTATGCGACCTATCAAAAATGCAGAAAAAGAGATACTGAGATGTTGGCAGTGTCACCCCAAATGTACGGTTTATCATTGACGATATTGATGAGGAGTGGAACTACGCGGAGCCATTCGACTACATCCATAGTAGAGCAATGAATTTCAGTGTCAAAAATTGGAGCGACTATCTTCAGAAGATATACGAGTAGGTTCAAATTGTTTGAGATGCTCTGGACTGGAGGCTAAATTTGGTAGCAATCTGGCACCTGGCGGGTTCGTTCGTCGAGGTCCAAGAGATCGATGTCATGCTGACATCGGATGATGGCAGCCTCAGCAAAGAGCACAACTTGCTCAAATGGTGTACTCTCCTCAACGAAGCTTCTGTCATGGTCAAAAGACCGTGTCAAATCTTTGAGAGCATTGAAAAGGCGATGAAAGCGGTCGGATTCACAGACGTCAGCTTGAATAGATTCAAGTGGCCGACGAATCCTTGGCCAAAAGACAAGAAGCATAAAGAAATCGGCACATGGAACAAAGTAAACTGGATAGATGCATTGGAGGCTCTTACTATGGCGCCCTTTACCAGAATTCATAGGTGGTCAAAGGAAGCAGTGGCGGTATTTCTGACAGAGGTCAGGAAGGACCTAATTAACCTAAATATCCATGCGTACACTCCAGTGTAAGTTGGCGACATGATTCGTTTGTCTCATCGAGTTAATATTAACGTCTGAACAGATGCTCTATATATGGGAAGAAGCCCGAAGAAAAGTGATCCTTTCGAACAGTTCTGTGATTATATTAATCCACGTCCCTAGCTAATTTACACTTGAAGCTCGGTAGGTGAATGAAATTCGTCTGCTTCTTCGAAATCATATCCTAGGAATCTGCTTTGAGCATTTAATGTGTTGACCTCAACCATTATCAGAATGGCCCAGAGCTCTATATTACAGTGAAACAGTGTGCAGTTGATCATAATCGTGTCTTTTCCATCTGAGCCTCCTCTTTGCCGTTGGTCTCCCTGACTTCTGCCCCGCGCATCAATACTTTGAACCATTTTAGGAAAACAGTAGATATATGAATTATTTTAAATAGTACTTCGTTAATGATCCGGGTGCTAGCTTCACCCAGCGGTGATTTTCTTCAATAAAATAGAGTAACAGAATTATGGCGGGCGAAACGCTAAACTGCTAAAGTGACACTGAGACTACGAGTTCATGAAATATCTTGCAAAGGAAAATCATCAAAAGAGAAAAAAAGTTCAGAAAACCCCGGCCAAGCCAACTCATCCAGCTCTGAAGCCCACGTCGACGTTTCTCCAGTGTTATACTCGGTGGCGACCGCATTGTTCAATACGTCAGGCCCATCATTCAAGGGCTCAAACTCAATATTGTTTTGTGTAAGAATCTTTTCAAAAACGAGCCTTAAAAGTCTCATTGATGGAATGTCTGACAGCTCTTTCAACATCAACATGGCTTGTCGTATCGAGATGCGAGACATTGACCGCACAACATCGGGTTCTGCGGTATCCATGGCTGCTTCAATGTGCAGGGCAAGTAAAATCGGAATACAAGTGGCACTTTTCAAATACGATGTCAGATTTTGAAAGCGACTAAAATGATATGGAAAACTCACAATGAATAGGGCAACTTCAAGAGCGCGTTGTTGGCCAACACTTTTGCTGTTATGGTGTCCAGTTCTAGCATGGCAGAGCGGAGTCGTTGTTTCGCCCAGTCGCTTTGCTGGTGGTTTCCAGGTTGCAATTTCGCACGTAGAAGACGGACAAGAACAGCTTCAAATCGATAGCTGCTGGCTAGTAGAAAAAACCAGCTTGTGTCTTCTCTGAGAGATTGATCATTAATCTGCAGAGCGTGTCTGACAGAAGAGCGCCATGCATCCAGCAGATCGATGACAGATTCAGGACTCTGTCCACTAACTGTCGTGACAGCCGTCAAGCATCTGGATCCTTTTTTATTCTGGTTAACGCAGATCAACAACAGGCATTTTACGTTGCTCACCCGTTGTTACCAGATTACAGTACCAAATGAACTGTAGCTTCTGACGATTTGTGAACGGTAATAGTTGCAATTCGGAATCCTCAACATCATCTTCCTGGGTATCCCAGTCTGATTCAGTCAAGACACCAACGGTGTCCTCATTCTGACCCAATAGCTTCATCCGGTGGGACCCTAAAAACGAGAGCAAAACCTCGCGACACTTGGAGACACCTTGTCATCAACAATTGTGAATTCAACAAATGTTGAAATTGACTCACATAGAGAGACCACCAAATTCTCTTATAGAGTTTGGAGAACTTCCACTTGCCTTCTTCTCCTCGATCGGTTTCTATGTTGCTGAGACCAGTCAATCATGAAAAATACATGGAAAATCTGGATTGTAGGTGACATACCAGCATTCGGTGTTGTTGTTCGTCAGGAGGCGAACGGCGTTGTAAAACCAATACCGGAAGTCCTTATTGGTTTGGCTACTATTTGCCACCACTCCCAAGATGAAAGAGCCTTGTAAGAGGCAGGTGGGGTCGGTTTCATACTCAAAGTCGTACAGCAATGTCGCTTTGGTGCGGAAAGCAGCAGTAGCCTGCGTCCGACTCTCAAAGCCGCACTCAATAGCAACTATTGGCGAGACATGCATCATACCAGCTGCCATGATGGAATATAGCAGGAACAGGGAACAGTTGCCAGAGCTGAAGCTTCTGACAAAGGCCGCTCGATCGATGACTGGGGAAAATGGATCAATGCATTCAAAGTAAGTTCTCACTATTTTAACACTAGATATAATTTTATGAGACCTTGATCAAATGAGAGCTAATGTATGGGCACTGCTTACATGCAACTTTGAGGTGGCAAAACGAAAGCTCCCTTTCGCGTCAGATACTCCATGTCGAGTGGGTCCAGCTGACGAGTTGCATCGCTTGAGCTATTGGCTTCATCATGGGATTTGTTGAGGTCCTTTAGTAGCCGGCCGAATTGATAGTTGCTGGACCTGCTGGCTCCTCCGGCTTGTGATACTACATCGGGGTAGCAGGCACTGGCGCGCTGCCGTCGGGGTTGAATACTTATTGAGGGACGGATGTTCTCTGGCGTCTGTGATGGGGCAATCGCGCCTGGGCTTCGCACAGCAGCTGGTCTGATTTCCGGTGGTGAGAGGCGCTTGGGAACCTTGACACGGCGTTTGCGGGCGGGCAAAACACAGCCAGCCTGCGACTCCTTGCGCACGCACTGGGAGCACGGCAGCCCGCGGATGGGCGCGTCGCACTTGGTCTTTCCGCGGCGGCAGGGGACGCAGGCCTTGCTCAGTTTCGCCGCAGATTCCATGTCGTCTTTGCTGCCGGCATGAACGCCTGGCGGTCGGCCATTCCCTTTCGAGGCTGCAGCATCGTCGGGGGACTGGGCCATGTCCGTCATCAAGCATCGCCTGGCAACAGAATTTCGTGTTTCGCTTGGGCCCGGCATTATAAATCCGCCGCTCATTGGCTACTTTTTGCCGGCGCTTCGCCACACGGCCTTGCTGGGCCTATCATGCCCCGAGTCCCGGTTACGCTAAGAAATAAGCTTGATCACCATGCCGCTTTGTGATGCGCCGTCTGTGTCATTCCCTGCTGCCGCTCAGTTTTTTCTACTTTAAATTTCCATATAAAACCGTGGCCTGCTAGATCACCATATATTTAGGCTTGAGTGACTGTACCCCTTTGAAGCTGGCGTGCACAAGCCTCACATCCTGAACGACCTACAACCTCTCGCCTCAGCCACAGACAAAAGCAAGCAGCATGGCTTCTTACTCGTCTGAGACGGTCCATGCAGACACACCGTCCCAAAGAAAAGATCCCGTGCCATCTTGGTTTACTGCTATTAAGCCTCAGAAGTTGACAGAATCAATCCTGCGGCATCACTACTCTGGCAATGGCACTCAAGAGAGCCCATACCTTGTCGAGTTTCTCCCGGATGATCAACGAAATGCACATTGCTTCTCGAACCCGAGGAAGTGGACAATCACCATGTTCCATGCCATTGGTACGCTAGCTCTCACATTCGCAAGTTCGGCATACTCTGGAGGAATTACCGACATCGTTGCTTATTTCGACACATCCCAAGAGGTCGCTATAATGGGTATTTCCCTCTACGTCTTGGGCTTTGCTGTCGGTCCACTGGTTTGGGCGCCTCTTTCTGAATTGTATGGTCGCCAATACATCTTCTTTTTCACATTTATGGCCTTGACAATTTTCAATGCTGTCTCTGCCTGCGCCCCCAATATTTCAACCTTGATCGTCTTCCGCTTCTTGGCGTCTGCATTTGGTTCGTCCGTTCTCACCAACGCAGGCGGTGTCATTGCAGATTTGTTTGATGCAAAAGCACGCGGCATCGCGGCCAGTGTCTTTGCCATGGCCCCATTCCTGGGCCCCACCATCGGTACGCTACAAGAGACATGCTGATATTCCTGTGCGTGATTCTAACAGATGACAAAAAAAGGACCCATTGCAGGAGGCTTTCTTGGCGAAGCTCGTGGATGGCGCTGGCTACATGGTTTAATGGCCTTCTTCACGGGATTCATGTGGATTATCATTTCTCTAACGGTACCCGAAACCTATGCCCCCGTGCTTCTGAGGCAAAGGGCAAGATTATTGTCAAAAGCCACAGGCAAGGTCTACATTTCGAAATTAGACGCTGGAAAGCCCCCAGTTACAGCTGCGAGTCAATTCAAGACGGCATTGTCCCGTCCTTGGGTTCTCCTCTTCAAGGAACCGATTGTCTTGTTCACTTCAATCTACGTCGCAATTCTTTACGGCATCGTTTACATGTGCTTTGCGGCTTTCCCCATCATCTTCCAGGCAGGCCGGGGTTGGGGCCCCGGAATTGGAGGACTGGCCTTTATAGGCATCTCCTTTGGAGTGGCTCTTGCAACCATTGTGGGTATTTGGGATAGTAAGAGGTACTCCTCTTTGACCCCGGGTGAGGGAAACATTATCCCACCGGAAGCTCGACTACCACCCGCTCTCTTTGGATCCGTCTTCATCCCCGCTGGGTTATTTTGGTTCGCGTGGACAACTTATCCAAGCATTCATTGGATTGTACCAATAGCTGGGTCCGCGCTCTTCGCTTTTGGGCACGTACTAGTGTCCATAGCATTGATCAGCTATCTCATTGACGCATGTGAGTAAACTCCCCCACTTCACAGCCCGATCCAAGTCTCATTCATGACAGACGTTATCTATGCCGCCTCAGTTTTGGCCGCAAACTCTGTCCTTCGGTCGTTATTTGGTGCTGCATTCCCCCTATTCACCTCAAAAATGTATGAGAGCCTTGGCAACCAATGGGCCACGTCGATTCCCGCATTTCTTGGACTCCTGTGCCTTCCTTGTCCATTCATTTTTTACCGCTATGGTGATAAAATTCGCAAACGTTGCAAGTATGCCCACGAGGCGGAGATGGTGCTGCGAGCTCTTCTTGGTAGACAGATGCCTGTCGAGAAAGCTGAGAATGGGAAGTCAGAAAGGAAGGTCGAGGAAGTGTGAGATTGGTTGATCTTTTGTGCTGTCAGGCAATAGGTTCATTCGCAGGATGCGCTAGGAACGACAGTGTGGGCCGAATGGGAGATAGAGAGACTGAATCAACACCCATTTCACAAACATAAATGAAATTGGTGATATGCTATAGCATGTACGCAATATTCTCACATACTTGAAAACCAAGACCTTTCGCGGGCCATGTGAGATCGAGGACTTAAACCTGGTCGTTTCAGGGGTGCTTGAGTCCATGGTGGGACTGGTAGCGGAAATGACCAAGCGGTTGAAGCACGCGATCCCGCCGTGCATTGGACATGTCGCCACCACACGATTTTAAGCGTAATGTTAGCTGCCAGCGGGAATAGATGTATATTTTACGTCTGATTATAGAATCGTTGCCATATCGAAAGGAACCAATCCTTTGCATCGCGAACATCCTGCTGCCTCGGCCACATTCCTTCAGCGAATACCACCTCCGGGTGTCACCGTTTGCATATATATATCACCTGGGTCCTGGGGTGAAATGGCCATACCAGGAAAAAGGGCTTGCAAGATCAGTGCAAGACGATCGTTGATTCAATTTTTTTAAAAGGATTTCTACTGGTCCTTTTGTCCTCGGTGCTTCATGGTCTCCTTATTTCTGACAACAGCAGGAGGCGTTGCGGCTGAGCGTGTCTCGGCCAGGCGAATTTTTTTCGTGCAGCCGCGTTTCATTTGTGGGGTGAGTTAGTCCTACACAGCTATTGGTGGCTTGGATTGGCAGACTCGCAGCTGACTTTTACGTATCGAGGAACACATTGGCGCCCAGCCACCCTTTCGCGTCTCGCTCAACACAGCCCCTGAGAGTTTGTCGCCTTTGCGCTTGTCCCATCCACATCCATGGCCAGGATGGCGGGTGCTTAGTCAACAGAATAGTATATGGGCTCCTACTGAATCACGGTTGCGCAGGGAGGGGAGCGTCCACAGGCTTCGGAGCCCAACGAAGCAATGCAGATCCTCTGGCAGACCTGGCGGACACCTCGCCAAAAATGAAAACGGGAAATACGCATGGCGCGTAAGACGGACGACCCGACACATTTTCAGGGGGCAGCATGTTTTTGTGACGCCCCAGAAAGCCTTCCTGCAGCCATGATCACACATCGACTGTGTTCTCGGCACTCTCCACGGGATGCAAGGCTCAGCCTGATCCGCTAGTAGGCATTAGGCTTGCACTAAAAGAGCATCGAGTTAGATGAGGCTGACAGGTCGGAAAATAAACACTCTGACCAAAGTTACGTTGCTCTGGTTGGCTGTGAAGCTTGCTTTGACCCCTGACTCAATCGCGCCTGGCTTTATTTTTAACCTTCCCGATCTCCCTTCCAAAACTCCACCTTTCTTTCTCCACCCATCAAGAAGATCATTGCCAGGCCAAGGAGCGTCAAGATGGAGCCTCCCGTAATCCCGTGGGTGGTCAACTCAACTTACAGAAATGACACTGCGGCACTCGGAAATTTTATTGCTCCATCATGGGTTCCGTCTCCCAATGCTCGAGGCACCATCGATATTCTGCAAAGTTGCATAATAACACTCATTGCTTGCATTTACACAGCGTTGCACCTCAATGTCCCCAACAACACTGACTTGGTTCCCAGCATGTGGAAGCAAATACGATGGGCTGCCATGTCTCTCTTCGCTCCGGAAATTGTTCTGTACATGGCCATAGATCAGCTCCACCAAGCAACAAAGCTGAAGAGAGCCTTGCGTAATTTACAGACGGAGAGGAAGGTCAGCAGATCTGTAGGTATCACTTTGTCTTTTCGAAACCTCAGCTACTGATGTGAAGTTTAGCTTGAGATCAATCTCAAGTATGCCTTCTTCATCATCATGGGGGGTATCCACGTTGATATCACAGATATTGTATCGGAAGACGATCTCGAAAAAAACAAGCAAATGAAAGGACGAACCAGTGGCATGAAGAAGCACTCTACAGACTCCATTCAAAGCTACTCGGTCCGCGTTACTCCCGAATGCATCATCCGACTTGCTGAGGTTGGCGCACTGCCACAGATTAGCAATGATGACATTGACGATAAAAGCAAATCAAACTATCTACAAAAAGGCTTGGTCATCATGCAAGTGACATGGATGGCGGTACAATGCATCACCCGCAAGGTTATAGGCCTTCCCTTAACCTTGCTAGAGATTCATACCATGGTCCACGTTGGCTGCACAATCATACTCTACATATGCTGGCTCAAGGTATTTGGTCGCCTATACTACTTAAGAATTTCTCATGATTAATTTCGCACTGCTTATAGAAACCTCTCGATGTCAAGGTGCCTAGATATATCCACATTTCAAGGCTACAAGCGCATAAAGACCCAGAGACATTCACAAACATAAAGGGAGAGATTGCTCTTAACGTCCAGCAACTCTTCTATTCAGAAACGATGAAATATTTATCACTTTTCGAACCAGACCCATCAACAGTCCAAGGCATCACTGTAAAAAGTGGGAGCTTCATAGAGCATGGCGTCATCATGGATTGTGGACTCAAAATCGAGAACTGCGACTACCCTTTCAAAGTTGAACCAAATTTTCTCGAACGCTGGCGCAGGATATTCGCCGCCTTTGACTTGGAAAAACTCATTGAGAAGAAGAAGGCGTCTTCCATGACACCTGAATCACAGGCGTACAACAAATTGCTCAATCCCCAAAATGATGACCAGGCCGAAAAGGCAATCAACTCAATCCCGTTGAAGAACTTGAAGATGTTTACCGACCACACGCTGAATCCTCGAAAATTACTCTTGAGCGAAGGAGAGAAGAACCTCGACGTGCACTTCTTCAACCGCGATGTTCTCACTCTTTGGGAGAGCGCATTTGACTTCGTCCGCGCGTACTACGTCCTGGCAATATTGCTCACTGTACTCTCAGCAGTATATGGTGGCGTCCACCTTATCGCATGGAACAGAAACTTTCCTACCGATATTGAAAGCTGGGGATGGAAAATTAGTGCCATAATTATTGTGGCTGCGTTCCCGGTTTGGTATATCGGCAGCTTCATCACGAGCGCTCTCGTTTCCGGTATCATATTGGTCAAAAAGCCTGACCTCATACCTAAGGTAGTTGGCGCTTTGGCGAGTTGGCTCCTGTGGCCTCAAGTAGCCGTATACGCCTTAGCAAGGATGTTTCTTGTCGCGGAGGCGTTTGCAAACCTGCGGCATCTACCGATCGGGGCCTACTTGACTCCCAATTGGACTCAGCTACTTCCCCATCTCGGTCGTTGAGAATTCATTTGATTGATTCGCGTCTGTGTAATATATTTAGATGTGGAAAGGGAAAATGGGTTGGTCACGGAGGATAAATCACATCTGCTCCAAGGAAACATGTACTGCGTTCTCGTAATATTTTTTCTTGTCGAGAACATGAATTATTTGTACTGGAACATTGGATAGCATATGGCCCCATGGCCCCATGGTCTGGTGCTGTAATCTATGTCTGGAACGAATATGTATTTTCTTCTGGTATGAATACAAACTACCAGCCTAATAAAACAGGGTATTTGAACGCAGATGTTGTCGTAAGAAATCTTCGATGCCAAGCTGCGTCCAGCCATGCTCACTGACTGAAAGGCTTTTTTCGCTGGTCCTCCTTATATGGAGTTTGGGTGACAACCTCGCAACATGTTAGTTCAAAGCGCTGGGACAGAGAGGTCCAAGACCCTGGGTTATACTCACACCTCGAATCATCTTTTGTGGGCTGCCGTCTTTTCCCCATTTAACCATGACCTCTGTCCCGATAGCAGAGTGCTTCTTCTCGATAATGCAAAGAGAAATCATCCTCTTAAACCAGTAGCTGTAGCACCGTGAAACGGCGCATCCAGCGATAGAGCCATCGACATAGACAGAACTTGCAGTGACGGAACCGCCTGAATCACGTGGCATTTCCATATACTGGAACGATTCGTGGCGGAACAGCGATGCATGAACATCGTTAACATCCTCACTGTTCCACTCCAAGGTGACGAGCGAATTAGGTGAGGCCTTTGAGACGGCTTCAAGGGCCTCTTTTCCAATGAAATCATGATCAAAATTCACCAAGCGATCCCATCCCAGATCGAACGGTGTTCTATGATGGAGAGACGGGTCATTGCCGTAGCTTCCGTTGGCTCCCAGGTACAGAAAGGATGGACCAACCAAATCCGATTTTCGAAGAAACTGGTGGTAATCCTTTAGCATGGAGTCGTCTCCGTGGACTGCCGGAAGAAAGTCGAGCCCGGGTGTCGCAAACGCGCCCTCGGCCTATTCACTCGTTAGCAATCCCAATCTTTCCGATTCATCTCTCGGAAGTGCCACAAACATGGTTCACTGGCTTCGCGCGAATACCAAGCTGGCGAATGCCAAACTTTTCGCCAGCGGCCAAAATGGCCTTGTACACAGTCTGTGCTTCCGAAATCGGGCCCCAAAGCTCAAAGCCTCGCTCGCCAGACACTCCTTGGCGGAGACACAGCATTTTGCACCCACTGATGGAGGTCTCCTTGGAGTTCATGAATTTCAGATCCGTGACCGAGCCTCCCGTTGCAGCTTCCATCACCTCGATGCTTTTGGGGCCCTGAATCTGGAAGAGGTACAGATCATTGGAGACGTCCTCGATTATTGCATCGAACTTCCTGACGCCGCAGTGGAACTGATAGATTGCCCAGGTCACGCCGGGGACGGAGGAGAAGACAAAGTCATTCGGGCCAAGCATCATGACAACTCCTTCGCCCATGATGTTTCCATCCTCTCGGCAGAGGATTGCATGCTTGGCCTGGTATTGTCTGAAGTTCGGCCAGTAGTTGGTGGACAAGTATTCCAAGAAAGCCTGCGCCTCGGGCCCGCGCACTCTGATTTTCAGAAGCGGTGTCCAGTCGCCAATGTAGCAGGTCGACTTCCAGGACACGCTTTCGTCGATCCAGCCGGTAAACTCGGAAGCCTCAAAGGTTGTGATGAAGCGCGACCACGTGTTGACGGACGGATCTTGCGGGACTGCAGGTGTTAGAAGAACTGAGGACTTTTCCCCAGTAGGCAGAGCCTTTTCGTGATGGTCGAAGAGAAACATGACTAAAATCGTGGCTAGGGCAAGTCAAGAAAAAGTGTCGAGTGGTTTGGTATTTGATCTAGTTATCTGATCACATTCAACCGTGTATCGCCCTTATATACCTTCTCGGTCCTCGGAAAAGCCATGTCGGCTGAAAATATTCATCCCTCTGGTCGGACATTGTGAGTTCAGGCTCGGACCGCGATGTAACAACATGACTGCGCATATACCAATCAACTTGTGTTGACATACACCATCACACTTGAATTTACATACACCATCAACTTCGCGAGGCGGTATGCAATTGCCCCAGACCCGCATCCGGATTAGCGGCTATCGGTTGGTTCAAATGGTGGCCCTTGCTCACCAACTCAGCTCGGAGCTCGGGAGCCGAATGCGAAATTCCAAATCTCAAACTACTTGGGGGTCCCCAGTGTCTTTTTTCCTGTCCATCTCGTCCACCACCATATGGCTTAGTTTGTGTGTTCTACTGAAAGCATTGAGCATAAAAAGCCATACGGTAGCCCTGTTCCAAATTACGGAATATTCGGACATTTCGAAATATCCGACCTGGGCACAACCTAATCTGAAATTTTGGGTCAAATGAACCAGCTTTTGCCGAGCTCTTTCTTTTTTTTCGTCTTTTTCTACTATTTGTATGTTTATGAATCCTACGGTTCCGCTAGGAAATGATGAGTGAATTCCAACATTACTCCCCAAGTTAGCTCCCCGCTACTTGTATCAGTCACCTTGTGTCAGTCGCACTTGTGTACGGTTTTTTTTTTTCAACATCCCAACAGCAATTGAATTTTTCAGAGGCTTTATTCTCTAAATAAAGAAGAACAACACAGGGACTAGAGAACCACACCCACCCAGGTCAGTCAGTTTAGGAGGCTATTGGCAGCAGCCTGATCAAACATCACCTTGCCGCAGCTTCCGGAGATATCGAGGGTAGGTGAAGGGAGTCATGGCCCATCAGGGCTGCTGAAAAGTCTTACCTTGAGCTGCAGCTGCAAGTGAGTTGAGCTCAAGAGCGGATGTCTGATCCCCGTTCTTGTTGCCTCATTTTTCCACGAAAATCACATCTCTTTCCCCCAAAAAGAAACGGCATTCTACTCAGCCTTCTCTCTTTGTTCATAATTACATTGTAGATTGCTTCTACCATCCAACAACCTCCAGCCTAGTCATGTTCCGCATGGCTCAAGCAACACCAAGCATACAATTACTTGTGCTGGAAGAACTGCATAATTCTATGATTGAACCTGGAATTCTTAAATCGTGGTAGAAAGCAGGCATTTCAGCTTGAGGATAGTGAATCTTTTTTCTTTTTGATGTGGGTTGGTTTGGGAACTTTAGGCTAGTCAATCTCATAAATGCCATGTAGCACCCAAGCAAACCAGGTAAGGGAAAATGAGAAAATTCACACAAGTGTGGGGGTACTGCCGGTACCCAATGAATCAATTCGGCCGCCTGGGCCACCTTTGAATACGGCTCGATCGGTAGCACGGAGCATGTGAAAACGTTTCGGATGACTTTCCGACAGGACCCACGTCGGCGTTAGCGGCCCGGGGAAAATCTTGCGTTGTTTCCAGAAAAGATTCGAAAGCATTGCGTGTACGCGTGCGAGCGTCAAATGAATCAGTGCCGGGAACCGCATTCCCCAATAACATGGACCAGCCGGAATGGCTCGCTCCTATTCTCGGGCGGGAAGTTGGACCCAGGTCGTTGTTTTCGCCCAATCCTAGTTCGGGTTAATTCTGTAACTGCATGAGGCGCACCCAGACGCGTCATTGGAGTCGGGCACATCCTTGCTAACCCCGGAAAATTGCACTGCCCAGTTTGCATGGATGGCCATGCTCATGGAAGTGTTCCAGAAATGAGGATCGGCTAAGGTTTGGCAATACGTGTAACGGCGGTACAAGCGAAGACAATGTGGATCTAGATGTATATATGTGTGTGATCTCATACTCTCAAAAAAAAACCATCAAACCAACAGCCAACACACAATTTGCCTGCATCATGAAGGTTCCTTCGCTTTATCTCCTCTCGGCCGCTGCTGCACCGGTTGCTGGCGCTGCTCTGCAGTCTAGGGCCAGTTCTGACCCTATCGTCAACACCACTTCTGGCTATGTTCGCGGTGGTGCATCAGAGTATCGTGATGCAGTCACCGCGTACAAAGGAATTCCCTTTGCAGCGCCCCCAACCGGCTCCAGACGATGGAAGTCTCCCGAGGCACCTTCGTCGTGGTCAGATGTCTTCAATGCAACTGAATTCGGTCCCCAGTGCGCGCAGTCCTATTCTTCCGCTGGAATCTTTTCCACTGGAAAGAACACAACCAGCGAGGATTGTCTAACACTCAATGTTTGGACCCCTGAATTTGACAGCACCGCAGATCTTACTTCCAAGAAGCTTCCCGTGTACGTCTGGATTTTTGGTGGACGATTCGAGGGAGGATCCGCAGATGTCAAAACATACGACGGATCTGGCCTTGCCAGCAAGGACATTATCGTAGTCACCCTCAACTACCGACTGGGCGCCTTTGGATTCCTTGCGCACCCCGACCTATCCACAGAATCCGGCCACAACAGCTCCGGAAACTACGGGATCCTGGACCAGCAGTTTGCGCTCCAGTGGGTTCAAGACAACATCGCCAACTTTGGCGGCAACCCCGATCAAGTCACCGTGGGCGGCCAGTCTGCGGGATCTGCGAGCGCTCTGGATACCATGTACAGCGCTCTCACCAAGGGCCTTGTCCATGGCGTTATCGCCGAGAGCGGCGCCCGTGCGCCCCATGACCCCCTCACAGGCAGCTTAGCCACGAGCTACCGTACCAAGGATGCGGCTGAGGCTGCTGGAGTCGAGTTTTTAAAGACGCTCAATGTTTCTTCCATTAGCGAGCTTCGCGAACTCGACGTGGCCACACTGATCAGCTATGGCAGCGAAAGCGACACTACATTCGACGGCACTGCCTTTGAGAATGTGACGCAGGCATTCATGAACCCTCCTCTCTGGCGCCCCGTCATCGACGGCTACGTGTTCCCCCACGGCTACGGCGAGTCGCTCAGCCTGAACTCTCACCTTGACGTCCCCATCATGACCGGCAACAACAAGGATGAGTCCGGGGCATCGCCCGACACCTCCTTGACCGTGTCCGAGTACACAACAACCTTCTCTCAAATGTTCCAAAACTTTTCGACCGAGTTCCTTGCTCTCTACCCTGCCGGCAATGACACCCAAGCCAGCAACAACAGCAACGCCTTCTTCCGGGACCTGAGCCGCGTGTCCACCTGGACCTGGGCTTCCGAGTGGGCTGCCGGCGGTGCCGAGAGCGACGTCTACACCTACTACTGGACCCGCAGCCCGGCTGAGAACAACGCGGCCGGTGCGTACCACGGCTCCGAGCTGTGGTACACCTTCAACAACATCCCCTACGCCAACTACGACAACGCCACCTGGAGCTCCGAGGATTACGAGGTCGAGGCCATCATGGCGCAGTACTGGGTCAACTTCATCACCAGCGGCAACCCCAACGGTGGAAACCTGACCAAATGGCCTGCCTGCGATGGCAACAGCCTTCAGACCATGACTCTGGGCAACGCATGGGGCGTTATTCCCCTGACTGGGTCGGAGAGCACATTCAAGTTTATCCGCAGCTGGCTCAGTACCCTTCACCAGTGGTAAATTTCTAGCTGGCACTTCTTCAGTGCTATTGAATTCATTTTATTTAGATTTGTCTTGTACGTAGCTAGTTTAGAGTGTTTGCTGGAATCTGCTTGCATCCACTGTATCCAGGGTGTTTTTAATAGACTCAAAATTGAAGCGAGGCCCACCACTGGCTGCAAACTTTCTGAAATAACAAATTTCTAAACCGTAAAAAATGACAATGTAGTTATATGGTGATTAGAAGAAATATCCGGCATCCACACAAGACCTTGGGCCGCGTTCAATTCAAGATGCAACATCTGAAGCCAGGGTGCCTTGTTTCTTCGGACAGTCTAAAAGGGGCCCAGTAGACTAAAATCCTCCCGCCAATAGGAAGCAGAACGTCCGCCGTCGCACGGGCTTCGGGAGATACCCACTTTCAAGGGTGTGTCGTGGCTATGTTTTGATCTTCATTTACTTCAGTCGGCAAATATTTGTCAAAGGCATTGCATTTGGTCAGTGCGCTTCATAGACTCAAATGAATAGTACAGAGGCCGAAATCGATACCAAAAGACACTAATTTGTCTAAGTTCTATTCGAAATAAAAAAAATCACATACAATCCAGCGCGGTGCTGCGAAACTTTTCCGAGCCACTGGATTCCATCAAGGCACGTAGAATTCTGGCCAAGTACAAGACCTGACTCTACAAGCTCACTTCCTCTGCTGATCAATAAGTGTGTGGGAAATGCCTGATCATTAAACCTCGCTCTTCGGGTTTGAGAATCTTTTTGCCTTAGCCTGCGAACGAACTCAAAGTCGTTCACGGCTGTGGCGCTCGTGTCGCGTTCGGCCTGTCGCTGCTGACCAATGCATCTTAGAGAGTCACGGGGCAAAACTCCATCGAGACGCTAATCTTTCCAGGCAATGTGATTGCAACCTCTGCTTCCTGATTTGATCTGTGTGACAGTAGTGGGGTAATACTACAATGCTTGTCAATGAAGCAGCCCAATCCCACACTCTGATCACATCCAAAAAAATCTCTGGTCAGATCAAGATACTTGTTTTTCATCAACTCTATCACCTTGTGTGCGCTTGTGCCAGATTATTCCCATCAACATCCAAAGCCGATGCTCCCATGACAAAGATTTGCACTTAATGATTATGTTTTCTTCAGCAGGCCTCGTTCGCAAAACGAATATCCATTCGGCAATGCCGCGTAAAGTTGCAGCGACGACTGAAGATTTCAGTTAGCAGATGTGGCATCAGTTTCCCTGTTACAGTTAGCTTCATACTCGCCCTTCTATCGGCAATAACTCGGCCTGGGAGCGCCACATAGAGTACAACCCATCCAGGCGATTAGTAACCCGAAATTGTACAACCCAAGCACACCCAAGACAAGGCAAATGTCAGGTTTCTAGAACCGGCTAATGAATCGGGAAACGTACCAGGCAAGAAGCTATTCGTGCATTCATATATAAGGAAGCTAAAGCCCGGCAAAATGGTGGCACCTCAGGCAATATATGCATCACAATCACAGCTCACAAGTCATCAATCACCTTTTCAACTACAATAACCAAAAACAGACCACTATCCAATCTTTCGCAGTGAGAGTTAAAGAGCGGTATCCCACACACATTATACTGGTCAAGAAATCCACATCGAAACCTACAAGAGAGAGAAGAAAAATCTCCAGAAAACATCGCGCTCATCCGAAGTCTCAATCAGAATGAGTTTTCCCTCAGAGGCACCAACCGTCTTGGAGGATTCTTCTCTCGAAGAATTGCAGCATGTCCGTACACACACCAGTAACCGCAATGTCGATATATCAATAGAGAAGGGACAAGCCACAGTCGAAAAACCTGTCCCCCCACCAGATGTCGGCATCATGCCCTGGGTCCAAGTCGCTGGATCATTTTGCCTCATGTTTGCTTCCTGGGGCACCGTCGTGTCCTATGGCACCTTTCAGCAATACTACACCAGCGGTGGCGGCATTACAGATGAAAAGTCATCCTCGACGATTGCTTGGATTGGCAGCCTCCAGGCCTTTCTGCTCATGTTTGGGGCAGCTTTCACCGGGACTCTCTACGACGCTGGCCACTTCAGGGTCATGATGTATGCTGGCTCGTTCTTGATGGTCTTTGGGCTGATGATGACTTCCATCGCCGACAAATACTGGCAGTTTATTCTTGCTCAGTCGCTTTGCACCGGCAGCGGCATGGGTCTGGTGGCTCTCGGGGCTCTTGCGACACCTGGTACATGGTTTGTCAAGCATCGAGGCCTCGCCGTCGGCCTGGGCAGCACTGGTGCTTCCATCGGGGGCATCATCTTTCCAATTACGCTGCGGCATCTGATCCCCGAGATTGGCTTTGGCTGGGCGGTCCGAGTTGTGGGGTTCATTGTATTGACCGTTTTGATCCTCCCGCTCTCGATATCCAGACAGCGACTGCCCGCAAACAAGCGCCGCACTCTGATTGATATCAAATCTCTCACGCAAGTAGACTTCGGCCTCTATAACGTGGCTATATTCTTTGCCTTCCTCGGCTTTTTCACCTTTTACACCTTTGTCGAGTCTTGGGCTATTTCCATCAAACTGGATACGGACGGCGTACCGCCCTATTACATCTTAGCCATGGCTAACGCAGCCAGTAGCTTCGGCCGCATCCTTCCAAACTACATGGCCGACACGTTTGGTCCCCTCAATATCCAAGCCCCCGCCACTCTTGTAGCTGCCATCCTGGTCTTCGCCTGGATCCCCGCGCAGTCCATGGGCTCTGTCGTCACTATCGCCATCCTCTACGGCTTCTTTTCCGGAACTCTCGTCTCAATTCCCCCCACCGCCATCGCCAGCATGACAGCCAACATGAACGAGCTCGGAGGCCGCATAGGGGTGTGTTTTCTGGCAATGGCTTTCGGGTCCCTCATTGGCAGCCCTGTCACCGGTGCCATCGTGCAGTCTGCCGGCTACGACAGCGCCAAGATTTATGCCGGTGTCATGATGCTAGCTGGCTCAGCTGCTATGGCCGCGGCAAGGTTCAAGAAGACGGGTCTCAAGCTTCGAGCCAAGGCTTAGAATATGGGCGAAAACTACAGCTGCTCTTGAAAGGAAATGGGTGCTCGGCAAGTGAATACACGAATGCGGGGAAGTAAAACGGAACGTGCGGCAGTGATACCCGGTATATCAAGGACCAATTATTGTAGGGTGGTTTTTTTCTTTAGTGCTTATAGAATGTAGAGTGTTGAAACGTTTTAGCCAGCCACATTGTAACTAAAATAAAGAAAGGGTCTATTTTTATTACTCCAATCAATTTGCTATAGAATACATATCTGACATCTTATCTGCTATCTCTGGCTTAGCTTATTATCATTGGCCAAAGGCGACGTGTCTCAGATTTCATCAGTCAAAAGCACACATATGCTCGTCATCAAACTCCTCCCAGATCCTAAGATACTTGCTTTTGGTGAAAGAACAGGATGATGCTGGGAGCCCCGTCAAGGTATCCGGGGCCAGCCAACATGCATGCCGTCAATTTAACCCAGTTTTTTGTACGCCACAAAATAGGCTCACCCTGAATATGAGGCCAATGAGTGGAACAATCGGCGGGGTCACTGCACCCTCACCTCTCCCACATCTACGATACGGACGTTTAAGGCGGGATTTAAAATCACGCAAGTAGATGAGAATTAGTTTTTTAGTAATTACAAGCGTCCAGAACCTCGGACGTTCGAGTGCGACGCCACAGAGTTCCACGCATTCCTTCGAGCGCAAGACGGTGCAGGGCATAATGCATCACAGTATTCCAGTAGCCCCATGTTCAGTAATCAAGCATCGTGCGGCACATGCTGGATGACGTAGCTTCATCTTTACTAGGCTGAAACATTCTCAATCAAATTCCCAATCATGGTTAGAGCATTTCGAACCCGGCTCGTATTGGTCCAGCCCACGTTGCGCCACAAGGGCCAAACATGTCACGCTAACCCCGCGCTCTCAGAATGACAATAATGAAACCGTGTGGACGATGGGGAATTGGTCGAAAAGATCCAATTTACGACTTGATATGTAGGATAAGCATTTGTCAGAGGGATTCTCTCCGAGCCTACTCCATTTTCACTTCTTCATCCATTTTATTTGTCAGAATTCCGGGCTTGTTTACCCTGAAACAGGCGAAGCCCTAGTCCAGTCTATGTCAGCACTTGGATCACAAAAGAAAATTGAGACTGGATGTAGTATCGCAGGTGTCCGAAATACACCGGGTCTACAATACGCGTCCTAAAATCCGCATGTGCTATGATCTGCATATAAGAAGCACTGTGTCCCGTCACCAATCTATGTTGGCTCTCTCGCAACTCAGTACCATCAGATCAACTATTTAGACCCCAACCCAACCCACCAATAGACAAAGATATTCTTCTTTCTATTCAAGCCCCTACCAAATATATCTGCCTTAAAACTTTTGCGAAAATGTCTGTGAAGGTCGTCACTGTAGTTGGAGCCACAGGCCAGCAGGGCAAGGCAGTCATTGCCGCCTTTGCCAATAACCCTGCCTACCGCATCCGAGGGCTTACCCGCAACCCAGACGGAGCATCTGCCAAGGTTCTAGCCGCTCAGGGTATCGAGGTTGTCAAGGCAGATGTCGGAAACCTCGACTCCCTCAAGGCAGCCTTTGCGGGCTCGCACATCATCTCCGCCGTCACAGACTTCTATGAACCATTCCAGAAGCATGGACCTGCCAAGGCAAAGGAGATTGAGACCCAGCATGGCATCAACATGGCCAAGGCTGCCTCTGCCACTTCCACGCTGGAGCACTACATATGGAGCACTCTGCCAAGTTCTACAAAGGAGTTTCCAGTGCCCCATTTCGATGGGAAATTCGCCGTTGACGAGTTCATCAAGACGGACGCAGCATTGCTTGCAAAGACAACTTTTTTAATGGTATGTTTCTACGCCAACAATTTGCAGCTGCCTTCGTTCCGGCCGTACTGGATCGAGACGACCAAGAAGTACGTGCAGTTCACCACCTACCGGCCCAATACCCCAATCCCATTCATCGGCGAAGTCTCCAACGTTACTCCCTTTATCAAGGCAATCGCGGAGCACCCCGAGGAGACCAAAAACGGCACCATGGTGATTGGCAGCGTAGGCACATGGACGGCCAAGGAGTGGCTCGATACGTGGGCCAAGGCCAAAGGCGCTGAAGCGCAGCTGGTGAGAATCTCCCTGGAGGATTACGAGGCGCTGTGGCCGTGGCCAGAGTGGTCTGGAGAGTTTGCTCTCATGATGGATCTCTTCATGGGCCATCCGGTCGAGAAATGGATTGCTCCGGGACAAAAGATTCTCACGGCGGAGCATCTAAAAATTACGGGACTGAGAAACTTGGAAGACTGGGCCAAGAGCTGGGACCTTCCACCACTGTGAAATCCTTCACCACTTTTTGCATCGGGCATTTTACATAGAAATGATCCGTTTCGGAATCATATTTTACTCTAGCTAGTTTTACTTTCTACATTAATTTGATATTTTATTGCGACATTAATGTCGTTCTTTAAATTTCAAGGGTACGCATTCACGGTTCGATTGTGAAATTGGTATAGGGTGGGGGTGCCCCCTGTTTGCACTCAACCTCCCACAACTCGGCTACGCATGCCGCCACTTCTCGTGTTTATTTATTGGTCTGTTCCAGACTGGCACAATGAAAATCTAGCTATTTTTGGTATTTTCACAGACCCTGATCAAATCGTACTGATGAATCACCATGGTAGGACGGAATCACCATCGATGAGTGTTTTATCGAATGACGCCTTTACACTGATGCAGCCTGCAGAATCGGGCTGTGACTTTTATGAAATCTACCGATTAATTAAAAAGGCTTTCTCTTCGCAATTACAGCATCCCACACTGCCGGATAGATGGGTCGGCTGTCGGCAGGGCTGAATGATGGAAGCTTGTTTCTGATGCCAAGAATGCTGAGGTTGGCGAGTGGGCCGACAATTTGGCGTCCAAACGCGCTCCTAAACCAAGAACGGCCAAGCGTAATGGGCCAGCTCCACAGGCGGCCCAATGCCGCGCCGTAATGGCCAGCCCCAGCTGCAGCCAAGAAGTGAATCCTCCCGTTTGAGCTGCTTGGCCAGCGAATTCGTGAGACGAGATGCTGACAAGCAGCGAGACTGAGCAGCTCAAGGCCATGTGGCATGCTTATGATGATGACGATGACGAAGAGGGTGGCAATGTTGGTGCTGACCTGAGATTCCCCGCATTGAGGCCGTCACGGACGGCAACTATATAAAACCATGACGCGTCGGGGGGTGTTTGTCCTCTTTGTGACGTGACGACCGACACAATAAGCCCATCGGTTTCATTAGGAACACACTGCTATACCTATTCTGACCACCTAATAACGTCGCTCGTAACATGTCTTCCACAATCCGAAAAGTCGAAATTTTGGCCTTTGGCGACTCCTCCAACGTCAAGGTAGTCACTGCTGAGATCCCTGCCCCGGGCGAGGGCGAGGTGCAAGTTGATGTCATCTACGCCGGCTTCAACGGCTCCGATACGAATATGCGAATCGGCCACTATCCCATGCAAAAGCAAGCCCCGCTGACTCCCGGATACTGCTTCGTCGGCCGCGTCAGCCAGAACGGTCCCGGAGCTACCAAGTTCCAGCCGGGCGACGCCGTCCTCGGTATGACCGTCTACGACTCGGAGGCAGAGAAGATAAATTTCCCGGAAAAGTTCATAGCTCGGGTCCCAAAAGGATACGATCTTCTCAAGGCCATCGCGCTGCCCCTCGATTGGGCAACAGCCTATGGCCTCATCCACCGCGGTGCTGCGGGCCGCGTCAAGCAAGGCGCCCGGGTCTTCATCCACGGTCTGAGCGGTGCATGCGGCTATGCGCTCCTCAAGCTTTGTCAATACGACGGCGCGCACGTCTACGGGACGGCATCGGAGCGAAACCACGAGAATCTTCGCGACATGGGCGTCATCCCGTTCGTCTACACGGACAAGCAGTGGATCCAAGAGATGACCAAGCTGGGAGGCGCACATGTCATCTTTGATCCGCTCGGCTTCGAGAGTTTCGATGAATCGTACAAGGCCCTTAGCTGCAGCGAGCCCAGTGTACTTGTTGGATACGGAGGCAACGCGGCTTCGTTGTCCAACAACCCCTCAACTAAGCCTCGGCCGTTTTACCCCATGATGGCGAAGCTGTTGGCGCGCAACGCTGCCGTGTGGTCCAGCAAGTCAACTAAATACTGGTACATTGACCGCAACCAAAAGACGTATATGCCCGACTTTGAAGCGCTGCTAAAAATGGCCGAGGAAGGCAAGCTGGATGTAGTTATCAAGAAGGTCTGGGATATGGATGATATTCGGCAGGCTCATGACAGCTGGGGCAGACAAAGTGGGATCGGTTCACTGGCAATTCGAGTGAGAAATGAGTAAATCTGAATGCTGTTTTGGGAAACTAAAGAGAGTCACTCGTGCAAGAAATCAGACCCGAATGTTTATATCCTTCCAAAGACAACTTAACAAAGTGCTTTTTGAAGCCAGTTGCATCTTTAGTCGCGGAATATGACGCTCAAATCATAACCACGGGTCTGGGGTGGATTGCCTGTTGGCCTATAAAATCAGCTGTTTTTGCTGGGGTGGAACTTTAAGCACCCTTGGCCGCCCTGCCTCACGAGATCTCTTGGGAGCGCGGACCAGGTTAAGCTTTTCTTCTCCACGTTTTTGTCTTCCCGGCCCAAATTTCATTGGTCCTTCGTAATGATATAAAGCTTGTTCGGCAAGGCGGAATGCCCCAGTGCCGGGATGGAAACGCTTACGCCATTACCCGCTGATCTCAATATCTGAAACTCAGCGGTCCCTGAAGTCGTGCAATAGGCGTGTTCCAACAGCCCATTCTACGAAGATGGGATACGCGTCCTTTGAATTCAATTCCACCAGGCTGAGCATAAATTGAAATCGCCAAAACTATTTAGATGAGTGCTAGATTAGCCACTGTTGAGTCTGGCTCCTAAAGTCAACATCACTCACATCAAAACCACCTGGACAACTCCGCCAAACAAGAGTTTAAAAAAAATGCACGCTACTACCAAGTCCAGCCTAGTGGTTGCCGCCGCCCTACTTTCTCTGGGCGACTGCCAAGGTTCATCCGTTGTCAATAGCGGCACGGGTATTTATGACTTGACTGACGGTCAGGTTGTCAAGGGCGGCGAGTACTCGTCCGCCGAGAACGACACCAGCGTCTTTGTTGCCAACAGCACCATCAGAGCCAGTCTTGTTGATGTGGCAGTGACCAAGTCGGGCAACACCTCCAACGATGACTCCAGCAGCTTCTACGGTCTCAACGCTGCCGTTCTGGCTGTTGGCAACTCCGTCTTGAACATTACTGGTGGTTCTGTCACCGACATCGGCCAGGGCTCGGACGGCGTCTTCGCCTACGGCAACTCCACCATCTACATCAGCGGCACCAAGATTAATGTGACGGGTGGAAACTCTGGCGGGATTGAGGTTGCTGGCGGCGGCGCCCTGTACGCCTCTGACCTAACCATCGACTCGGTCAACAGGGCTGCTATCCGCAGTGACCGCGGTGGTGGCACCCTGGTTGTTAACGGAGGCACTTACCGCACAACCGGAGCTACCGGAGCTCCCGCCGTGTACAGCACGGCCAACATCACTGTCAATGATGCCATCCTGTATGCCTACGGGTCCGAGGCCCTGGTCATTGAGGGTCTCAACGAGCTAACCGTCAACAACTGCACCGTCGCTGGCAACATGGGCGTGTCTGGCACCGAGGAGCTCCACAACGTCATGCTCTACCAGAGCATGTCCGGTGACGCCGAGGACGGCACGTCCAAGTTCACCATGAACGGCGGCTCACTCGAGTCGCAGAGCGGCTGCATGTTCTACGTGACAAACACGGCCGCCGCCGTTGTCCTTAGCGGTGCCAACCTGACGCTCAATGGCGGCAGCGACTACCTCTTCAACGTGTCCGGAAACGACGGAGTCCGCGGCTGGGGCACCGCAGGCGCCAACGGCGGCCACGCCAGTCTGACTCTGTCCGGTCAGACCGTCACTGGCCATGTCTACGCTGACTCCATCTCCAATCTGACCGTCACCATTTCTGACAACTCCGTCTTCAAAGGCGCCATGAACCCAGACGGCACCGTTGCCGATACCCTTGCCGTCGTTATTGACTCCAGCAGCACCTGGACCCTTAGTGCCGACAGCTACGTCACTTCCTTAAACGGTAGCCTGAACAATGTCGAGCTGGGCTCGTACAAGCTCTATGTCAACGGTACCGCTGCCTCCGCGTAAATGTTGATATGATGAGTCGTCTTTATGGTCTTATGTCATAATTGAAGCAAGAGAAGCTGGTATACTCTGCTGTATGGTAAACAAAAAGAATTGTGTATAGTTCGTCCATAGTGTTCAATATCGTTTCTCCTTCTCAGTATTTATATCAATGCGCGCGTGATTGTAAACAGCGATTCAGATCTTTATACCCATGCCAAGACGATGCCGATTTTGATTCACGGGTGGAGTCAAGGTATCCTTCCGCTTTGGCGCATCGGGAAATTAAGTTGGATAACCACTCCATGGGTAACAAAATCGCAATGTCTGTCCCCGCATTAGTTGGGATGCAAGTAAACAGTTGACTGCTAATTGACAGGTATGTAATACTAAGGGTTATCCAGAAATAACAGACTGAAATATATCTTTAATCCTGGGTTGAATGTCACAAATCCCAACCTGTCTGAAGAAATTCTGAGACATGGTGGTGGGAGGGCGTTTGGTTTGTGAACTGTGCATAACATGGCAGAGATCTACAAATAGACCCTCTCCCCTTGCCATTTATCGCGTACAACGAACGAGGTATCGAACAATTTCCATGGAAACAAATTACGGTTGAATCATAATCTTCAACTGTCTCGAAATTGCCAAGTGGCCCCTAGACACACTTTGATGCAGCCAGATAACAACCCTTGTTCTTTTAAAACTCCATAACTTGGTTTACTCTAGTGTCTCCACCAAACCCAAGACCAGCCATTCGTATAAACAGCTAGTGACTCTATTGAAGACTAAAAAGCAACTTGTGAGCGCTAGTGTGTGCAGTACTAGCTTATCGAGTTTTGACGGGATTTGGCACAGCAACATGAAAAATTGTCTCACAACAAATTTATGGACAGTAAATGTATTCGGAAGATTAATATTTTAACTGCGTTGAGATACCAGCAAAAACTGTTGAGATGGATAACAAAATTTCATCGATCTGAGATACTACCTTGCAAAGACATGGATGTATACGCGTAGGTGCACGTTCCAAGACTCACTAACATTAGGCGAATTACTTGGCTTAAGCCACTTCTTGTCAGACTCAAAACCTTCTAGGCTGCGATTATGCATCACCATGGGCTTGCGAGCGTCCCAATTGCTAAAATAGCATTCACCAAAGAGAAGCATGATCGAGATTCGGTGCCACTCATAATGAGCAAGCCTCGGCTGCGTTTGAGAAACACGTTATTGACAAAGAAAAAGGATGCAACTAATGGAACTCGGCGAGATACCTTAGCTGCCGGAATTAAAAAAAGCAAGAATGTCAATCAAGATCCTGAACTGAGTTGGCATAATTTCTACCAACATGTTAGATGGGATTACTTTGGAGTTGTGGTTCTGATACCCCTTATTGGTTTTATTTGCGCCGTCCAGGTCCGCCTGCAGTGGCAGACTGCTTTGTGGTCTGTTTGTTATTTCTTCATCGGAATGCTGGGCGTGACGGCTGGTGAGTGGTCTACTAAATGACTTTGGTCGTTCATGCTAACGATTGGATGCGCAAAGGCCACCACCGACTATGGTCTCACCGATCGTATAATGCATCGGCATCACTCGAGATATTCCTTGCACTGGCTGGCGCGAGTGCAGGAGAGGGCTCAGCCATGACTTGGGCAACTGATCACCGCTCCCATCACCGATTTACCGATACCGACCTCGATCCTTATACCGTAAATCGTGGGCTAGCTTATGCACATATTCTTTGGATGCTCATCAAAGAAGATCGCAACATTGGGCGAGTGGACATGTCGGACCTCGAAAATAATTGCATTGTCATGATGCAGTACCAATACTATGCTCCCCTCCTCGCCATCATGGCCTGGATTTTTCCTGCGCTGGTTGCGGGATTTGGCTGGGGTGACTGGACTGGAGGGCTGGTGTATGCTGGAATCCTGCGCATGTTCTTCTGCCAACAGGCAAGCTTCTGCATCAACTCGCTGGCACATTATCTTGGAGACCAGCCCTACAGCGATTGGCATTCACCGAGAGACAATATTTTTACGGCAATCGTGACGTGCGGGGAAGGCTATCATAATTTTCATCACGAGTTCCCATCCGATTACCGCAACGGAATAGAATGGCACCATTTTGATATGGCAAAATGGGCCATCTACTTTTGGAAATGTATTGGGCTCGCCAGTGACTTGAAGACGTTTGAATACAACGAGATCGAAAAGGGACGTATCCAGCAGCTGCGAAAGCGGCTAGACGAGAGGGCCGAGAAAGTTAACTGGGGTGTACCATTGCCGGAATTACCGTTGATTGATTGGAATGTGTTTCAGAGAAAGGTTCAAGAAGAAAAGGAGGCTTGGGTGGCAATTGAAGGCGTGGTGTACAACGTCGGTTCATTTGCAAAGGAGCACCCTGGCGGTTTGAGCTTGATAGTAGGCTCTTTAGGCAAGGATGCAACAGCTCGATTCAACGGGGGCGTGTACAATCATTCCAACGCGGCTCGAAATTTGCTCGATTCAATGAGGGTTGCTCGACTTAGGGGCGGTGGAGAAGTCGAGATCTGGAAGTGATGCTTTCATGAACTATACGATAGATGGCTATGAACTCTGCGCTCTTTACATCAGCTTTAGACGAAAACTTGTTCATGTCAGGAGATTTACATACTTATACCACCACGACATCACGTCTTGTCTTGCTTGGAGAACCTGAGCAGTTGATACATCTTTGGGTGAGCCCCTTGAACAAAATTTGGAAGATCCGGGAGATTTCGTCGTGTATGTATGTCACTGGGTACTTAGGTTTTCTCGAGAATCAGACCGATGTGTGTTGATCTTTCCAACGTGCTTGATTCTCGCTGGCGGGGGGCTCTAGCTAATGAGTATCTGAGCATCAAGCACCACCAGTGATAGCTCAACTCAAATTCCAATCTCGCAAACAGGCTCCAAAGCCTTCCACAGTTTTTCTGGGGTTTAAAATTGGTTGTATACACTTTTCAGAAATAAGAGAACGGACATGTTAAGCTTGAGTGGTGAAAAAGACACCTAGACTATCATATGGGTTTATTTCTTGTTGGTAGAGACACGGGCCAGATCGGCAAGAGCCTCGATGCGCTTAAACTTGGCATCTTGAATGACGCCTGCGGGTAACAGGTCAGCAAAATAATGTATGTCAGCATTTTAGTGTGTGGTGAACATACCAGCGTCAGCATCACTGGAAAAGGTTGCACTCCACTCAACAAAAGTGCTGCCCTCAAGCTCTCCTGAAGTGACGGAATGGCAGCGAATGGTGCTCATGGCACTTGTATAGGTGAGCTCTGGCTGCGAGGTGATGACACTGTAGGTAATGTAGTGGTTGATGGACTGGAAACGAGATTACGCGGTCAGCTGCGGGCCACTGATTATGCCCTGGGTACAGATAAACATGTGAATCCTTACACTGTGCTCCTCCTGCTTCACATCCACGACGGTGCCATCCTTAAACGTCCATTTGACAATGTCTGTGTCGGGGCTGGTACCCTTGACCCATTCCGACTTGCTAAGGGCCGACCAGAAATTGGCAAAGTCCTGGAGCTTGATGTGGTGCCAAACGTGAGAGAGAGGGGCTCGGATCACGGCCGTCTCGAGGACCGACGCAGATGTAGGAATAGGTGCTGGAGCAGACATGATGCTTGCTGGTGATGACAAAATGTTAATTCAAGTCTTTGGTAATGGCGAGTCAAGCACACAAAATGAGTCTGAGATCGAAAGTTGAAAAAGAAAATCCAGTTTGTGTGATGGATGAGATTGATGGCGGGGAAGCAATTTGTATTGACGTCATGGAGAAATCATCTCCCAATCCGTCTTCGTGCTAGGTTTGCGGCATCTCGCAAATTGACAGGTCAGCGCGGGGGTTGATTGACGCTTTTGTGCTTAGTGCGGCGCCAAGTTGCCCCAAACAGACGAGTTGGTTTGCTTCACATGTAGGACAATCCCGGATTCAATGCAGCGGAAGCTTAAATTATGTGAAGTCTTTTTCAGTTCATGTGAAGACTTTATGCAAACAGCATCGCATAAACCAATTCTTGACGATGTTTACTGTCCCAACTGTTGATTCCTACTCAACAGCCGTGCCATACCTTTACCCGGTTTTACCCATGCAATCAGACGCTACAATTTCATATCGGTTTTCTGGTGTAGAATTACGCTTCCAAACGAGCCAGAATGCTTTTGGAACGGATTGCATCCCATCGCACCAGTCTGAGCCTTGGCAAGTGGAAGAAATCTCGTTCGCTTTTGAGCATGGGATGACCAAGGGTTAGGGTTAGGGTTATGACTTCATATTGCTTATGTAATCATATAGTGACAGTTGGAAATTTCTCTCAGTGAGAAGCCTGAAGGGCTTTCTCAAGTTAGGATTTATTGATTTAATGAAGATCGCCCTAGTTTGTCGACGAAGAAGCCCAGTAAATTTGGGCGTTGTGATCCCTTGGTTGTTTCTAATAACAGCCGCTTTCGGTGGCTTTACTTCTAGGACAGATCTGGAACATATAGGCCCTTTGAAGTAAACTCTTCCATGATTTCTCTCCACACTCTTGCTCTTATCCTCCTACCTAGATTGCTTTTCAGATTTGGAATCGCCCTCCTGTTGCGAGCAGATTAGTACCGCGATCCGTGGTTAAATTTGCACAGTAATGTAGCAAATACATACCTACGATACTGCTCTTCTGTGTATATTGAAATCAGAAAGTTTCCCTGTACAGGAGAGGCTCAGTACTTCGGTCAACGGAAGCAATAGAGTATAGGAAACTGTGCCATGGAGTATCACTGACGTGAGCTTTCTTGGATGTTTGTGCCGCCGAGATATACATCCTAGCACCGTAATCTGCTGACTTTCCTATCGCAAAATAGAGCCGTACAGCTATATTTGCCACTAGAGATTGGCTGCTGATGTTGCGGGCGAGATTTGTGGCAACAATCCCTGGACAGACGCTGTTCACAATAACAACTGGGCTGTGCGAAAAAGTCTCTCGTCAGCGGCTTCTATGAAAGTTTGTTTGATGATGAAGAGAATGAATGAAATGAGTCAGCTCACTCCCCGTCGGCCCCAAGTGCCAGTCTGTTTATCTCTTCCATACCGTACATCAGAACAAGCTTGCTATTGGCATAGTTCGGCGGGTACAGTGTTTCCCCTAATGGCCATGTTTCCTTACTGTTCAGATGTCCTAGAATACCTCCATCCTCGTCCACCCACTCTGACCATTCGGTAATATCTGGGTCAAGATGATCGCGCGAAGATACAACAACGAGATGAGGTGTGGATTCCATGGCCTGAGCCTTCATCCATGGCAAGAGCAAAAGTCCCAGAAGAATGGTGCTCAGTGCGTTGACTTGAAGGGTCTCCTCCCTGTTAAAATTTCGTGTCAAGGGGTAGCTTTAGATGAAGGGGAACAAAACCAGCTACTCTGATAAACCTACCATCCTTCAGGTGACTGAGCATAGTGAGGATTGGAGCAACCCGCATTCAACACAACACAATCAACGTGACTGCTCTCTCCGCCATCCGCATTTCTATTTTTGAGCTCGTCGACAAATTTGCAGCATGAAGCATAAGAATTCATGTTCAACTCCATCACCTCGACTTTGGACTGACCTTGGACGCCGCATCTGGCCTCAATCTTCAACCTGGCCGACTCTCCGCGCTTCGCATCACGACAGGTTATTATGACACGAGCCCCAAGATTGATAAAATGAATCGCTGCTGCAAGGCCGAGTCCCGTGGTCGCACCGGTAATAACCAGAGTTTGGCCATCAAAGAGTCCCGCTGACGGGAGCGGCTGTGGGACAAACTTGTCTCGGATCCGATAAACAAACTCCATGTTTCAACACGAAATTTGGAAATAAACTCGCGAAACTGATGAGATGAACAAGGCCCGAAGCTAAGCCTTGCCCAACTTGGACCCGAAGGAAGGGAGCAAGAGTCAAAATAGGTTTCCGAACCAGCCGGGCGCTTAGAACGGGAACTTTGGTGCACTATCTTCCTATAGGATCTGACAACTAACCCAAGTGCTGCAACATGCAAAACCCAAAATAGGGACCTCTTGTTTCAAGGCCAAGAGTCAAAATGCTAGGTTCTTGGCTTGTGCCCGTTTGTAACTCGCCGCAGCCCCCGGCCAGAGCTTACGGAGTGGCTGCGCCCACCACCAAACAACGTCGTGCACAGTCAACATGGGTGTATTTAGGTAGCATCGTGCTGACACCAGCCAGTACGTCATCGTCAGCGGCTGCACCCCGCGCGGGTTTGACGGGTTTGGGCTTCGGTGAGGCTGAGCGTCTTGTCTCCGTCCGTCGCCGCTTTGGTTTTTCGCGTTGGCGCTCGGGTGGATGCGCGACCCCACGAACGGAACGGCATAAAGCTGGCCCAACAGCATTTATGCCTCTTCTCCCAAAACGGCGGTTGAAGTAATTCAGTTAAGCATTCTAATAAGCGGGCCGGTGCCGTTTTAGGCAATTGTCCCAGTTCATCAGGGCCCGATGGGCGACACCGTGGAGATGACACGGTCAAGGTAACCACGTGCTTCCCGGTAATAGAAGGTGAGTGTGGCAGCAAACGGATGCAAAATCCCATTGAGAGAAAAAGTCCGGCCGGGAGCAATGTCGTTAAGGTTCGCCGGGGTGTTTTGATGACGTTTGGACGATCCACAACTGCTATCGGTCATTTCCTACACATCACTTTCTGCCCAAAGCCTATTCGCCGTGATTGAAAAGATGGTTGAATGATAAATAATGGCCGATGCCTCGGCTGCAGCGGGACGAACACCATCAGCCCTGGCTCCCACGCTAAGATGCACAAGACAACTCGGCTTCCCGGGTCGCAGATTCAGGCTCTGTCCCGAGCAGATCCGTCATGCAGCACAGCTGCTCCCCGATAACACCTTCCATGAATAGCGCTAGTTGATTCCACTTGCCATGCTCTTGCTGTGCCTCAAATTCGCCTAATTTCAACATGGTTCATTGCCCAGCTGTCATGATATCTCTGGCCACGACTCCACCCGATTCCCTGCTAGCGCCCTATATGGCCATGGCCTCACGTAGCAGTAATATCCACCTGGTCGCTCTTAGCGAAATCTTAACACTTGGGCAACTCAACGAACGGGAAAATTTTTATTTACTTGTGCGCAATTTTCCCAATCCCCATATATCGACTATATCGCTACCTGCACCTCTCAGTCGCCCAAGACCCAGATCCCAGAAAAGAGCCTCATTTTACCCAACCAGAAACCATTAGCACACCCCGGCTCCAATCAATATGCTGGACATTGCTACACTTGATCGTGGCATGCTTTTGTATCTGAAACCAATTCCTGGATATCGAGAGCCACTAAGAGAGGAATTTGCCGCACTGTCCAGATCCGTCTGGAAGGACGAGCACAAGACACGGTACGCAGGGAAACGAACAATCTCAGTCGGTTGAGAAACATGTAGCCGGACCTTTTTCTTAATCTAACAATGGCCGTCGATAGATGTCATTACTGGCTGTACCCCGAAGATAATGAGAATGAGATTCGCCTGCTCGATCTCTACAACGACCAGGAAGGCATGGAGCATCATGCAACAAGCGACTTAGCATGTGAGACATTGGTCAACCTGGCATTCAAGCCGAGCAGATATCGATCACCAACTAACCTTTTCTCGCCCCGCGCAAAGTCGTAACATTTAGGAGAATCGAGCAGTTTGGCGTTTCTCTGGACTTGGATGAGCTCGCACGCAGGAGAAGAGGGCTCCCTGCGCTGACACCTCGCCGAGTATTCAAGCCGGAAGGCATCGAGATTGACTACCTGCAGCCGGTCCACTCCATCCCTGGCTTCATGGGCACATCTAAGATAGACGAGAAGCAGCTCGTCACAATCGTTTACATCACGAGCCAGCCCGACAAGGTCGCCCAAGTAGCAGCCTGCCTCACAAAGCTCGGCGAGCGGGCGCAGAAGGCCGGAGCCCTGGCCTTCTGGGTCAACCAGGACCTGAATGCCAACGAAAAGTTCCGCGTCATCACACGATTCTCCGCTGACAAGGCTGGCGACAAGTACTACAAAGATTCAAATGTCCGCGAAATCCAGGCACAGCTTTCCGCACTTGCCGAGGTCAAGATGGAGAGGTGTCATTGGGCGAAGCAAGGGTTTCTCCAGAAGCCATGAGGGACAATATTTCTTTTTTCTTATTCAGATATTAAAAGGTATTTGTGCTTGGATTAGGTACGAGAGTTTTTGCCACGCTCGATTTTTTTCCCCGCTAGGGGTGTTGTCATGTTTTAGCGTATGAGAAGGCAGCTGGCCAACGAGTGGACTTGTGCAGTCGCCCTCGGGACGACATGGAGGCAGTAGCCTCAGGATACCTCAATATGCTTCCGGAAGGACCGGATAGAAGCTCTTTTTAAAGGTTAGATTTGTAGATGACTTTGTATTACAATTGTACTTCTGGCCTATCAATCCTAATCCCTTGCATACAGCAGATAATATTGATATGTTGATCGAAATGAAGACATATTGAAGAATTCTATGGATGTAGTGAATTAACTCATAGAGATTTGTTATGCCGCGTCGAAATCCTGTCTTATAATCAGAGTTACACACGCTGATGGACTGACCATGCTCCGGAGTGATTTGCAAGTCCGGGTCGAATCGAAAAGATCATCACTCCCTACCAAGTCATCTGCAGGGGCAGTATCGAGTATAACACTCGATAGTATAGCCTCGAATATTTATTAAGTTATCATTTAGCTTTAGATCTTTTATTGTTTTAATTTTCCGTAGCTCATGATACAGCCACCATCCCTGATAAGCTACGTATAGCTACAGTGACCAGGGCCAATTCTTTTATCTCGCTAGCTAATCTGTGATTGATGATTAGTTCCTTATGCGAAATCTCTGGGCGATTGTCGATGTGGAGAATCCCAGTGGAGCCCAACACAACACGTTCTGGCTACTCACAAGTTCTTGGGTTCCGGTTGAAGCGATTGATTTTCTTGTACAAGCATAAACTTTTCTATTATTGCTTTCGGCGAAGTTGCTACGATACAAGAATAAAAAATCGTAATCACGCGGTTTATGCACACAGCTTGAAGGATGTAGGGTAGGTGTTGGTTCAATCAACAAACTTTGCTCTTGCTCTTATTATGGAGCTTAGAAATACGTCGAATGTATTGGTCGGTAAACCCGAGCTTAACTTTGACTATGGTTGTTAGTGAAGTTCCAAATTGGTTCTTAATCGCTTCCATACCTATCCTTTCTGGTGGTTTTGTGTCTGGCCTCATGGGGGGTCGTTTGATATCTGTGGGCAACTCTCCGAATTATATGAGATAGCCATCTGGGAGCAAGTGTGGCCCAATCCACTCTGTATTAGCAAATATGAACTGGAGAAACTATTGCATTTTTGGTGTGGCAGTCAGAATATGAGGTCTGGCACCGTTGAAATCCTTACACTGCCTTTTGGTTGCATTTTTCTAAATTCTCGATAGCCAATTCAATGTCTCATGTGAAACATGATTAGATAATTCAATAGCTAACATTAGAAGTATCAAGTGGCTGAGTCTATCATGCAAGTGATAGAATGAACGGGACAAAACAAAGTTCCCACAAGTCCGAAAACGAAAGCGGTAAGCTTAATTTGGTAAGTCTAATTACTCTAGCTTTATTTTCTACAGATGCATTGGAGCTTCACTCTTGGTACGTATCTTGGCTTTTCTTGATTCTCATCATTTCTCTGAGCATCAATCCAGCCCCCACCAGGAGAGCCCGGAACGAGAAGGATCATGCTTTACCGGCACATCCTTCATGCGCTAGTATTTTCGAAGTGTTCAAAGACACGATTAAAGTACAAGATCGTCACAGCATAGTATCAATGTCAATTAGTCGAACATTACAAATAACCCTGATTCCATTTAAATAGAAAAACACATACATGCCATGTCATCCACTACAATAAATACAGCGAACACGACACCGAATTCTTGCAAATCTAGGAAATGCACGGCCCTACATCATCGGGCTCGTACCGAGTCCGAAAGGTCACCATTGTGCGCCGCACCCATGCTGAAAGTTCGGAAAGGCCGGGATGCAACGCACGGAGCATTTTCAGCATGCGGTTTTCAGCTCGTGACAAGAACCGAAGCTCTGATCGCATAATCAAGATGGTGACCAGGGATCAGGGGGTTATACTGAGTCGCCAGCCACAAGAACAAGCGAGGCTATGACTCGAGTCGAAAAAGCACGACGAATACGATATAGCACGGGCTAGACGCGGGTAAATCGGAGATTTTAGTCAACAAATCCGTCCCACTTTTCTGCCCTCTGTTTTCCTGTTTGTCGGCATCGAAGAGAGAGGATACGTCTCGCGTCGCTTCTCGCAAAGGACATGGCTGGCGCCGGCAACTGGAAAGACCGCTTCACCAAGGAGCAGCTGGAGCGAAAGAGAGCCACGGACCGCGTCAACCACAGGAGGACTCGCCAGCGAACCAAGGACACGACGACCGAGTTGGAGCATCGTCTGCGGCTGGCCCTGCAGGGGGACCACGGTACCCTGATCAACCGGTTACTGGATGAAAACGCGCGCCTGCAAGCGCGACTCGACGTTTATCAATCTCGGCTCGAGGGGATCGTGCAAGCCGGCCAGGAGTGCCTGGACAGCGATGATGGATCCTTCGCTGCACCAAAAGCGGCATCTCGCAACGGCACAACCACGTCGCGCCAACACCAACAGCCGCCACCTATCCCAGGTACCAGCTCGCCGCTGCTAGCTTTTCAGTACATCTCAGAGACCAGTTCATTCCTCCATGAGATCTTCTCCTTTGCCCCACTCAACATACCCCCACACGCCTCCTCCATCTTGCCCCCTGCAGATGTCATAAATTCCGTCATGAACTGGAAGATGTTTAGCGAAAAGGGAAATGCCGGGCTCAGCTTTGTAATTGAAAATCTGTTCATGAAGAGTAATCCTTCATTTCTGTCGCTGGGTACGAATTCAACTTGGTTGTCAATGCTCAAAGTGCAATGGCTGACATTGGTATCAGACGACCTAAAAGTCGCCGTCCTTTCCAACCTGACGTTCCAGAATGTTTTGGACCGTCTACTCTACGACGGCCCAGAATTCTCAAATAGGCCCAGGGACCCGGATTCAGTACCCGAGGGAGCCATGCTGCCCATGTCAGAAATGGAGCGGCAGCGGCGAGCGGCAGCTATTTGCGCCTGTGAAAACACTCGGAGGTGGCGTAATTGCTTCAGGTCCGACAGAGAATATATAGCAATGTTCTGGGCACTGTACCGCTATTTCCTGGTGCGTGTCGGGTTTGCATCGTCATCTCCTTGTTCTGCTGACGGTGATTAAACAGTTTTTGATCTTCCCGACAATGGAAAATTACACAAGATGTTTGCCCTGGTATCGACCACGTCTGGCACAATTCACATCAAACCATCCATCATTTGTCGACTTTTTAATCTGGTAGGTCATGGTCGACACTCATCTAGGATTTCCTTTTGCCCACAAGGCTGACTCGAATCCACCCAAGGCCAAAATTAAGAGAACACTTAGTCGGGAACTGGCAGAATTATAACACTGTGGAATTGCTCATAAGTCATACTCGGAATTTTGAGATTTGCGCCTTGGTCGAGGGTGGTAGGTCGCTGATTAAGCTGAAGCCTGACATGTCCGATGTGGAGATTGATGAGTCTTTTGAGCATGTGATCCGGAACATCGACAACCTTGTTACTCATGAAGATTTCTGTGTCCAATTTCCCGAGCTGAAATTTTTAGTCAACACACGATCTTGGAAGCAGCATGACGGTGGCCAGTCTGGAACGACACTGACTGGAGATGCACTGGATCCTCGACAATTGAAGAGAAACTTGCCCTTATATGTTTATGAAGATACATCGACGCAATCGAAGCGGGTGAACATTTCCAGGGTGGGGGTGGTGGATGGTGTCAACACCAGTATGGATCCAGCTTTATACCCACTTGAAACTGCATTCTATAATAGGGAGCTTGCTGCCATGTCATCTCTTGCTAGTATGGACTTTTCCAACTTGGCTCAGTACCAGATCCATGTCCCATTGGCAAGAGAAGAGCGCCATAGAAGCCAACCGGAGGGTTCCACCGAGAACGAGGCACAGTAGCCCGTATAAAATGTGTTATTTGGGATAGTTGTGTGGTCCTCTATCCCATTTTATAGACCATTGATTCGTTGTTGGGGTTTACTACGAATAAAATAGCAGCATTCGAGGAAATCATAGATGTATCACTGAAATCTGGGGGGGTGGCATAGGGTGAAGACATCAAGGAAAATAAATCGGATGCGATTGTTTTGAGTCGGTGGTTGGTTTACTGAACACATATCCCCGAATCATTATTCATTCACAGGCGCAAGACAATATGTGGTGTATAGATCAATTATTTTCTACCAGAGAAAATATGATTCTTAATCTTGAGTTCCCTCAGTCACTTCCAACGCCATGCTTAATGCTTATTCCCTTGATTCACTAATAAAGTCCAACTGTGAGATCACCCTTGACACGAGCAGTCAGGTGAACCTCGGCCTCAAGATCCAGCTTGATACCGACAAGGAGGGCAGCGGCCGAGGGGTTACCATCGGCATCGGTGGCACCCTTGAGGAGCTGGCCTGTAGAATGTGTTACATTTGATGTGTTTGTGAAGGGTTTGAATCGGCGGACTTACCAGCGGGGGCGTTGAGGCCAGTGGAGGTGGGGAGAGGGACAACGAACTGCTGCTGCTCGGAAGACATTTTGAGTGTTGGTTGGTGGTTTTGGGGGTGGAAAGTTGAGAGGTTGTTGTGGTTGAGTTGAGATTGTTGGATTTGTGTGCTGATGATTCCAAGCTCAAAGCCAGAGGATGAAGGCTCTTTTATAATACATTCCAGCACCGTAGATCATAGGTATGACAGGCAAGGATCTGTATACGACGATTGGACAACACATCTCGACCAACACATGTCTCGCGGCTGCAGGATGGCGTGGCAGCCAATGGCAGCGCTGGGTGATTTCGGGCGCTCGTCGCCTGGCTCTGATGGAGAAGCGGATCACGATAATGCAGCCGAAATCCACCGAGATTCTAGATCGGGACGGAGCGCTGCCATTTGCCCACACGATAACCCCGTTGCGCTAATCGAGGTGCGTGGCCCACATGTCGCTCAGCTCCGACGGCGTGCTGCCGGGCCGCCACGGGTCTGGCACCAATCTGCGCGGGGCTGGTTAATGCCTCGAGCAGAGCAATACGGCCAGCAAATCGCTTCTTGCGCAGTAAGTCATTCTCTGTCGCCGCCGCGCGCTCAAGGCACCGGGCTGGCGGGCTACCCCGCGATGATATTCCGGGCCGGCGTGCACATACCAACGTTGACGTGTCACTGTGGCCCGTCCACGCCAACACGTCACGGGCAGAAAAAGCAAGTTGCGAAATGGCAAGTTGATGAGGTCATGACACAAAGAAAATTTGCGTACACCTGAACTCATTCCAAGAAAGCAACATGGCTCGTGACAAAGAAAACCATTGTTAGTTTATTATTATCCACGGTGAAGGGTTATGCGACGGCGAATTATTCGTAGTTTGAGCAACGCGGCCTGGCCAAACACTCCCTTGGAGGGTGGAATAAAAGTGAACGTTCTGCATCACTACCTTTGTTCGAAAAAGCATAGCAAAACTCAGAGGCTGATGCACTGTTTGAAAGTATCAGTAGTTCAGCCTAATCCACTATTTGAGCTATCCGTTATTTTCATCATAAACCATTTTTTTCATTTTTTTCATGAATCTCCATTATAATCTTGTGAGCGAATATCAAAATAGGAAAGAACAAATATTAATTGTACAACTGTAAGAGCGGCAAGATGGATTGGCGAAGGCTCTGCTGCTAAACCTTTTCGAATGTTCTTTTGACCAGAAATCACGCCACTAAAAAAAAAAAATGGAGAGTGAATCTTAGGCAGACGAGTTTGCGATTGGAGAAGGGTAGTGACGTGCGGGTTTATTCAGCCGTCATGCAGAGCGATGGGACGGAAACTGTTGAAAACGCCCTACTAAATTTTGTTCACGCCGCTGGATTTTCATACAAAAATACACTTACGCCTTTCAATATGATTCAGGATTAATTTTTGCTTTTGTCTAATCTATGAACGTTTTATCGTGTCCGGAACGACCTTCGGCATCGAAAGAAATGCGTTTGATACTCAACGCAAGTCATTAAGTCATCAATAGGTATCCCATAATGCTTAATTGTATGGAAACAAATCATTACGTGGGTTTGAAAGCGGACCATAGCTTCCCAAATTTAAACGAGAGAACCATGAAATATGGATGTTTCATGGTTAATTACAAAGACATGTTTTACTTCTCAGTGATTCAAGTGCTTCTACTTTGGTTCTTTGTTGAAACAAAAAGGGGGACATGATGTTGGTGAGTAGCGAACCATATATCGAAAGATAGAATAGAACGATGAACAAACATACAATCAGAATTGATTGTTCTTGAGTGTGAATAGCAGCCAAAATGTATAAATTATAGCCTGCCTCCGACATGAGATACTCCTCCAAATCACAAACACCCGCCCAACTCCTAATCTAGCAACGAGAAATACAAGCATCAATCTAACTCACTTTACAACAATAACTACTACACCACCTACTTTGCAACCACAGTCAAAATGGCGCAATATATTTGTGGATTTGTTGGTTGTTCGAGAACTTTCGACAAGACAAGCGAGTACATGAACCACATTCAGACAAGCTGCGGTGGAGGAATCCCAGCTGTGGAGGATATGGCCTTCGCTTGTAAATGTGGAATGCTATTCAAGAACTTGTTCGAGATCTGTTTGCATCTGGATTCCGGACGATGCTCAGTCCCAAAGAACTAACCATGTCTGGTCAAAAGGGTTCAGACGTATTTGATCGATTAGTTGTGACAACTGCCAATTGACCACTAGGATAGAATAAATAGTCTCAATTTAACCCACTTCACCAACATAAACTAAGCTCCCTCTTCCCGTTAATCCGAGCTTTTACTGGGTCTATCTTGCCAACGTTATATTTCGTCGCAGAGTCCAGTGATGCCCAGAGATCTCATTGATGTGAAATTGTCGAAGGGGATTTAAATACATAGTATTATCCTTTCATGGCCCAAATAACTACATAAAGAAAGACTACGACGTGTCCCTGGCAGTTTGGTGGAAATTGGATCATCACATGGTAAGTGTATGGATTTACCTCTGAAATCTCTGTAATCAATTTCATCAATTCTTTAGTGTGAAACTGATTGGGCCCGGTACTGTTATCATTTGTCATATGACATATCCACTACCCGAGCGGTTTTCTGCAAGTCTGCATTGAGTAATAAAACGGTCCGTGGCTTATACCCAAGCCCAAGCATGGCCGTCCCCAGATTTTTTTGCCGGAGCAATTTGTGCTAGTCTCCCAAGTGTAAATAATACAGCATTAATGGAGTTGATATTGAACATTTCCAGTCGATCGCCCCACCTGGGATTGTGGGGACAATTCTCTTTTCATAATGCTTGTCGTGTGGGGCCAACTATCCGACGCATAGCCAACATTAATAATTCTCCCAAATCCAGATCGCTTTGTGAGGGCTACCAGGATTAAGACCTCGCAAGACTAAAGAGAGGGAGAATTCTAGTTCCGCATGGTCAGAGCCCAAATAGGAATGGGATTCATCCAAGAGTCAACCCATTCTCATGCTTCAGCGGAATGGCTACGTTGTTGAGTCCAGGCCAGGTCATCAACAATCGCAGGTTGCCCCTCATAGTAACAAATCCTAACACAGAATACGACGGGAATTACAAATAATTTTTCTTATCAAATCTCAAGCGCACATCCTGCAGACTGTCATCCGGCTGTGTGGTCGTGGTAGGCATGTGGGGCCCGATGTAGCCCCACGTCCCCGAGCCCGGCCCCGGGCAGCTCATATCCCCCGAAGGTCGAGAGGTAACCAGATTTTCCAGCGATTTATCTACTGCGACTTTGACAATAAAGCTGAATCAACATACATGGAATATCCCATTGAAGGAGGAATGAGGCATTCCCACACGCTGTGCGAACGCTGGAGTAGCGCGTAGACAGCTTAGTCACTGGGTGGGACTCAATCCAAGGATTGGGAACTGCCATTCTAGTATTCGAAAATACTACCTTCCGCGTGTCGACTGTTAATCATACCAAATTGGCATACCCCTTGCCCATCACATGCTGAGACCTAGCGCGTTTCCCCCGGACAAGCTATCCTCAACTAATCCGTGGAGGTGGGTTTTAACCGTTTCCCCGCCTGCATCGGTTGCAACGTCCAGTTCTTGCGCACCAGTAATTACCCATCCAAGTCTAGCAGAAACCTAATGCAACTGCCGGTGCGTATTTCCTCGGGATTTCGCAACAGAAATCGCATCGGTTCGACCAGAATGCGGGGCCCCAGAGGCCGAGGCCTTGAACCGTGCATCGTACCCCGTAGTTCATCAAGCCGTGGGGCAAAAGTCTAAGCTAATCTAGACCAGCAAGCTCGATAGGGAGGACGTATTATAAAAGGTCTGTTCATGCATTAACCATCCATGGAATATGGATCTAATCAGAACCATTGTGTTCCCATAATACCATTATCAGAATGACTGAGATCCAGGAAAGTAGAGACCATGCGGTCCAAGACACGCAGCTCGCCTTGCAGGCGGAGGAGGATCCGCATCGCGCAGCCATCGAAGACAATCCCGCCGACGCACATGTCAGCGCGCAAGTTTGGATCGCCATATTTGTAAGGACATCGTTCAGCCCTTCAACTCTCACCGCATATAGCTGACTTGACCAAAGTCCATGGCCCTGTCCTTTGGCCCGGCTGTCGGCACGCCCTTTACATCAGTCGCATCCATCGTCGTCCAGATAACGTCAGAACTGGGAGGGGAAAGCAAGATGGCGTGGGTTATCGGGGCCTGGTCGCTGGCCACGGCGTGTTCATTCTCCTTAGGAGGACCTCTGAGCGATGTTTTCGGACGCCGAAATCTCATCCTTGCTGGCCAGGCCATTGTCGTCATTGGAAACATTGTCGGAGGTACTGCTCAGAACATCGAAAGCTTGATTGCTGCCGAGACGCTGATTGGACTGGGCACTGGCATGATCTTTGTGTCGTACGCCGGAGTGCCGGAGATGCTGCCCAACAAATGGCGGTCTCTTGGACTGGGCATCCTCGAGGGAGGCATCACGATTCCTTGGTGAGTCCGGCCTGCGCCTTCCCGTCCACTCGGGCCGCTGATAGCTGACTCTCGGTGCGATAGGGGCATGATAACGACTATTCTAGCAAACGCCTTGTACGAGTATGCAACTTGGAGATGGCTGTTTTACATGGGCATAATTGTCGAAGTCGTAGGATTGGCCGGCACTGCCATGTTCTACTGGCCCACACCCCATCCTCGCGGCGATTTCGACAAGTCAAGATGGCAACAATTCAAGGAGATTGATTGGATTGGCCTTTTCCTTTTCATCGGTGGACTTGCTACCTGTCTTGTCGGCCTCACCTGGGGTGGAACCGAGGCGTACCCATGGAAGAGCGCTGGAGCCATTGTTCCCATCGTTCTCGGCACTCTTGTCGTCATATCGGCCTTCGTCTACGACGCCTACATTCCAAAGGAGCCAATGTTCCCTCCCATGCTTCTCAAAATGATTCGCGGATATGTTTTGCTGCTCGTCATCTTGTTCGTCTCCGGAATGAACTTCCACGCAATGGCCGCTCTTCTGCCCCAGGGCACTCTCTACATGTTCACGACCGATGGCATCGAGATCGGCGTTCTGTCTCTTCCCAAAGATCTCATCTCTGGCCTAACTGGTGTTTTGGTCCCCATGCTCTCCCACAGACTCGGCTACCTCAAATGGCAGCTTGCCGTTGGCATGGCCCTGCAAACCATCTTCATCGGTGCTGGCGCAGCAACGGTCAACCCGAACCACAAGCTCGCCTGGGCTTTCGTACCAGGCTTTGGCGTCCCCATGTTCCTCCTCGTCACTATCCTCGCCTATGCCATCTCCAGCTTGCACGTGCCGCACTCTCACCTGGGCGTCGCTATGGGTCTCGTCGGAACTTTCCGATCAGCCGGAGGTGCAGTAGGAAACGCTATTTTCAACACCATATTCCAGGACAAGTTCAACAGCTATTCGGGAGAGGAGATAGCTCGCGCGGCTTTGGCTAACGGCCTGAGCGCTGATGATCTGGGAGCTATCATCCCAGGGACTATCCAGTACAACCTTGGCGTCCCTGGAACATTAGAGGGCATTCAAGGCATGACTCCTGCCATTCAAGACGCGCTTCGCCATGCTGTGAGAACGGCCTACGGGCGCGCGTTTCAATTCGTTTTTTACATCACTATCCCGTTTGGTGTCATTGCCATGATCTGCTCTGTGTTCGTCGAGGACCCGAGCGCTTACATGACGAATCACATTCAGGCGGCCATGCAACAGAAGGAAACATCTCCAGCAGTTATCAAGGGCGGTGAAGAGAAGGCTACGATGAGCCAAGAGGAGAATGTTGGCAATAGTAATGGGGGATCGGTTAGCGCAGTGGAGGATGTTAAGAGCAAGGAATGAGGCAGTAGTTTAATCCTCCTCATGCGTACCCTTCCCCATGACCAGACGACCCGCCTAAAAGTTGTACCGTACATAATCACAATAGTTGATACAAATGAAAATTCAAGATTAAAAAGGGAGGGGCAATACAACTATTGGTTTCACCCTGTGTCTTCATTCAAAACTCTGAACTGAGAATCCAACTGATGCATATTCATCAGATTACGCCATTTGTCTTACACTCCTTTAGTCACGATAGGTTCGCCGCATTTGGTGGGTACAGAATAAAATTTGCTCTATGAATACGAAATTTCGAATCCGACACCATCGTTCTGTACGTGTTGCAGCTCAGTTGAATACCCCGTTCGCCTTTTGTTGGAAATATGCAGAAAGAATACACCGGCCTCGGTTTCTGCATGACAACGCCCGTGCTGCATTACAATTGACAGGTCCAAATTGTTGCAATAGATGGTATCTCGTGCATCGTTTGAAGAGGAAATCCACTCCGCAAAGAAATACTGAATCCTTTCATAGCGAGAAGGACTCGTTGACTTGTCATCTTCTGGTGTGCACTGGGCCAGAAATAACACTGGCTGGGTTTGATCCTTCTCGATCTTGATGCCGACCAAGATGCATGCACGGTCCCACTGATTCTGTTCGGTTCTCGGATCTTTTGTACTCAGCCAGATCTTCACCAAGCCAACGCCAACGGTAGTGTTTGACGAGTGAGGCTTCATATTCACCGTGATCAAGTACGAATTGGCCCCTTCAGTGAAACGCAACCGGCTCAAGAGACTTTCAGAACTCGACACGATACCAACAGTTGCGTGATCATCACCACTGATGGTGTCAAGGTTCGAGGGCGGCAACCCAGTGTTCCGCCTCATAATCAAAACAGATCTGGTGTGAAATGGCCCCATTTTTTTGCTGAATATGTGGATCGGGCTTTCTGGTTTTGAGCTTCGAGAGACATAAGGGATTCCTCCTCGTGTCTGACCGCTCACCTTGATGCATAAAAAGCCCTTGGAATCAGGACCAGCCAGTTCGGGGTCAAGGCCTGCCTCCAAAATGATGTAATAGATGCCTGTGCTATACAGCAGTGGCACTCGCATCGATAGACCAGCGTTGGTCATGAAATAAGTGGAAACCTCATCTGTGGAGAACAGAGGCTCATTTCGAATGTACATTCCCGAGTCCTGGAACTGATTGGGGGAAGGGGCAAGAAAGCTTGTCCATTCAGTAGACATGTCGGGTGTCCATTTCCAGCAAAATATGGTGTGGTCATTGGTTGTCTTTATGATTTCCTCCTGGAGACGAATGAATGCCTTCATACCTTCTCCGTACAGTAGTGGCATGTTGATGTCGAAGATTCCCAGCATACAGTATGCCATATCTTCGATACGCGTCGTTTTCCTATGAGACAACCAAGACATCTTTTTTGAAACGCAAGCGCTCCCGACCAAATCACGGTCAATCAAGTATTGCCTTCCAATATTAGTAATCTTGGAGAGGAGGTCTGCCAGAGATGCATCCCTCTGGCCAATGCTGTTCCATTCTGCATCATAAAAGATAAGTGTCGCCGGTGCGAGTAGCTCCTGCAACGTCCAGCCGCGAGTAAACCAACGACTATTTTCGATGATGGCATCACCGTCCGAGTTTACATCACTGAGATACGCGAAGCAAACTTTGGCTTCCCGATAATAGGTGAACATGGAATTGATGGCCTCGGTCAACTCTGCCGAGCTGGTTTTGTCGATGCAGGTTGTGTCAGCCCAAACCCACCCAAGGCCTTGCGCTAAAGCTTTCTCACAGGCACCAGTGACTTTTGTGTAGCCTGCCCCGTCAGAATGCTCCAGCGCGGGGCGTGTGCTTGTGGTGAGGTCTCTCCAGTTTTGGAAGCTCATCTCCTCATCGCCCCACGTGTGCGACAAGATGGCGTACGGCGGTATTTTATCGCCATGGAACTCGTGCAGAAGGAGCGAATGAGCATCTATTAGACGCATGTTGGGGAATATAATACGAGATGAACCATGACTATTCTTATTCGATCGGCGGTTGAGAAATTGGACATAAATCTACAAACGCGGGGAATGTTTTTGCTTCAGCCTTAATAGTGGGCTCAGGTGGTGTGAGTGGGGCAGTGCTCGAGATCCAAGGGCAACCCAACCACCTTGCGACATTGTCATCTCCCCTCCGCATTGTCATTCATAAATTGTCGCTTCAGCTTCATGGTGAACTCCAATATTAAACTAGTATAATATCCACCTCTTCTCCGTCCAAAGAAAATGGCACCTCAATAACACCTTCTCCCTCAACAAAATCCGAGTACATAAAAACGCCAATTCGCTCCCAAGTGTCCTTTCCTGCAGAATTTCGGCTCGCCGGAATTACTACTAGTCCCGCGTACTGCCACAAGGTTTTGGATTCGCCTTCGGTATCGCTCCGAGGCCAATTCGTCATATTATATGTGTGCTCTTCGTTACCCTGCAAGACCCATGCCTCAAGCATGGTTAAAAGCATAAAGGCCCCAGAAGGCACTGCAAGACCAGGGAATAGATGCACATCGTCATGGACGTAATGCATGCCATTTTTTGGATTCATATACGTTCTGGATAGTTGGTAGCGCCCCAAGGGCAGGAGACGCAGAACATCTCCATCCCACTCAAACGTACACGAGATCTTTCTCGTCCTCAACGTGATGCTTAACCCGGAAAAATCATGTGTCAAAACATTGAGATCATCAACATATTTTGGATGTTCAAACGACGCAATACGCATCTGATAGATTGAATGAGCAGAGCGTGAGTGCATGGCAGAGTATACGTGAAAGTTGACGGTATCCCTGCCTTCCAAAGCTGATGGGGGATGAGGAGGCACTTTGAACCACGACCATGACGGAGCGTTTTTTGCCTCGCCTTGTCCCAGGTTAAAATCCCCCAACGGAACCGGAGGGTGACCGACCCAGAGTAAACCGAACTCAGCAAATTCTTTCCAGATGCCCGCCAAATAGGTAAGCCCAGTGTGAGACTGGATGGCTCCGACAATACCCGAAAAAGCAATGACGCGATCGCTTTCAAAGCTCAGGTCTGCCAGGCGGTATTGCTCTATCAGGTGGTGCCATTGTCCTTGAAAGGATTCAAACATGTTTCGACCTCGGGCATCCTCCTCCACTCCAGCAAAAATGGCGTAAAGTCGATTTTTAGATCGCGCGCTGTTTTCCACAGTTCCACAAAACTCATCTTCCATATTTTCGCAACACTCCCACATCAGGCGGTCCTGTCCATAGTAGAGGTTCCGCGGACATAGTAACCTTTCCTGAAACGCCCACGCCCTTGACAGTAGAGGCCAATATTGCTTATATGTATTTGGAGACCAAAATCTGGATACAAATCCAGGCGTGTGCTGAATGACAAGGGACGTCTCTCCGCCGGCGCGTTTCCCGCATTGATCTTGCGGTTGAGAGAGTCGGCAGGGTATAATTATTCGAGGATCTCGGAGGTGCTTCTTGGTGACCTCATCTGATGATGGGTAAACAAATGAAATGTTACAGGCAGTGCGCCCATAAACAGTAGCCATCTTCAGAGCCTCTTCAGCCCAATCCTCATCCGAGTCCTGAATAATACATAGTGAATCTACCCAGAGGTATTGGAATCCCAGGGCACGAGTAATTTTGATGGCTTCGAGGTATTTGGTCGGCAGAGAAGTTAAAGGTATGTCCACTTTAAAGTCGTCTAGTAACTCTGTGGTCAAGCAAAAAGTAGCACTTGGATCAGAACCCCAGATATGGCTCAGAGTGGTGTACTCAAGTACAGTTCCTTCTTCTAAATCACACTCCAATCTAACCTTTTCTCCGCGAAGGTCGAGAAGTCGCGTCGGAAGTTGGTCTTTCGGAGCCACCATCCGTGAGTATGCTGTACATTTAACATGATTCTCGTGACATTGCGAATACCATGAACTTAGGCGGGCTAACTTTTTCTCGCTTTTCGACGATATTGTTTCTGATTTCAACTTGAGCGTTGCTGGGTTCAGATCTGTGTCTGGAATTTGTCGTCAGCAAAGCACGCAGGTGTCTTCCTTTTTTCAACTCACTTGTTGCTAGGTATAGGTAAAGCGTGTTCCCACTCGGACGCAATCTGGTGGTATTGTGCTGCCCTCGAGTTAATCCCGTGCGGATCTGGATGACCACTACACCGGAATTTCCACTGACACCGGTGAGTTATGATGCCAAGACATTGGCCTGCAAGAGAGCCACATACATGAATGGTGGAAAGTGCTTTCGCCAAAAATTCTCAAGCACCCAAGCCTGCGTATCCAGGTTGTACTCGATAGAAAAGTTTCTCGCCTGCAGATGCAGGATGATGTCAGATTCGGGATCGAACACATGACCCTCAGCTCGAGCCCACAGCAACGCACAGAGGTGACATCCATTCAGATACCCAGCCTTCAACTCCGAAGCCTTGCAAAGTTGAAAATCTTCTGTTGCCCAAAGCCGGATTCTGTCCCGATGAAAAAGGCGGCGTAGAAGACGCGATTCGTGCCTAAAGTGGTTGCATGTCACGCAAAGCTGATGGAGCGCAATCTCGGCAGTTTCATCAACATGGTGCTCATAAAGGGGCGTCCAGCTTGCGCTCATTGTACATCTCAGCGAGAAGGTCCTGTAGAATTGCTGCGGCCAAGATGATACCGACATTGGGCCTGCGACCGCACGCGACACCAGATTTCATCAAGCGACGCCAATACGAAATTCCGGCATTACAGGGGTTAAATTGGTCGTGAAGCTACGTGATCATAATCGTCGGAACCATGACCATGGGTATATCACGTGACCCGACACACAAGCGGCTCTCTCCACCGAACCCCACTCACTCGAAGTACACCAAAAATGCAGTGCTGGCTGTCACGCTGTCTTTCCTTTTATTTTCCTTTCTCTCTGGCTTTCTTTAGCTTGTGAGGTGTAGATGACGAAGGTTGATAAGGAGAGGCGAACAAGAATGATTATATCGCATGCGAATGAGTGTAACCCTGTGTCCGTGAAGCAAGTCGACGGGTCAGGTGATCTGAAGTGCCTACCTAAGGAATTTGTTATCGAGAAATCAATTTTTGATAACGAAGCATCCCACCAAGTAGCCCATGTATCTATGCTATTTAATTAAATATAAATGTCGGAACATTGATTTCATCATAAAGGGATTACAGTCATCGAGGCCTAAGGCACCGGCTAGGTGCCTAGCGTGAAGGCGGCAGGAAGCGAGATCAAGGGCATCACATGACCTGCTTCCTGTAACACCAAAAAGGGGCTCTCTTTAGCTTAGTTAGATAGAGCAAAAAAAATATCCCTCCAGCAAGAACGAAAATTTTTGAAAAGTACGTATAGAGCAGTGCAAAAAGCCTTATTGAGGCGTCAATTGAAGCCACAAAGACTTTTCCGTGCAAGCCCTGCACGAAAAAGCCATTATGGCGATCAATTGGCCCCAAAGTATGGCGTGGACCAATAAATACCATGAGCATGCCACACAACTGAAACATTACCTAAAGAAGGCACTACTAGTAGTCATAATAAGCGGATCATAAATCACCCTAGAAACCAAGGATATACAAAACCTCATTGTTGGGAGTATGGCACTTGTTGAAAAGATCTAATGCCTCCCCAATATAACCGCCATAATTAACTCTCTGCAATCTATGCGAGATGAAATTAAAGTGGGTCTAGGGCAACTTAATACCATAACCAATAAAGCAAATACCAAGGTTACTAAAATCACAACCGCAGCCGCCCAAACAGCCACGGAAGTAAATGCCTTAGTCAAGGAAGTACTAAACATAGGCAAAGCTACAATGAAAATAATGCACAAAATGCGAAATACAGGAACAGCTCAACAGCAAAGAACAATGACATACGCAATTGCCCTGGACAGGGCAACTGCAAATAGCCCTCAGAACACATAGACCACACAGAACAACTCAAACAAAATACTCCGTGAAATCATAGTAAATATTAGAAACGCGGACACCATCGCTGCACTAAGAACCAAAAACCCCCATAGCCTCAAAATACTACTGGATAATACCATTGCACAAAGCAGTAACGAGCACATAGAAAAGATCAAAGTAGCCTCAGTAAACCAGCTCAAGAGCGGAGACCTGAGTGTAAAGGCGACCATAAACAAAGACTGTAATGCATTGAAAGAATTTGTAGGAGACTAGGAGCATAGGATTGGGGAGGGGGCGGTAATCCGTATCCCAATCTTTGGAATCCTAGCTCACGGTATCCAAACCAACTCAATTAACATAAAGAAGTTTGAAGAAAATAAAAGGAGCATCCTGTAAGACAATAGACCTTTTATCCCCAATGCAAACATTAAATACATTGGCTGGCTCACCAAAAATTCTCCTAACAAATCAGCATCATCCATCATCATCGAATTCACTAAAGCAGAGGATGCTAACCGGATTATACGAGAAGGACTCATATGGGAAAGCGGACACCATAACTGCGAAAGATACGAAAGATAGTGCTGTCTCAGATAGTGTTTCCAATGCCACAAATATGGCTACATAGGAACCCAGTGCAAGGCAACAGAAACATACGGCTACTGCACGCAACACCACGCCACCCGGTCATGCCCTAATAAAAATAACTCCTCCAAGAGAAAGTGCACCATATGCCAAGGCAACCACAAGGCCTAGAGCAAGCACTATAATATCAGAAAACAAGAACTCTCAAAACTCAAGGAAAACTACCACATACGACCAGTATACCACCCAGAACCCAGCGAACAGAATCAAAGGCCAGAAGAAAGCCAAGAGCTCACCACACAAGAAGAACCAAGACAGTCACAACCGGCACTACCACTTCCAAAAGCCAAGAATAGAGGGAGATCACCAACCAAGAAGCGACAGAGGCAAACAGCGGAGAAAAGCAACTCTAGAGGACCATCGACCAGCCAAAGGCCAATACAAACCACGCCCTCCCTCTATAGACAGCCCTTGGGCAACAGAAACCCCAACACATCACAATCACAACTCCAAGATAATATCTATACCTTCAGCAGCAAAGAGGAAATGCAATAAACAACGATAATAACAACAAAAAGCATACACTACAAATACTACAGTACAACATAAGAAGATCAAGAGCGGTAGTAATAGCATCCCTCCTACACAACCCAGAAACCCAAGACCTTAATATCATTGCAATCCAAGAACCGTGGATAAACCCATATACATCCACAACCCACCACCCAGCCAAAAACACCTTCCACCTTCTATACCAAGAATCGAAAGAAGGACCTGCCCTCACTTACTTCTTTATCAATAAAAGGCTAGACCACAACAAGTAGGAATTCAACACACATAGCAGAAATATAAGCTCAATAACACTTACCCTCGGAGACAAAGAACAGGAAACCAAAGTCACAATCCACAACGTCTATAACCCCACCAAAGGAAGAGGAGAAAGCATTTTACCAAAACTAAATATGATCCTCGAGGAAACCTCAAGGGAACAGAATATCAAACAAATAGCCCTAGGCGACTTTAACCTACACCACCCCATATGGGGAGAATCAAAGGCTAGAATAGACCCAGAAGCAACAGAGCTCATAAATATCATCAAAACACACAACTTAATCAACACATTAAAACCAGGATCTATTACATACAAGGAAAATGCCGCCCACACTACAATTAATCTATATCTTACAATATTTGGGATAGCAAACAGACTTATCCAAAGTAAAGTGGATAGGAACTACTACCACAACTCAGACCACCTACCCATTATAACAAAACTAGACCTCATATCCAAATAACTCAAAAAGGAACTAAGACTAAATTAGAACAATCTAAACAAAGAAGTCCTCATAAATAAAACCAGGCAATGGCTACTATAGTTATAAAGACCAAGGACTAAGATAGTACTAAACAAATACGCTTCCAATATCGCAATAGCAATATTAGAAAGCATTAAAATTATAGTACCACTATGGTATCCCTTGTATAAATCCAAGGCAGGATGGAACGAGGAGTATAAGGAGGCGCTAGCCGAAGCAAAACACCTGCGCCAAGTACATAGTCATCTCAACACAGAGACCACGTGGGAGTTATACTGCAAAGCCAGAAATAGAAAGGGGAGAACAATCAAGAAAGCCCTGAAACAAAACCACAGGACAAGTATTAAAAGGGCAGCATCCTCAGTTAGTTCTCTATGGAAGGCCGCCAAGTGGGCCAGAAACAGAGAAAACCAAGCGCCGAATATCACCCCCGCCCTCAAAGACCAAGAAACAGGACAGGTAATATCGACACCAGAAGGGATAGCAGATGCCTTTAGAGAGGCCTTTTACCCGGCTCCGCCGGAAGCTAATCTATCGGACATCGAGGGAGCAATATACCCAAACCAGACAGAACTACCCCCTGTCATGGAGACAGAAGTGGAACAAGCGATCAGAAACACAACCGCAGACAAGGCCCCAGGGCCCGATGGTATTAAAAATAAAGTCCTGCAAATACTCTTACCACTTTTGACCCCATACCTTACCCGAATATTCAACTAGTCCCTAATATTGGGATACTGCCCTAAATATTACCGAGAGCTTCTCATAGTAGTAATACGAAAGATGGGCAAGGATGACTATACGGACCCAAAAGTATATAGATCTATAGTACTATTAAACATAATGGGCAAAATCATGGATGCTATTATAGCACAAAGGCTAAGCTATATAGTAGAATTGCTTGGGCTATTATCGGCTAACTACATGGGAGGACGGAGGATGAAGTCAATGGAATATGCTCTATACCTTATCGTGGAAAAGATATATGAGGTGTGGAATAAGGGAGACAGTGGACTCGTGGCTACCCTTCTACTTCTTGATGTATTCGGCGCATTCGATAATGTCTTGCACATAAGGCTATTCCATAATCTCCGCAAAAGAGGAGTAGATGAGAGGATAGTTAGATGGCTTGCTAGCTCTCTGTCGGAGAGATACACGAGAATTGTGGTGGATGGTCATAAATCTGAGGAAATCAGGCTTACGACGGGCATCCCCCAAGGATCGCCGTACTCCCCTATCCTATACCTCTTCTATAATGCGGACCTGATTGAAGAGTGCAATGATATCGCTGATGGAACGACAGCGACTGGCTTTATTGATGATGTAGCTATCTTAGCCTGCGGGGAATCGATAGAAGAGACCTGCAGCAAGCTATAAGTGTTGCTCGGAAAGGCAGAGAGCTGGGCTGCCAAACACGCATCAGTGTTTAATACAAAGAAGTTCTAATTAGTACACTTTATAAGAGGGAAAAAGTTCGATTTGGACCAGATAGTGCATGCTGAGTGGGGAGCAATCACACCCAAGGATATATGTAAGTACCTCGGAGTGATTATGGATTCGAAACTGTGTTGGAAGCCGCACGTCGAAGAGATATAATGTACGGCAACTAAAACCATTATAGCCCTAAGTTGCCTGGGGAGCTTAATTTGGGGAATGGGCCTAAAGGAAATGCGAAAGATCTATAAGGGAATGGTGATCCCATAGATTATGTACGCTTGCTCTATCTGGTCCAATGCGAACTACAGGTCAAAAAATCCCTATACAAGGCAAACTGAGGATATTTTGAAAAGGCTCTAGAGGAGGGCTCTGGGAGTGGTCATGGGGGCATACCGAGCGATCGCACTATTAGCACTCGAGGTCGAAACATTTACAATGCCCTTCAAAGATCAGATTTGGAAACACAACATTGACACATATATAAGAATAGGCCCAGGTAACACAGTTCGGAAAACAAAGAAACTCAGCCCGCAATAATATATACAGCAAACGTTCAAAGAATACTAATATAGCCCGGATATCTCCAGGCTAGAGCCACCGCTCCCGTTTACAGCACCCCCATGGTGGAGGTGCCCAAAAATATATATCGAGAAATCCAAAGAGATAGCACATAAAAGCCATGACGTAAGCTTACGCATAGAAAATGCTATACGTATCTACATAGATGGAAGCGGCATTGAAAACGAAATAGGCGTAGCTGTGGTCTGCATTACCAACGGAGCCGTAGCACAACAATACATGGGAGACAAAGACACATCCACAGTATATGCCGGAGAACTCCAAGGGATCGCCCTAGCGCTCCGCATAGCCCAGGAAATATGGACCAAAGGATGTAAGAGGGATAAGTTCTTGATTTATATAGATAACCAAGTAGCCATTAGAACCACAGCAAACCCAAAGTATAAATCCGGGGCATATATCCTCTAAGGTATCGTCAAAGAGATCGACAAGATCCATGACGCGGGCCACGAAATACAAATCAGATGGGTCCTGGCACATAAAGATATATACGGGAATGAATTAGCTGATAAAGCAGCAAAAGAAGCGATAGGGTGGAGGGAAAAGGGTATAGGCGAAAAAGCCGAAACCCTTCCTAACCTCTGTACACTATGATCTACTATAAAAACATGGGCAAAACAAATAGCAAACATGAGATGGGAGTACAGGTGGTATAGAGATAAAATAGGGAGAATATTATACAGATACGTGGATACTCCAAAGGCAAAAGTGCTCAGTCTTCACGACGAGCTCATAAAAAGCGAAAGCTCACTGCTAGTCCAGCTGCGCACTGAGAAGATCGGGCTGCTAGACTTTCTGTATGCAAGGTGCGTCCCTAACATTGAGGGCCCAGACTGCCCCTGCGGAGAGGGGCCTCAGACCGTCAGACACGTCCTGTTAAGCTGCCGCTCTCACCGGGAGCTGCGGTGGACAGAACTTGGAGCCTGCAGAGACAGAATGAAGCTACTCAACACGCGCAACAAGGTCAAGAAGACCCTCAAATTCATGGCACAAACGAAGACCCTAGGGCTCAGAGGGGTCAGAGCAGACGAATAGATGGTGCTGAGCGAGGAAGGTGTCGCGGTCGGCCTCACAGCCGACCCTCCGGCAACCCCGAGGCGCGAAGCGCCAACGAGAGAACCGGCACTGGGAACTTTTCGGTATAGAAGACGCAACCACACGGCGCCCTTGTCGAAGACGAGGGCGCCGCAAGCGCCTATTACACATAGAACAAGATGGAAACCACTATTGACGGAGACGGGCATTCAATGTAAATAGAGGTTATAGTGCAAAGGGAGGGATTTTCTGGGGACAGACGGCCAGTTTTTCAACAAGCTGGTGAAGTGGGGAGACCCGGTATTCAGCCGAGGCCTCTCTGGCTGCCAGCCGGACCCTCCCTAACCGGGCATAGCCGCGATAGTTACGTGGCCGCAACCGTGTAGGAAATAAACTAAACTAAACTAAACTAGATAGAGCAAGAACAACTCAAATCATCAATTCGAAGCAACAGACCATACTGCAGCAGCTGCTATATTTGTGACCTTAACTGCGTCATCCCTGACCCCGGGAATTTACCCATAATAAAAAATATAAAATATTTTATTTTATTTTATTAATAAAAATAATAATAATATTTTTATTTTTAAAATAAGGATTTTTTACGTTTATTTTTTTATAAAAATAAACAGTAAATACATAAAATATAATTTACCTAAACATAACAATAAGTTTTCACAACAAACCCATTTGTATAACTCTAAATGTATGCCACCTTTGTGGCTTGGTTCCTGGATCACCCGGTTGAGCCTGCAGCTTGTTTTTTTTTTATTCAGAAGTAAATAACCCCACACATCACCAGCAACATCACCATGCCGTTTCTGTCTCAGAGCACCTGTGTTGGTGCCGCTTTTCGAAGACGTATTCATTCTATTGATAATCCTCGAAGAGAATTACTGGACAAAATCTACAAACCTTTTCGATCCCTCACTGAGAATAGCCCAGAATGGCTCGCGCTTGCCCGCTCCGGACGCGTCTGGGAAGATTACCACCAACCCGCCGACAGTGAGAAACATGGCTACATGAGGCTGCAAAAGGTACGCAAATCCACGGAGATCAAGTTGACCATTTTAACATATCATAGGATATCGCGACTACCCTTCGTGAGATCGACAACGTTAAAAACTTGATGAAGTTTCCCGCCAACGTCATCTCCAAGAAACTCGTCTCTGCTTACGCCCACCAGTCCGTTCAAATCGAAAATAATGTTCTCAAACCAAGCGACAGCATCGTCATGAACCATTTTCTGGCATCGGAATTTCTCAATAAACTGGATCTTCCAACACTGTCTTCCGAGGAGCTCTTTAGCCATACATTCCCCAACGTCGGCCATCTTTTCCCCAGCGTTGATGAGGCACAAACGATCGAGCTTTGGAATCATCTTATCGTCTGCCATTGGATATCCGAGGTTTCATTGCGACACCAAAACTCTTCAGGCTTCGGAGAAGAGGACGTCCGCCATCTGTCGGCCCTAACCATGAAAGACTTGTCACCTAGAGGGATCTACCCTTCCATCTTTGGACCCAGGGTTAAATTTGGGTCATATCGTCAAATCCCCCTCGGTGTGAAGAGCAATCCTTTGCGTGTCTTCCCCTACCATCCCGAAGTTCCTGCTTGTATGGAACGTTTCTTCTTGTGGAGAAACAGAGTCCACAAAGAGAAAAAACTTCACCCGCTGATCATCGCTTGCCAGACAGTGGCATACTTCCTGCATATCCATCCTTTCACTGACGGGAATGGACGGGTTGCGAGAATGATCATGCAGGATTACTTGCTTCGACATGGGTATTGCCCAATTGTTTTTCACCCATTCGAAAGACAGGATTATCTGAGAATGATCTCAGATGCGCAGGATGGAAAACCAGATGAATTTGTTCAGCGAGTTGTGACGACACAACTTGAAATGTTGTACAGGTTTGCTTCTTACGAGGAATGATTTTTGATGCGAAAAAGTCGCGTCCGGGTTTCAACTGTCACAGGATATAAGACATCATTGTACTACGCATTAGCGGAGTGTTACTTTACTTTTGCTGTAGCTGTCAATGTGACAGTTATGAGCCTGGTTCGTGCCCAAAGCCCTGTGCTAGCACAATAAATTGCTGTCAAAGCCAAATCCGGTACCCTGTACTCATTAGTAAGGTTATTAGTTTGAACCCCCATTGGGCTCAACACAAAAGGCCGGGCCAGTTGCCCCATATACAAAATCTGCTATAGTGCATATAAAGCTACGATCACACAGATCACCACGACCAAGCGAGCTAATTTGGGGGGGGGGGGGGGGGGGGGGGTTGTCATAGGATATAAGGTACTGTTGTGCTACGCATTAGCGGAGTGTCATTTTACTTTTGCCGTAGCCGTCAATGTGACATCAACGGGTTTACAAACCTTTATGTACTCCCGGCTAAATATTAAATATTAATATTAAAATACCCTGGTATCAATTTATTGTACTAGTGCCAAGTGGTCCGGTAGACCTATTTTTCGGGTAATTGTAGGCGACACCACTCCATCTTTCTCTTTTGAACACGGTAATATGAATTCCACTAATGGCGATCAACATTTGGTAGACAAGTTCTTGACGGGATCCCGTATTTTCTGAGAGCTAGGGCCGTGTGTGGCAGTGGATACCAATTTCTTCGACTATATTGCTCCATCCTTATCGTGTAATTCACTGACATGCATCCATTTTGCTTGACATTCTCATGTTTCCTCGCCCTGAAAATCCCACAAGCACTTAGTTACCAGATCACGACTAAGATAAATCCTGAGTGGACCACTCACTGTGTCTAAAAGTGCTCTGGTGCAAGCTTTCCTCTCAACACGCACACTCAGTGCCATAAGAAATCTAGAGGGAGAACATATTAGCTTGGTGATGCAGCTCTCTTATGTATTGTGTTGGGGCCAGGGATAACGGTGTCGACAAGGAATTAGGGTAGGTCACATGACATGTCGGCCCTGTGGCAACCCTGGATTCACTAAGGGGAAGGCCTCTGGCTGCAACACTCGGGTGGCACCCCAGCTTCGTCTCAATACATAATCTTTTGCCCGATTTTGAAGATTCCGAGGCGCCGTTTGATGTGAGGGATATTGCGGCTTTACGATATTTGTTTTGACCTAGCTATTGTGGGTTATTGTTTTATTTTATTACTCTAATGTTCTTTTGGCAGCCCTTAATTGCAGCTGCACACGTCACTCCAAGTTGCAGTCCAGCTCTAGTTACGCTTGTGTTTGGGGTGTGATTATTTTACATCAAATACTTCCTCATTTTAGTACCGTGGTTGACCCGGTCCATGTTTCAAGAGCCTGCCAGTCCCAAGACGCTATGCATGATCTTGTTAGAACTGTAGTCTGTTTGCTAGCTCCGCTAAAGACTATCAATTAGAGATGATGATAGAAGACGGCTGTAATTGTAAACGGTAGTATCTCTTGAATCAAACTTGGCGTTTCTCATGTACTGTCATATCACGTTCCACATCCCCGCAATGTGATGGGGACTTTTCTGATCAAAATCCACAGCTCGACGCCGGGAGACGATATATGTCTGCGGTAGAATGCAATGAGGAAACAAAGAGGTCCTTTGGAGTCCAGAGAAATAGTTGAGGATGGGAGTTGAGTCTTGGCCGTGTATTATGAAAGTACATAAGACTGATTGCGTTTTTCATCTCGGCTTCTGACTAAATTTAGGATGGATAACCCGGGTTACATCGGCACCATTTTTCGGGCTTAGTGTATGCACAGCTCTTCTGAGTTGTCAAGCAATGCCGGGACCGGCAATTTCGAGTGCGGAATATATCATGATTGGACATTGTTCCAGTGGCGTGCCCCAACGCTGCCATGGTGGGCCACCCAACATGGCCACCTCGTCCGACACATATATGCAGCAAGGCCTTACATCATATTTGCATCATTGTTCATCGTTGGCAAAGCGGCCCCTACTTGCGACTGCTGGCCTCTCTGGGAGAGAGTGATGTCATTGGCACCCCAGCACGCGTTAGCCGTAAACGTCGTCTGGCGCCGCCGAGGCGCTCATTCCCGTCCGCGACCATGTCGGAGCGCCCGCACCGTCCGATCCTCCCAGCGGCCCCGCGCCGTCCATCAGCGGTCGGCGAACTTGGAACTTTGGCCCCACGGCAGCGAAACTCGAACATGGCCTGCAATGGCTGTCGCCAAAAAAAGGCAAAGGTTGGCATGTTGCTTTTTTGACCAATTTACACCCCGCGTGTTCCCCAGTGCCAATTGATCAATGCTAAGTTGCCCAAGTGCGATGGCAGGAGACCGAGCTGCCGCCGCTGCACCGAACGGGGACTGGACTGCGTCTACGCTGGGGCGCCGGACGAGACATTGAGGGCGGCCGTCAAGCGGCGCTACCAGGACCTGCAGCAGCTGTTTGAGTTCCTCAGGTCGGCGCCGGAGAAGATTGCTGCCGAAGCTATGCGCAGCATCCGCGACGGCGAAGAGCTCGGCACCATTCTGAGCCGTGTCCGGGGCCAAACCCGGAATAGATCCCCGTCCGCCCGGATTGCGGCTCTCAGTTCACTCCCTCCTGTGCGATCGGGCCTCGAGTTCCAGCTAGGCGTGGAGCATCCCTACATGTACCCCTTTGTCGCGCCGCTCGACTCGTCCCCCATCGATCTCGGGTTACTGGGCGCCCCGTTTGCAGGATACATCAACCCCGCGAAACCCTGGTGTAACCATGATGAAGATGCTACCACCGAGGGTGCCGATGACTCCTGCGTCGCCAGTTTTGCCGTGATGCATCCCGCTCCGACCCCCAGCGCCGCGCAGCCAGCGAGGCGTCTTGTGGATAGTCGCTTACGGCTGTTGGACATCAGCAAGTGGACTTCTATTCCAATGGACAATGCGTCCGCGGCTGGCATCATCGACTTGTATCTCAGGACAGACCACCCGATCCTGGCCCCGTTCGACGTTGATCTCTTCTTGGACGATCTCATAACTGGAAACACCACATACTGCTCTAGATTACTGGTACACAGCTTGTTGCTGTGGGCTTGCGTGAGTTCTGGTTCTCAACACTCAGCTGCAACTCCCTTCTAACAATCCAGCAGCAGCCTTATGCTATCACTGACCTGGTTACCGTGTCATTTTTGCCCAGGTTCGTTGACGAAGCAGAGCGGCTGTGGGAAGCAGAGACTGACAGAGAAAGTCTGAGCTTCATATCAGCCACTCTGTTTCTCACTGCTTCCAGAAATAACATCAAAAAAGACAGGAAATGCTCTCAGTATCTCGAGGAAGCTATCAGGGCTGCTCGCCTTCTGGGTCTCTGTGACGTGGTTGAGGGTCAGGTGCCTGTGTTTGTGGATCGAGGAATGGACAGCGAGCATGCTCGATCTGCGACTGCCTACGTGGCGTGGAGCGTATTTAATTGGGCCGCGTAAATTTCATTGAGTGCCGTGGCATCACTTTCTGCTAACAAAGGCTTAGAACCCATGCCGCATTCTTCCATGTTCCCGCGTTGGTGTACATACCGCCATCACTTCCGATACCCGGCGATAGTACGCCCGAGCAAGCAATGCCTCAATCGCTTCCATCTTACATGGGATCGAGCTTTACTTATATGTGCAAGTTCTGGCGCATAGTGAACGAAATGGATGCCTGGTCTGGCTTCGCTAGCCCGGCCACGAGCCTAGAACTAGCCAAGACCTGGTATAAGAAGCTCCTGGCTTGGGCTGAAGGCCTTCCCGTCGAGATGAGACGCAGTCCAATCTGTCCCCAGGAGGTGTTGATCGCACACATGTACTATCACAACATCATCATCGAGATATTTCGTCCGTTTGCGGATCCAGATCTGAATTCGAGGCTTGATGCTTCTAGTACAGAAGATTGCAGCCCGGGGTGTATTATCGCAGCTGCGGCCAAGCAACTCAAACATCTCACCTACACGTACCGCTCGCGGTCCCGACCCGAGCAGTCGTCCACATTCTACCAAGAGGGCATGCTGTACCTCATCAACAGTATATTCGATGAGACATCGCCTAGCGAGGCAAAGTTCTACTTTTTGCCCTGCATCCGCGACTACCAAGGTCTGCCGTCCTGCGTCACCATTATGGGGGGTATTATCCAGGCCCTCCTGAGCGTGGGCATCCACATGAACTCCGTCCAATACACCAATGCAAAGGTCCTCTATAGCCAGATCGAGCACGAGGCAGAGTGGCTACGAGTCCTCGGCCATCGGCGGTTCTTGTCTGCATTCGTCATAGACTTTCACTCGGGCAGAGCTACTCTCGAAGACGGAATGTTGGGAAGCTTAGTCGATCAATTTGGAGGACTTACTACAATTCCAGTACCCACAACACCGCACAGGGAAAAAAAGACACTGGGCCTTCGAAATGAGGTGGCGGGGTCTCTTACTCTGTCAACCGATGACGACCCATTTAATGAGCAGTTTTTGTAATGGATCTATCACTAGCAAGTCGGAGGGTAAGCATGAGACAAAATGTGCCGATTGGAACGAAGTGGTAGAATTGAGGAATGGAAAAAGTTTTGCAAGGTTTTAGATTAACAGGGACTTTGCATTGAAGGAGATGAATTTGTGATAAGGGCTTATCAAAACCCATGATTCAAAACAATTCGAACTGGCTTTGAGTTTGAAATACATGTGGTCTTGACGATAGCAACCCCAGAATTGTATTATAATTTAGGAACAAAATGTAAATTAGTTGAAAGTCAGTTTTGCCCTTTTTCAATCAATTTCGTCAATCAACTGCTGCAGGGCGGTTCTGCGGTCAATCTGGTTCGAGTCAAATGAGAGCCCCCTCAAGGACACTAGAGAACAAGTTGTTAGTAGGCATATCTATAGGAATGCTGTCTATAGTTTTCCAAAAAAGACGTACGCAAACAATCTGCAACTGGTTAGCATCGAGCCAATTTGTAAACAACTGGGTCCGCTTACAGTTCCGCTCGCTCCATTTGAGGTGCATCCAGCCGAGGAACTCTCAGCAAGAGTGCAGTCATTCCGCTTGATGGGGAATGCCTCGGGATGACGATTGTGGCCCTTTGAGTCCGGTGGGATTCCCTGGCTGGATGTTAGTGGTTTGAGAAGAGTAAAACAACGGAGACCAACGCAGTAATATGAAGAATGACCGTCATTCATGCAATCAACACTGTTTCCCTCGGGCGTGGTGGACCAACCGCTGTTGGTGTACCATGTAGCGCCCATTACGGAGGGAACGAGGAAAGCGACGACTGATAGTTTCATTTCAAGATCCAACACACTAGGAAAACGGATGAATCAAAAGGTAGTGACGGCATGAAAACAGATAACGAGTGTGTGTTCTTTATACAAAGATTCGAGATGCTGGTGGGCAAGTGGCTTTGTCCCTTGTATCTCAAGTTTGCACGGTGGCTGAAAGCATTGACTACGGTTCTGGTGAAACCAAATAAATTCATGGGTCATATTTTTCTATTCATTCTCAGTCGGCTCAATTCAGGGGTTCAGGCCAGATGTCTGACCACTGTCACGTCAGAGACATTCAATTTACTTTCTATTGATCTGGAACCCTCTTACAATTCCGATTTGGCAGAATGGTGCCCGGAAGCGCCATGGTCACTTTTCTTTTGTGCACTGATCCCATGGGCGTAAAAATTCTCACAGCGCAAATGTCAATCGGCTTAACATTTTGAGGGGGAATCGACCTAGTGTACTCAAAAGCTCGTATTTTTTGAAGCCTCCTCTGCAGAGTCCGCCCTTTCCATTCCTTGTCTCCGGATTCCACCTGCATTCGCCGCCCGTGTTTTTGCAGCCATTAAGCCCTATGTTAAAAAGCCTCCAACACGGAACACATGACCTGTTTCACGTTGCTTCCTGAACTGGTCTCACTTTGCTTGGAATTGCTGTGTTTAAAAATGCGCCTGATTTGACACTGCAGAAATAGAGTTTGTAACCCAAAACAATGGCACTCATTTATCGTAGAAAACCGGCTTTGATGGATGAAAAAAGCATACATTGCGCCTGACAACACCGGGTTATCTTCTTACCACACCTAAAAGATCAGCGGGGCGCAGCTGAGGGCACCAATGAAGTGCACAGGGTGAGAAATGGGCTGAATCTGCCATGTAACACCAGAAATATGGGGACATGTATCATATTTTGAGGCATGAAGCCAATCGAGATGATGGAACTGCCAGCCTCGTTTGGTTTATTGCTGATTTTGGGCGGCCGCTCTGTGTCACATCAATGCATACAGACGTACCATTTGCTACTGTAGGTGGGAGCAGATTTTATTGGACTGACTGAATGTCAACATCATGAAAGATAAGAACGATGCTGCGACACTAACTCGAGGCGTCCCCAAAGTGCATTCCGCCTTCCGAAGCGAAGCCTTTGTAACGAATCAGACGAAGTGTTTCTGCACACAGAATTAGTCATGTCTTGAGCTTTGATCACAATGACACGTCATGTTGTGTGGACCAGAATTTCATCGCCAAGGACTGCCATGTCAACAAATCGGTCTTCAGTTGGGCAATAATTATACCATCAAAACCCAAGAACTGAACCAAGAGGCCCGCCACTATTAACATCTCATGTCATTAGATAGGAAACTATACCATGATGGGTCTACCATCAAGTCGCAAGAAACGTAGACCTCACAGGCCTGAAAGTGAGAAATGACGGTTGCGGCGGTCCTTATCGCAGCCTTGAAAAATCCTAACACGCCATCATGCAGCTCAAACACACCATCTCAAATGACCGCAATTTTATACCAATAGCGTAAATTCAGCTAGCCAAAATATGCGCACAGATCCTATTTCTCTGGAAAATGGCCGCGCCTTCTCGCAAGGATTGTGGCGTGGCGTGGCCCATGCTAATGAAAGCATGACCTGCAGCTGAGACTCGCAAACTTCTCTTTTCAGCAGCTTGTGATATTAATATTTACGCCCAACTTGTTAGATAATGGAAAACTCTTCAAGGGCTTGCTGCTGCCTATGGTTTCAAATGGGATTCATGGTAATAGACTCAAGTAGGCTCCTTGCTAGGTTTCCCTGCGGACTACCACGAACATGTGCCATAGAGAGCCAGGGATCACATGTACTGCCTATATATCCAAACCTGCAAAATCTGCTTCGCAATCTGACACAACATGACAGAACAAGATCGAATCAGATGCGCAGGCTGCGTCATTTTATCAATTTGAAAAGGAAAGTCATCTGATGAAACCTGAACGCACTTCTCTCAAATAGGAAAGGTAGGGTTTGAACGCCATGTTCGATATTGTAGTGTGTTGCATTTCTGAGGCTTGCTCGTGTTGGCGAGTGACAAGAATGGCAATGATCTGATGGCGGAACAAAGCACTACTGGTCACAGTTACGAATTCACAGCTAGAAATCCTTTGAGAAAACCAGGCTGAGTTAAATCGTACATGGTGGGGATGCTGACTGCGCTGGACTTGCATGTAAGATCAGGATCCTAATCAAAGTGTGATAACCATTGCACTCGGTACGAACATGTATCCTCTTTATTCAATATTGATCTACAGATAGATGACGTGGCGATATGATTGATCTAATACATAGTGGAAGATCTTTTCAATGTGTGACTAGGGTCTAAGGCTTCTGTCTTTTCTTTGCTCAATGCACTTAATCAAGCTGATTGTTCGAGATTCCAGCAAATGGTTTGCATTCCCAATCATGCGATATTTATTGATGCTTTTTTTCTTTACTTCGCTTGCTTTGATGATAAAATGCGAGATAACATTTGTCACGCCAGCAACATATGAATATTTAACTGAGCAGGACAACAACAGTTACAATCCATCGTATGCTCCAGGGCAATCCGTTTACATCGAATGGAAATCGAACTACAACAGGTCATGGCTGTATTTATTTCAAATTCGTCACATTCCTGGCAACAGAGCCCTCCACAAGCCACTCAAGGGTGAGCTCTCTCGCCCTCAAGTCAAAACTCTGCAAACGGAATCGAGGCTAATGTAAATACCAGAAAACACACCTCGTCATTCACATATTTGGAAGGTTGATTTGGAGTCTCTCGATCTAAAGGTTGATCTGTCCAAAGACATGAACGACGAATTCTTTTTCAAAGTGTCAAATGAGTCATACGATAATGACATCCTCTACTACGAAGACATCGATTCGATTTCTTTCAACATCACCATTCCAGAAGGCGGTCTCTCCACAGGAGAGGTTGTTGGTATTACGGTCGGGTCTACAATCGGAGGTCTTTTAGCCATTCTAGTACTTGGATATTTAGCCTGGAGATGTTTCCGGATCTCCAAAAACATTGTAGCGTGGTACGGGTCACGCCAAGCCGAGGTTCAGCAGGGCTATGGGTCTGACAGTTTCTCGTTCGGCCTCTTCACAAATCCTGTTCCAATGGGATGGTATATGGTGGCATTTAAGGTTTGAAAGCAGATTGGATAGTTGCTAGCCACGAAGAATCTTATCTGTAGTGTGTAAAATCACTAACCCAGTTATTTGAAGAGAGGTGGCTATTTCTGAATAAACAACATTTCCCCGAATACTTGATTTGTAAGACAATCCATATCTATACGCCTGTCCGGTAGTACTAGAGTAGCTCTTGCAAGGCCTCCAAGTACATCCAAACCCCGGACGCGTCCAGTGGTGCAAAAGATGACAGACAAATCCAGCCGGTTCTACGTCAAGCGTACATGGGATGCCGTCTGACTGGATCTTCGTCTTCTACCCCGCATTGTCGCCTTATTCGGCTGCAGGGGGTCGCGTAGTAGGGAGCACAAGGCGACAACATTCTGAAGGCGTACACAGAATAATAGCCTCGGCCATGGTATGGCGTTTTGCTTCAATAAACAAGTCAAATATGACAAGCATGCATCTACTTGTACGCAAAGTCAGATCATGATGATATTGTAATAATTTTACGACTCATTTCTGAACAGAAAATGCTTTCATTCTACTTGTCCGCTATCCTAGTGGTGACTAAGGTACGACGAGCCTTACTTAGAGTTCGCCTTGAAATCTCACCGCATTTCCTAGTCGCCTTGCCAATCATTTTGCATCACAATATGCCACAAATAATGGCATCTAGCCACGATCGCAGCCTGCGCGATTTTCTCATTAAACACATACTGAGTGGCACAACATCCATGTACTCGATGCGCATCATGCACAACATCTATCATCACCTGGGTTCGCACAACTTATGGGAGAAAGACAAATTCAATTGGTCCCGGTTTCAAGGAGTCGAGATATGGCAACATATTTCATCAGATGACAATTTGACGGTCAAACAAGATATTCTCCACGACGGAAACATTCAACAATGGCTAGACAGTGTCCCGACAAGACAAGATGAACATGGAAATACTTTGACGCGATTATTCCATATGGCCCTTGTTGGAAAAGGTACCGAATCGGTGCCCCCTGTCCCGAATGGAGAATGTCTTTCTCGCATCCTTGACCACTACGGGCTCAAGTTGGCATTTGACTGCGCTATGAGCTACCCGGCAGGCCTTTACGAACTGCCTCCCCAGCCTGTTGATGCCCGGACCTACGTCGTGGCCAACCACCCTAAGCTTGCCATGATTTGGACACATACTTCATCTAAAACCTCACAACAGCATGTTAATAGCTCGGTCACTGGCCATGCCCACACGCGCGGTCTTTGCTTGGTGGGCGCAGCCGAATTCGAACATTTGCACAATCTTCTTCTGCAGCCGGGCTGGGGCGCAGATTTAATCTTGCACCCCATGTTCCCAGCCCTCATGTCAAGTCTGCACCTCAGCTTTCGCGTCGACGCTATTCAGCAGCGAATAAAGGGTGAAGCCCGACGGGTCGAGTCGCGGACAGGACACCACTGCTTCAAACGCGAGCCGGATCCGCCAGCCCTGGGCGACCTGCGCGAGCTGTCGGCGTCGATGAGCGGCTTCGCCACCAAATTGGCCGGCGCATCTCGCAAGATCAAGTTCTTAAATCAGGTGCACCGTTTCATTGATGCCCGCACTGATGGCCTGGGAACGGCTGCGGGGGCAGAGCTGCTCAAGCATCATGTTGGGCTGATGAAGAGTCGGCTGGAGATGCAGCTCCTAGAAAACGAGTTTACAACAGCTCGAGTCGACGTGCAACTAACTGCAGTAAGTTTTACCCACGCCCTTCAGAAGCTTTGTGAGGATATCTTCCAACTGATACGCCGCGTCAGATCTTCCACCTCACTGCCCAGCAAGATACCTCGACTGGGCTTGAGATTTCGCACGCTACACAGGCAACCGCCAACATTGGTCTGCAAGATTCGGCTTCGATGAAGGTTCTCGCCATCGTGGCATTGATATTTCTGCCCGGAAACTTTGTCGCCGCTCTGTTCTCGACGTCTGTTTTTGATTGGGATTTTGTGACCGAGTCACGGACCACCTCCATCACGGTGCCCGTGAAGCCGCAGTTTGCGCTATTTTGGGTCATCACGATTCCCCTTACACTTTTAGTATCCGCTCTCGTTGTCGCATGGGTCGCAGTTCAGAAGAGGCAAATGTTTCATCACATGGAAAAATACAAGACAATGGCATGATGGAGGGTGAAGGGAATGGTAGGCTGTGTCCTAAATGAAGGGGGGGAAACAACCCAAAGTATTTGAACAAGCCCCCTCTTGCACCATTCATTGATTCCGTGGCAACTTGAGCAAGGAAGCTTGCTCAGAGGCCTTTGCATTGCTTGTCCGGAGCCCGGAACCAAAGACTAAACTCTCGGGTTTTGCCAAGAGCGGGCCACGGCTCGGAACTGGCCCCTAAGCCATTTCGAGCCAGAGAAGTTCGACGCTGCCAATCGTCTTCCGCCAAGCACCGTCCGTGAGGATGCACTGCCTCGACACCCGTAATTCTGTCTCGTATGAGATCCTGAAATATGAAGCTTGCCAAGACAAAATTTCGTTTGCACCCAGGAGATCAAAGCAGTGCCCCAGCGGTCGCGCGGGGTTCGGTTCATTTCGAAGGGCGCGCATGTCTCCTTGTCTCGATTGCCATGTGTTTTCTTCCATTCTACTCCAATTTTTACCATCATTAAATAAGTACTTTCCGTCTATATTTTGACACCCTGAATTTCCGTTCTTTGGGTACTCCACGTTCGTTTTGTTCAACATGCACCCACATTCTCTGCGTTTTTTAATATTTACTGGCGTCCTTTTTGGGGGCCAAATAGCGCCGGCTGAAGGCGTTTACTACAAGATCAGTACCACAGGTATATTTCACTCGTCAATTGCATTATGTAGCCTTCGCAGTCTAACTCCATGACAGAGGAGATTAAAGAATCTGCGCGCACTCTCGCCTATGACCTCATGCTTTTGTACCAGGGAAACAAAACAGGACAGATCCCCGGAATCTTGCCTGGACCCCCATCATCGCATAAAGGCGATTATTATTGGTGGGAAGGTGGTGCTATGATGGGGACATATGTTGGTTTGTCCGCCTCCATCTGCAGCAACCTCATGACGAGTTGCAGCTGATAGTCTCCTAGATTATTGGAAGTTGACGGGCGACACGAGCTACAATGATGTCGTCATGCAAGGTATTATCCATCAAGTCGGCGAAAACCGAGACTTCATGCCCTCCAATCACACGGCGTCACTTGGCAACGACGACCAGGGCTTTTGGGGGATGACTGCTATGTTGGCTGCCGAGAACAACTTTCCAAATCCTCCAGAAGATAAACCACAGTGGCTGGCCCTTGCACAAGCTGTTTGGACGACCCAAGCCCATCCGGATAGGCATGACAATCACTGCGGCGGAGGCTTGAGATGGCAGATTCCATTTTCCAATACGGGATATAACTATAAGAATAGTTGGTTCCCAAAGCAATCCACAAGCAGCTCAATCGGCCAGGAATGCTAACTTGTGACCTCAGCTATTGCAAACGGTTGCTTCTTTAATATTGGTGCTCGGCTAGCCAGATACACGGGCAACGAAACCTACGCAAAGCACGCAGAACGCACCTGGGACTGGTTGTGGGCAGTGAATTACATCGACCACGACAGCTGGAAGGTTTGGGATGGTGGCCACGTTCCCATGAACTGCACCGACGTGAACAAGACACCCTTCTCCTACAATGCAGCCATCCTGCTCCAGGGCTCGGCATTCATGTACAATTATGTTGGTCAATGCTTTATTTGCGCTCACGAAGGAATTCTAACATCGAAATAGACAAATGGCGCAGAAAAGTGGAAAGAGCGTGTCGATAAGCTCTTAGATTCATTGCTGAAGACCTTTTTCGAGGATGGAATCGCTTACGAGGTTCCATGTGAAGATCGCATAGGCGCCTGCACAACCGATATGCTTTCTTTCAAAGGCTATGTTCACCGCTGGACATCGGTGGTGAGCCAAGTAGCGCCATACACAAAGGACACGATATTGCCGGTTCTACGAAAGTCTGCCGAGGCTGCTGTCAAACAGTGCGTTGGGGGAGAGTCAGGTCGCATGTGCGGATTCTTCTGGAGGAGCGGCAAGTTTGTGGATCCTTCTCAGAGCGGAACTACTGGCGCTGGTGAGCGAATGAATGTGCTCGCCGCCGTATCGAGCCTGCTGATCGACCAAGTCGCCCCTCCTGTAACAAACAGCACAGGAGGAACTTCAAAGGGCGATCCGAATGCAGGATCAAAAAGCAAAGATAGACCGTCATTGAAGCCGGTTACGGCTGCGGACAAGGCTGGGGCGGCGATTCTTACGGCTCTAGTTATCGGAATCGGGTCAATGATTTTTATTTGGATGGCATTCATTGACTAAGAGTATCCAAAACCATCATCAAACGCAATGATGTCAGGCCAGTGAAGACTCATGACTTGACGAGATGATTGCTGATTTCACCATTGGCTGCGCCATCTTTATCACATTATTGCTATATTCCCATGGAAAACGTTGGGTATCAAGATAAATGTATTTTGATTTACCAAAATAGAAATATACCAGCACTTTGAGATCCAGAATAATTTTGAAATATTCATTATAACGCACTTATTGTTTTTCTTATGGTTATAAAAACCATGCATGGGTCGGTGATTGTCTGTAGACGGATCTACGCTATCTCATATCGAGAAATGGGGATATCCAATATGCATATCGCATAGTTTCAAAGATGAGAGAAACATATTCGGTCATAATAGGATATCCAGTCCCAGTAGTTCCCCTGCAGCCAGCAGCAGAAAAGCACAGGAAGGCCCCGGAAATAACGTGGCAAAGCGACAGACTTAGTTTAGTGGAACACCATCAGCCAGTCACTTGAGAATCAAAGAAAAGAGTAATGACGCGGACATCGCCTCTCATTCAGACAAAAAAACCCTCATTATGACAACAATCATCTTTCCACTCATGCCTCAAGTGTGTCGGAGTTTGGGTCAGTGGCCACATAGAATGGCTTAAAAGACTCCCCAGCTCCAATTGGCGGCCACACCGGTATCGCCTTATTAGTAACCGGGATATCTACATCGCTCATCGTTCCGTCCTCACCATACCTCCAATGTCTTACGCCGACTCCAATCAATCCCGCGTGCAGCAGCCAATACGAATTATCCATATTCCTTGAGAACTGTCGTATGTTGGCATTTGGCTTGCCTCGCCGCGCCCTCACGCACTTGATGAAGCTCTCTAGGCTCAACGATAAGATCACGACGCTCGCAGCGACTAAAACTATTATAATAACCACAGCGAAGTTGAAGTTCTGAACTTGGTTTTGTGATTGCATCTTCTGAGCAGTGCATTGCCATTCTGATTTGACACGATCCTTTTCCGATAGCCTTTTGACCGGTTCGAGTACAAAGGCCCCACTGCCGTCATTAAAAGTTGATATATCCAAGAAGAGCATCATCTGCTCTTGAAGCATACTAAGCCCTGTTTGAAACCAGAGGGTGACTTCTCGGATCCATTGGTCGTCTGGGAGTGCTGGAGAGATCATATTATTGTAAACGAACTCGCTCGCAAGTAATGCTTTTTAGAATCATGTCAGTATTCACTAGTCACAGCGTAGGGGATACAAACCTGTGCTTCCAAGAGTGGCAATTCCGGACTGGTATATCGTAGAATCGATAAGAGCAAGGCCAATTCTCTTTAGCACGCCAAGTTGCTGTTCATTGAGATTCAGGTATACCTTGCTCTGTCGCTCCGCCTCCACATTATGTGTGAGGTCGGTGCATTTTCTGTTATTTTGGTTACAGAACTGTACCTGGTCGAGACAGACCAGCGTGGTGATGAAGTAGTCACTGGAATAAACCAACTTCCCCAGCGCCATCCGAGTGCTTTTACCCATCGCTTGAAATATTGGATCACGAACAGGGCCGAGATATACAACGTTGGGTAGGATCGCATGGAGGGTGAGAAGAGCGTTATCGTGTTTGAATAAGGGAATCGGTTGCCAGGTGTCTGAGGACGTTCGAGTACCGCCGGGATCAATCACGGCAAATCTAGAAAAGAAAATACCTAAGAACTCATTTATAGAAGCGATTCCTAGCATGAATCATAACTTACCCTGTTACATATCCAACATTTTCAACTCGGATATGAGTGTTGAACTTGAGTGTAATGTTGCCAGGCCCCTCATAAGGCCCCGCCCTCAAGGCTGTGTAATTTTCAGAGTCTTCTTGGTAGGGGCCCCAGAGATCGCCAAGTCTAGTCGGCGCGCAGGTTGTTTTTCTCCGAAACCGGATCATATGGTCCCTCGGTCCATTGATGCCCAAATGGGACCCAGTGTCCAACAAGCCTGTGTCAAATACAATCCCCCGATCAGCGCTCTCCGTATCGGAAACATCATACCGACACCTGTTTTGCCCAAATGGACAGGGAACTGTATACGTATCATACGGGAGCCGTGAGAGTGGGAAGTTAGATGGGGGACCACGCTGTGAGGCACCTGCCTCCCCGTACCATGCTTTGGCGTAGGCACGACCGCGAAGTGCCTTTGCAGTGGCGTACCCATATGAAGCCGCGAAAACATCATTGCTGTCAAAAATAGAAAAGTTGGTTTTCACGTGTCCACACATTTTCGGTGTCGCTAACACCAATACGGCCTCCTCTTGTTTGCTGGCGATGCTCGCTACGAGAGTGCTAAGTGGGAGATTTGCCACTACAATGATTCCTGAGGTCAAGACGGTGATGAGCATTATTTTCTTATGTCGAACTTCAGTCCCCTTCCAGGCCTGATTAATCTTCCACACGTCCCGTAGAACGGTCGTCGGGGTTTCGACATTGCGAAGAAGGACTTGAAGTTGTAAGCGCAACGGGTCCACAGATTGCGCAGGTGATACGATGTATTGGTGGAGGGCATATGCAGCAATTGTCCAACAGCTTGTCATTGCCAGCGTAAGAAGAACTGTCAGCGCTGAGATAAGATATCCAGCCCATAGCAGAGGCAACGTCAAGACGTTAGCATCTAGCCCCGTGGCGGAGTAGTCTCGCCACAGACCTAAATAAATATCTGGACTCTCCATGTGAGTGATGGGGGAAGAGAGCGCACGGTGGGATTTGATTATCAAAAAGGAATAAAAGAAAAGGGTGGAGTTCGAGCTCAGACTGCTTGAAAGTCTTGGATAAGAAGTATCTGAACAAACATATATAAGATCCTCAATGGTTTATCAGCCGAGAGCCAATCTCAGCGTTCTTCAATTTCCTTGTAACTTTACCTTAATTCAAAACCTAAAATTAGTGAGACAATAGGACGAGAGTCTCTAAATATGTCTTAGTTTTGACTTGCAAAGGTGTCATCCGCCAACCAATTACAAAAATACCACAAGGCGCCTCAACTGACGTGGTTTAGGCTAGTCCAGGACACGCCGTGAGGCGCACTCAGCCTGGTCAGGCGACTTATAAGAAGCAAGAGAAAAGAGTTTTCTTTTTTCTTTTGTCTCACCTCTGGCCATCCACCTCTTCCATTCAGGCACTTTGAAAATGACTCCTGGGCTGATCACAAATCAAAATACCTCAACAAGCAGCCTTGCCATCCCTGCTCAGCCAATCACTAAATGGTCTTGACCTTCGTAAGCTTTCGTGGCACTCAGAGGGAGGGTTGAATATGCCACGAGCACACCATTAGAAACACTATTGAGGTGACTGAGACACAGCTATTGAGGTATTTTTTTTTAAAACGACTTGGGAAAGAGGTTTCAGCCAAGCTACCGGGCGTGAGTCCAGACTTTTTAGTGTCAGCTGTGCACGGGTTCAGCTGAGGCGATCTCCAGGCTCGATGATTGAGACATAGCTGTTGAGGTGTTTTGGGGGGGGAAACTATTGGAAACGCGGTTTCAGCCATCCTGCCAGGTGCGAGTCCAGGCTTTGTAATATCAACTGTGCACGTGTTCAATTCAGGCGATCCCCGGGCTCAATCACCTGAAGGCTGATAAGTGAAAATTATTTATTCACAAGATGCCTTCAGTCTTTGAGCGGATTGTTTATCACCAAAGATCTTCTCAAATCCACTATGAAGCTGTACGTTGCTGCCCTATTCGGACTTGTCATCCATGTCTCTCCCCACACAATGCCTCGGTCACAGACTGCAATAGAATGCACATCAGACACCGCTATACCAGTAGAGCAACTCGCCAAATACGGCTATGGTAGTGTTGATGTTGGAACACTTCCAGATTCTCATTGGCCCATCTGGGACGGTATCGATCTTTCACGCAGGGATCGATCTCTGCTGACCTCCAAGGACCGCCCTTTCAAATGCGACACGCTCGAGATGTGTCTATCGCTTGCTAGTGCACCATTTTGCTACGATATTATGACAGGGAATTTCGTCGATAACCTCGGCACGACTGGAAATGCCATTTCGGGAGACTACGAGTTGGCAGACGGCCGAGAGGGAAATTTATACACGGGGCCATACCCAATGCCAACAGCTGATGCCGAAGCCTCTCCGACAATCGATGCAATAATAAGCACGGCCACCTCTGAATTGATGTCAGCAACGATGCAAATGCCAACGCAAATGCCAACACAAACGGAGATCAGTCCAACAATCACACTTGGCTCAAATCCTGCGGGAGCTACGATGGAGAACGCAGCAGTGGCGTACGGAGCAGGTTCAACACTTCAGAGACTACTGGTTGTGGTGGCTGTAGCTTGGTGGAATGGAGCACTCCCCTTTTGAGTGCCGGATAGGTATTTGTGTAACCATGTAATAATCTCTCTCGGGAGGAATATACATTGCCCGATGCAGCAGATATTGTAGTTATGAGAGCTATATTCAATTATGTTTTTAAAGTTGCTTATGATATTGTCACCCGGTTGGGCCACATGCGAGTCCCTTAATCTGACTCTGCCACGGCTGAGTTGATGAAGGTAATCCGGAAAACTAGTCTGGCGGCGATTTGTGGTCCAATCCCATGGGGCCACGCCCATTTATTGTTATCTTTCAGTATTTTGGTTGTTTCACGTAACAATACGTCCCACTCATTTGATTGTGGTCGGCGTGACAGCCCTGCCCGATTTCATGGCCATGGCTCTGTAGAAGGTCGCTTGAAATCATGAAATACAATGGCATTAAAAGACCAAGCTGGCCGGAAGAACCTTGCCGAAGGGGAATGGAGACGGAGCCAGGGTTGATCTTGGTACAATCCACTTCACAGGACCTAAAAAAAAACGCACCAGCACGATAAGACTGAGTCACAGGTCCGGCAGCCTGAACGAATCTTAATCTGGCGCGGTCAACACACGCTCTGCTCTGCGCGATCCCATCCCCGCGGCTCCACTCAAAATGCTGCCCCGAGGCTTGGTCTAATGGGCAAGATGGGGATCGTGGGGTCGCTGACGAATGTGGCGATAGCGACTGATAAAAAGACAAAACGGCATTGGTTCAGGCTTTTTATCGTTCCACACATTCACGAGCATGTTCGCGACCAGGGAGGTCCCGGAATGACCGGGCGGAACTAAACCTCCAATGTACCTCGGAGCACCACCAGTGCCGCATCAGGCACAAGGCGTCCCTGCTGCCAAGAAATTTCCCCAGATCTTGGCATTGAGGCTCAAATACAGGCGACGTGTTTTTGCATCAGCAGTCAAAAGCGAGCTCGCCATCAAGACCTTGGGAGGGTGGCATGTTGGCATTATCAGGTCTATCGCGCAGATCCACCTCAGTCGCCATTGTGTCATCAGTCGCATCGCCTACGCGCATCGAGCATCCAACACAGGTACTCCAACAGCCCGGCAAGTACGGCCCGTGAAGTGCGGTGCAATTTAGAGATTTTTGAAGTTATCATACCGTCCGATACCCATCACACGTGTGGCAGCCAGGCTCGTTCCGTCTTTGCCGTCATCAACCACTCAGGTGCATTAGCCTAATCGCGCCATCGGGATTGGCTGGAATCTAAATATTGGAAAAGCGTCCAGCTTCAATAATTAACACGATGGCAACAGAATAGTCTCAGATTTCGGTCAAGAGTAAAGAAATTTTGGATTTTGCATTAGATGAAGATGGATAGTAAGATGAAATGCTGCTTCACCAGTATGTAGAATGAGCAGGAATCGCACCGACTGCTTGGTTCCAAAATGATGACCTACATCTCCAACAGGTAGGTTTAAGGCGCCTGTCTCAGCTAGGACGCATTCATGAACCCAAGCTATACTCAGCTGGGAAGTTTCGGTGCTCATTTGGGATTATCCGATCTTAAGGCAATAGCAGTGCCGACTCTACGTATCCTTCCGGCCCCTGCATGCCACCTCACTCGTTTGATTGTCTCCCTACATAATGGTGCGGTTATTCCGCTTCCTGTCCAGGTTATGCTTTCCCCTAGCTTTTCCCTGCCACAGTCTTCAGATCTGGCATCCATTCAAAAAGTTCATTTCAAATTTTCTTGACCATGTCAGCCAATACGACCACATGGTGGACTCCAGATCCCTCGTCTGGGGTGGGAAGTGGTAAGTGGGACTCCGCACGAACCTCTGCCCTCTTTAAAGGACTTTTATTTTGCTAACCTCATCCTTCACAGGTGACAATGCGTGGCAGCTCACTGCGGCCTCTCTGGTCGCTTTGCAATCCGTCCCCGGGCTCATGGTGTTATACGCAGGCGTCATGAAGAAGAAATGGGCCATCAACAGCGCCTTCATGGCCCTCTACGCCTTTGCCGCTGTCCTCGTCTGCTGGGTTCTATGGGCCTACAAAGCCTCATTTGGTGAAAAAATGTTACCTTTTGTTGCAAAGCCCGACAATGTCCTAGGCATCGATACAATGCTTCAGCAATCTTATCTGCCGGCCATTGGCGTTGGCCAACAATTTCCTTTGGCCACCATGATATACTTCCAGTTTGTCTTTGCCGCAATCACTCTGGTCATTACGGCCGGCGCATTTCTGGGTCGAATGAACTTTTACGCCTGGATGATTTATGTTCCCCTCTGGCTGACACTCTCGTATACTGTTGGTGCATTTTCTCTTTGGGGCGGCGGTTTTCTCTTCAAGCTCGGTGTAATTGACTATTCTGGCGGCTACGTCATTCATCTCTCGAGCGGCACTGCCGGATTTGTAGGGAGCTATTGGATCGGCCCACGACTCGAGACGGACCGCAAGAACCCTCGCCCAAACAATGTCTTGACAATGCTCATCGGCGCCGGTATCCTCTGGATTGGCTGGAACGGCTTCAACGGTGGTGATCCATATGCTGCGAGTGCCGACGCGGGCGTCGCTGTTTTGAACACCAACTTGTGCACCGCCATCTCTCTTTTGACGTGGACCGTCCTCGATATCCTCTACTTCAAGAAGCCATCTGTTATTGGAGCCGTGCAGGGCATGATCACCGGCTTGGTTGCAATCACGCCCGCTGCTGGTGTTGTTGCTGGCTGGGGTGCCATCTTGCTGGGCTTGGGTTCCGGTTCGGTTCCGTGGTTCACCATGAACATTGTCGCCAAGCGATTCGAGACGTTTGAACGCAAATTTGACGACACTCTTGGCATCATGCACACTCATATGGTCGCCGGCTTCGTCGGTGGGTTCGGCACCGGTTTGTGGGCTACCAAGGACGGCTGCGCCGCCTTTGGATTGACGAATCCTGGCGGAGCCGTGGCTGGGAACGGCATGCAGCTTGGATATCAAATGGCCGGCGCATGCTTCATCGTTGGCTGGAACCTGGTATGGACATCGCTCATTTTGCTCTTCATCAAGCACGTGTTGCGCATTCCTTTGCGCATGAGCGAGGAGCAACTCATGCAGGGCGACGATGCTATTCACGGTGAAGCGGCCTATGTCTTTGGACCATGCGAGGCGCACGACCCCGAGCAGGGATATATCCATGGAGAAATGGTCCATACCGATGAGCTCGGCCTCGGACGCGAGAATACGACATATGATTCGTCGGAGAAGCAGCCTGTAAAAAACGGACAGTCCAGCCAATCTTAGTCTGATATCAGGCGCATAATCCTTAGTTTTAGTATTTAATGCTCTGTTTTTTATCGGGCACCTATTTTCTTTTTCACCATTGTCGTCCCAGTAGTAATTTTGCCTTCCACCAATTGGTTATCTGACGAATATTTCATTCTTCACCACATGCGAGTCTCATACAGAGTTGACGTGTTCATTAGGGATATCAGTGAACGATGGTGGAAGGGAAAGAGGTTGAAAGGTTGGTTTCCCAGACCAACACGTTTCAGAAGGATACTTGGAATGGTGAGCCCAAGCATATGACACCAGGTGAGGCACTCGAAGAGATGGGGTTTTGGTTTGGAAATTGGATTGAATGACGGAAATTCTGCCATACGTGCGAACAAACTCTCTAATGGAAATCTATATCACTGTCAATACTTTTGGTCGCATTGTTAAGGAGAATGAAAAAGGAATTTGTTCCAAGTGTTTGCTTGCAATTCCATTCCGCCCATACCGGGATATCTATCGTACAATGAGAGTCTTCGAGATCTAACTCAAGCAGCCAAGTCCATCATTTCACTTAGATAGTAGTTGCCGGTCAAATGCTAAGGGACACATGACCACTTGTATTGGCTTGCTTCACTGAGCTCTCAATGTCCATTAAAAAGCAAGATCTGGGTTAGTCCTAGAAGCAGTTGTACACTATAATTGCGGACCAGAACCAGGCCACTCCCACAGGTCCAGGGTAAATATATTAGTGACTCGGACCAGGAGTTGAACCGTCTTGTCTGCGGAAACCCGTGGTTTCCGAGATCTCGGTTGGCTTTTGCCCCGATTCTCCGTCTCGTCAACGATCCGAAGGATTAGTCGCCGCGAGACAGACACCGGGTTTATTCTAGATTAGGATACCATAACATGACATTGGTGGGGCAACGCTTCCGAGAACTTGATTCAATTCGTCCTTGCGTCCTCTTCTCCTTCAAGAAGCAATCCCACTAACAAAAGTAAACCGTGGGTGGAGATCATACTAACCCTTTTTCGTATACACAACCGTGCCTCATTGGCTCCTGGCATTGAGCTCTGGCCCACAAACCCGGCCGCCATACATCATCAGCCTTAACTCCGAGTGCGAATTCCTATTACGGGAGTCAGCAGAAAAACATCAAATATCGGACAGCCCATTTTTAGGGCGTTGGGTTTGGTCCCCAAGAGTGAATTATTCATCAATTCTGATTTCTGCTGGATCGTCGAACCCGCCGTGTTGTTTGTTCTCTACATCCACCAACCAACCATTGAAGAAAATGCCCAGCCTCGATCAGATCCGCGCTTCTGTATCAGAGCTTCCCCAGGGATCACCTCTTGTCGTGGCACTCGGTGGTGGCACCACTGGAATTGGCTCCTACATTGCCCTCGCATTAGCCACCACCTTTGCAGACCATGGCTCGAAGCTGCGCGTTTACATCATTGGCCGCAACGCCGCACGCGCAGATTCCGTCATTTCGGAGGCAAAGCAGATCAGCCCAGGCTCTGACTGGCGGTTTCTCCAAGCACAGGATCTCGCATTAATCAGCGAGGTTGATCGTTGCTGTGCGGAACTCATCCGACAAGAAACTGAGGATCCCTTCCATGGTGGATCACCCAGGCTGGATCTTCTTTACATGACACATTCCCATAATCTAATGAAGGAGAGGCAAAGTAAGCACTTCTCGATACACCATTCATCTCATGACATGTGGTTCAATATAGTTTACTGATGCTGACAGCAAATTCCAGTGACTCGAGAGGGCCTTGACTCCTTTATCTCAACACTCTACTACTCGCGCATCAGGTTCATTATGCAGCTCATTCCGCTGCTTACTGCTTCGCCGCTCCCTGGACACGTCATATCTGTCTACGCAGGAGGCTTTGAGGAAGTGACCAAACCTGGAGAGTGGCCCGTCGGCTGCCCAGCGGATTCAAGCTATGGGATTGGCGCCGTGCGCAAGAACGTGTGCTTCATGAAAACCTTTCTTTTCGAAGACCTGGCAGAAAAATACGCCGGAAGGCTGAGTTTGACACACATATTCCCAGGTTTGGTCAACGGGTCAGGCTTTAACCACCCCGATGTGCCCACTGTGTACAGGATCGCGTGGCGCGTAATGAAACCACTGCTCAGCTGGTACATGACCTCACCCGCAGATTGTGGCCAGGTCATGGTCTACCTCGCAACGTCCAACTTTCCAGCTAAGGGAACTACTAAAGACGACATGGCAACACCAAGCACGAACGGGGAGCTTGGTGGTGGAGCGTATGGTGTTGGGCAAAGGGCGGATGCACCAAGTGGTATCAGATATGAGAAGCTTCGCGAGGAGGGCGTAAGCAAGAGGATATGGGATCACACTATGGAAACATTGGACGAAGCGAAGAAGAAGAGCTTGGAAATTCTGCAGGAGTAACCAGGGCTGTCCTTAAGACATTACTCATATTGAGGCAAACACATTGATGTACGCAATTTCAAGAACCGCCGGCAGCCAAATCGCCAGTGCTACACGTTTCCCACATAACCATGCTGCGGCTTCTTGAGCTTGGGAATCTGAATTGCCCAGTCAATAATTAACCTAAAAGTCAGAACCTGTACCACCGCCTTTGACCTTGTTTATGCAATGCAAACTGCATCAGAAGAATGGATACATGCCCGCAGTTACCAGACCCCAGATTAGTTGGGTTCACAAGCCATGAGAAAAGGGTCAAAGCATTGGCCAAGCAAGCCTACCTATCCTCCTAACGTAAATTTAATGATATTTGAAATGGATATGGTTGTGGTAAACAGGACTTCTGCCTGTTGCAGATTGAACAAGACGAGGTCGCAAAACACGAAGTGAAATAGACTATCATTCCATACGTATATATACTCATTAATTACATTTTATAATAGCCCCCAGAGTTCACCTCTAGACATCGGCCTTCCATCCATTGGCCTCGTCGTACTCGTCGGCAAAAGTGTCGCCGTGAAGGTAATCATATCTCATTAGCTCTCCCTCGCCGTCAGCAACGGCACCGTTGGAGTTGATCAGGTTGGCGATTCTGTCGCCCATCTCCTGGCCTTCGAACCAAGCACCCTGGAGGTAGCCGAAGAACTGGGCCGAGTTGGCCTCTCCTGCAAACCAAAGCCTGTCAACGTTGGCGCGAAGGTTCTGGTGTCGCTCCAGGGTCATGCCCGGGGGCCAGTTGCTGAAGGATCCGAAAGCCCAGCTGGATTGCTCTGTTAGTGAGAGGTCGGGGAATTACTGCAAACAAGAAAACTTACTCTTCCAGGGTCCATCTCGGGTACATGATGGAGGTAGGCTCAGGCACAGTAATGTTGGGGAACATGGTCTGCAGCACCTCCAGGATCTCGGCCTGGGTCTCCTCCTCAGTCTGCTTCTCAACTCTATAGGCTTGGGGTCCGGTCACGGTTCCGAAGAGGATGTTGGACTCGGGCACAAAGCCAGTGGCACTGAGGGACTGGAAGACGGGGTACCAGCCACGCTCCTTGGGGTCGGCGTAGAGCATGAACTGAGCCTCCCTTGGCCACCAGGTCTCGTTGAACTGCATGAAGATCTTGGTGTAGGTTCCCATCTCGAACTGCTCAATAGCCTCTTTCTTCCAGCGGGGAAGGGCGGGGCTGAACTCGACGACGTCGTTCTGCAGAACACCCACGGAAAATGTGCACAGGGCGTACTCGGCCTCAATGCAGCTTCCGTCCTTCAATAGGACCTTGACGCCAGAGGCGCTGTACTCAATCGACTTGACAGTCGTGTTGAGAAGGAGCCTTGGGTCATTTTCCTTCAGAAACTCGTTGGCCTCGCCAATAATAAGCGCACTAAAGCCGCGCTGGTCGGTGACAAGCCTGGTCTCGTCACTGAAGTACTCAAAGACAGCCTTGTTGACAGACATGTCGTAGAGAAATCCGGATTGCTCGGGCGAAACAGCCATCTCAAAGTCCCATCCCCAGTACTCTGTGGCCTCCTCAACGGGGCTCTTGGGCTTCCATCCAGCAAGACTGAGGCCTGCGCGGACAGACGTGTCTTGCAGGTTGTCAGCCCGGATTTTGTCTGCATCCTTCATGGCGACATCCCACTTCTCGTCCCACTCGGCAATCACGTCCTTGAAGTCGTGTTCTCCAGTGTGATCAAAGGTTCTAAGCGTGTCGCCATCAGAGTAAGTGCTCTTGATGTTGTGCTTCTGTGCAAGCCTCCAGATGGGGTTCACGTTTCCTTCCTCAGACTGGAGACCTTCGACCCAGTTGGCACCAAGTTCCACGGTGTATGGCGTGCCATCAGGGGATTTTCCAAACTTTGTTTTTCGCATACGGCCACCAATGTAGTCATTGCGGTCAACAATCAGGAAATCACTAATTGAAGCATTGGAAAGAGATTGGGCGGCTGTGATGCCTGACACACCAGCACCAAGGATAGCCACCTTTGTTTTGCGGCAGGTCTGGCTGTCCTTGCGGATCACAGCGGCATGCGATCCTTCAAGCAGGAGCCCACCAACAGCGGCCAAGAGGGGGAGGGAGGAGTACAGCATTGTATGAGAGGAGGGCCAGGATGCCCGAGGGGTGGTGATAAAGAGGGATGGGGAGCAAAGAGCACTGGTTGATGATGGGATAATCGAGCTATATAGCAAAAGTCACCATGTGGATTGCGATGGGGTTTGAGATGGACTACCCGGTTCTGCATGTATCCGACCCGTTCCGTGGCTGGACATCACGTCTCCCGCCAGGCACGAGTAGGTCACCTGAAGCTGAAGCTCCATTATGCGATCTTCCTCTTGCAATGCTATTAGCCTGCGATAGATGCAAGTACAGTCCAAGCCAGTGAGACGGAAAGAGATGGGAACAAGACTAAACAGACCGCCTTGCGTGCCAAGTCAGACTAGAGCAGCCGAGATCAATTATTGCATTTCCCGTCCGACACTTAACCACTCAAACGTGCATCCCGAGCTTTTTGTGGCGTTCAGTTGCTGCCAGCCCGCTTAAACTTACTGTGCCTGGTTTGGCGAATGAAGGCCAGCGACAGGAACCCACCCTTCTCTTGTCTTGTCCCCGCAGTCATACCACTATTAAGCAATGTGTGGACTGGTTGCAGGTCTCCGGAGGAATAAAGTAACCCGACCTAAGTGATGCCAGAAGACGAGGCAAGGGGAAAGGCAGGAAAACGAAGACAGCAAAACTAAAGTGGATGCATCCTGCGCAGCTTGAGCGACGTGAAGAGGCTGGTAGCAAGCCACATGACCGCGGCCGGCGCGCTATCCACCCTAGCGGCCACGCGCACAAGGCCGTAGATTCGCAGACATTCAAGCATAAAAACAAGAGAACAAGCAAAAATCGCGCCGCGAACGATGCGAGATTAGCGCTGACTTACTTTTGGAGGGTCTTGAGCCCATTGTTTACCAAACAGCTTTCAGCATCGCGCGGGCTGAGTTGCGACGTACACGTGTATGCCGTGCCGTGTGCTCTGGCCCCTGCAACCGCGACCCGCAGACATCCAAGACACGTCCAAGACTTAGGACCGGGGCCAGATCAGGATTCAAGAGTGAAAACTCAACCTGAAATTAATTCGCCATAGCAGATTTCGCCCTTCCAGCAAGATTGTAATCGTTGAATCAGGTCATGTCACAGTGATTCAATGGACCACACAGCAACCTTTCCATCAACCCCAGCCATCCTAATCATGTTGCTGGGCACTAATAATGGGGTGGGTGGAGGGCATAAAGCCGCACATATGCAGATCGATAGACTGTGCAACACTAACGCGGGACGGCAGATCTCTAGTCGACTTTTAAGTGTCTTTTCAAATCGCTCACAACGCCAAACATGGGAACCATGCAGATTTACCCCGCGCCATTAGCTTATTATCTAGGGTCGTAGACACCATGACGGGGACTCGGGTACCATCATGTAGGTTGTCACCCATTCCGTATCGAGCCCCAACAAATCCTGGCCTTGTCATCATTTTCAAGTGCAACGACAAACGCGCTCGCAAATCTAACAGCGCAACGGCGATTTGTTTAAAATATTTTAATAAGAATAAAATATACATAACTCATCCGCGTATAGATAGATAGAAGAAGAGCAGCATCGTAAGTGTTGACGTCCAGCGACGCCAAAGCATGTCTAGCAGCATTAATCCGATAGGGATGCACTGAAACTCAGAAACTTCAATGATAGTTAGTATTTTAAATTGCATTTTTTAGAGACAGAACTTACGAGTGAGTTGTTAACAGGTTATTCATTTACTCAATTTTTTTTTCCGAAGGTCTATCAGCTCTTTTCTCCCTGGTCTTTAATGGTGGCAACCTAACCTAGAGCGCTCGCAACAGCTGGCTCTTTTTTTGGCCTTAAATTTTGCATGCATTAGTGAACACAGACTGGCAGCTCTCATTTATCACAATGTAGCTTGGATGGAACCTCTAGCAGTTGACGCACCTGAGTTACATTGACATCTCTCTCCATCCATTTGGTTCGTCACAGCCGCTGTGGAGACTAGGGCAAATGGGGCAGCTGGATCACCACCATCTGAAAACGCCCGATGAGATCAACACATTTCACTATTGTGATTATTTTGGCTAGGCGTTTTGATAATTGGAAATAACACACGACAGGTTCTTTTCCCAAACAGCTAGCATCGGCGAATGCTATGACAACAACGCAGTTGAAAACGATTTTCCGCTTCGGCCCCCGAAAATTAGCGCTGGGGTGGGGGCTCGGCGGTTAGAAGACCAACCAACAACCAACGAGGAACTGTGCATATCGGAACCAACCACCTGGAAGTGCCTCAAGAGAAAAGGAGATCGAACTGTGCCTGAATCATCATCTTAGCAATAATAATAAAGCACGATTCTACTAGCATTTAAAAGCGCATGACATGGCGAAACGTCAATCGCTGTCCTGGCTGAGCACGGTTGGCGACTACGACCGTCTTGTTCACGACCTCGCCTCTTCAGATCCTCGTTTACGACGCCGAGACCCAAAGTCCGAGTTCCGTCAAAGGTCCCCATGGAACAATGCCCCAGCCAAGGCCGTGGTGTTCCATGCATCGCCCGGAGAACCTTTCAGGCATCCGGCAGCCCTGCACGACGCGAACGAGCTGCTGGAGTTTTTGGATGCCGATTCTGCCTCCGAGCGCCCCGATGGACGCCGAGTCGTCATTCTCCAAGGGCTTAACCCGGAATTCGTGGGCGCCGTGGGATCGCATTTCAGGATGCACCCGTCCTTTTTCGTTGAGCACGAGAGGGTCGTCGTGGTGCCCAACGCCACACAAACGACGGAATCCGATGGGCCAGTGCTTCCCAGCCTCCTGGTTGACCGCGAACACGTCACTCTGAAGTATTACGAGGTGTTTGAAATGCCCGAGGAGCTCAGGGGACTATCTACCTTGTGCTGCGCTGATAGTGGCCGCCATGTGGCGGTTACACAATTGGCCCGGACCTTCTCGAGGGTGGGCATTGTGCGGAGGAAGTGCTCGATATGGAGCAGACGGCGCAAAGGCCAAAACGGATGGGATGGTAAGACTCAACAATCGCATCCAGCGGAAGATTTCAGACTGATTCGAAACCAGTGGTTCTCCTCACGGATCCTCCCCTCACAAGGGTCCAGAGGAATTATACGCGTGACATTGTAGAAATCACACCCGTACCAGTTCAAGGAGGATACGTTAACTTTCTGCCTCACACACTTCAAGCCGAGATCGGTCGGGGGCCGCCGAGAACCTGCTTGATGGATGACGTCTGTTTTTATATCAACACGGTCGGCTTTGCCATAGACACCGAGCAGTCAAATTCCATTGCGCTGCTGGCAAAAAAAATCATTGCAAGCCATTTTATGCAGCACGCTGACTTCCTCAAAACAGCCGTCTCCAATACGCAGTGGCACATGTCCCGCCCCGAAGCGCTGGAGTCTTTTGGCTTTGCCGGCGTCGAGGGCCAGTGGTGTGCTGTCCAGGCCCTGGAGCGGCGCATGGCTGAATACTGCCAGGACCTGGAATGGCTCATGTTCCAGTCCAATATTCCGCTGAGCCCCCCTAGCTTAAAGCGGGCTTTGACCTGGGAGGATGTTGCCATTGATTTCCAATTCATCTACGCAATGTACAGCGACTTGAGAAACCGCACCATCTCGCTGAACTCATCCATCGCTGCGCTCGCGGGCATGGCTGGAAACCGCCACGCGCTGCAGGAGACCAGGAGCGCCAAAGCCCTCACAATAATTGGTCTAATATTCATCCCGCTGGCCTATGTTTCCTCATTGTTTAGTATGGCAGACGACTACATGCCAGGAGCTTCTCAATTCTGGATATACTTTGCAGTATCGGTGCCAATGATTGTCATCGTATTTCTTGCCTACTTGCTTATTGATCTGTTGTACTACGGTAGCTTGCCACGGTGGGTCAAGGCTATTGGTCATTTTCAATTACATCAAAGGAGGGGGAGGAGCCATGTTACTGTGGCGTGAGGACGAAATGCATGATTTGCTTTGGTTGGGGACATGTTGATGAGGTGTCCTGGCTATGGCCTTACATGTTGATCTTCTTAGTGCGAAATTTTCCAGTTACTAAGTGTGTCAAATGACATGAGCACGGCCATTCTGTTGCTGCAGTCGTGTGGATGGCACCTCTGCATATTGTCATCACAAATTCTGGCTTCGCCTAAGACAGCAAGCCTCCTTGGCTGTCCATACTGGGCACTGGGCTTTTATATTTTCTTTTTAATGCAAAAATGGGCTATATTGAATACTACCCTGCAACTTTTGTGCCCGAATGGGTTAACTCATTGTGTGAGATCTCTCGGTATCTGAGGCTTCTTTTGTATGACACTGCTCAGGAACCTTTAGAGCATCGCTGAACTGCAGATTTCGCTGATTTTCGTCGTTATTCGGCTCTATGGGGTTGCGCTGGCCTGCTGACGGTATCTTCTTGAAAGTTACTGTTTTGCTAAAATACGGGCCGAGGGCTGGAAGACAGGCAATAACAACCTCGAGGTTGCATTCTAGTGTGCACCATAGCACTTTTCTATTGGTTAGCCGACTTTCGAAACTTTAGAGAAGCATGGATAACAACAAATAAGCCGGTCCTAGTCATACCTGTTGTGCTCATTGGAACATCGTAGCCGATTTGGGAGTTGTAAATAACCACAAATCGCACAATTGAGAAAACAACTGTCACTAAACCAAGGAGGAATATTGCATGCACGCAAAGCTTCAGGCTAGCACGCAAACGTAGACCTGGCAAGAGGAGCCACGGTATCAGAAATACTGATGCTAACCTTTAGCACCCAATCCTTGTTCTCCGGAAATCTTTGTAACTGACCTAAAATATTGCCAAACAGGTTGAGACCCCAACAAACTCTAAACATCATGATGGATTTGTAGGCAGGGCAGTTGTGGTAATGTCCATCCCTGTTCAATCAAAGTTAGCATCTTCTGTTGCCCGTATGGAGTAAACCTTACCACAATGTCTCAAGCGGCTGACAAATACCCAGCATCATGCCCATACTTGCGATAAATGCACAAATGTTATATGTGACGGTGGTCCAGATGAAAATTCTCTGGGTCTTCATGAAAGCTGGAAATATGTGCAGGTACATCGAAAGCAAAGCGCCTCTGCAAAAGTACAGGGTTGCATGAAAAGGAATAAAATTTAGAGAGAAGACCTGCATAATTATTTGTCAGTAATCGTTGTTGTACTCAGGCACTTAGCGTCTCAGTTCGCCTGGCTTCTCTGCATACCTTGAGAATCATGCTGACTTTGTCTGGATCATTCCGAAATTGCACCAACGAGCTGCCAACATGTGCTTCAAGTGCACCTAACTTCGCCAGTTTAGTACTCAAAGCAGTGGTAATACACCCGCAAATCCAAGCTGCAGCCACCAGTATATCACTGATGAAGAATCTTCTTTTTTGAATCTGCAGTCGCAGGTAGACTCTGGCGATAATAACAACTGAAGCGATACCTATCAAAGTCCATCCAGCAACCTATACGGGGATATATCACAATTAATCATAAATCAATGGGAAAGCAATACAGGGTTGTAAATAGTCATACCAAGACTGGCTGTGGCCCAGTACCGTTGAATATCATCATGGTGATTAGGTTCTAGTCTTCAACGAAAATATGGCACATAGTTTGGCAACTGATTACCAATATTTAAATGATACACCAATGGTCATTCGCTCATCAGAATAGCGAAGGATGAGGGATATTTCGATCAAGATGGATATCTAGAGAAGAGGGGTAATGCTTGTGATAAACCGCCACAAACATTCCAGCCCAGATGGCGAGCTGGAAGTTGAACAAACTCTAAACGATTTTCAATAGCCCTCCATTGGCATTTAAAAACTGCGTGCCGGTGGGTAAGATGAATTGTGGCGTATGGTGTTCTATTCTGCATTGAGTAAAAGCTTGAGTTTATCTTGTGCAACCTGTCAAAAATGCATTGAAAGTGTCCTGTCTCGCTTTTGTTCCTGTGACAGGTAGGCACAGAGGTTAACGTTAAAAAAAAGAGCATGTTGATTCCAAGCACTGATATAATTGCAAAATGTATCTAGACTTTAGTTATTGGCCATCTATTCTAACAATCCTTTATTTGTAGTTGTTTGAACTGTTTCGACATGGGTGATTGCTCTTTCCGACTGTTGATAACTTCTGGTAAGTCCATCTATTTTTGTGATTTACAATCACAAAAGAATTGTACCTGAGTTTTAATAATGAACAGAATATCTTCATTCGGTTATTTACTCATCCTGGCGTACTTAAAGTTACTTGCCAATCTCATACCAGAGTCTCCCAGCTCGTACGGCGGAAACACAGCCTCTGCGTCCTTATGAGGTAGAGAAATGCTGTCGCGAGACTGGGAGGTTTTGGGAACTATCCCAGAGAGTTAATTCGCATTCGAGTTAGATGAAGCCAGTCGGTTCTGATTATGCAGCGGAATAGGCATGGTCGTGTAGTTACTGCTTAGCCCGCGAAATTTTCCGAGCAAGTAGCATAACGTCATTGTCAACAACCCTGCCACACCAGTGACAGACTCGACGACTATGCACTTGGCTGGGACTATCCCACAAAGTCTAAAACGCACAAGAGTATATTTTACAATAAAGGAAAAGTTTTACTATCGTGAAATTTTATCTTGAAGCACGCAACTTGCGGGGATACTGGACTGGTGCCAGCAGTTTATTTTATCTCCCAGGCTAAAAGTGGTACTTTTTGACTATGAGCATACAAGGAGAGAGAAACATGTCAAAGGGAATGATCTGTTTCTTTTCAGTTTTTCATCGATGCAACTGTTTAGTGTGTTAATCAAGGCCTTCCGCTGGCTATTGGTTGACGTGTGATCGGTGTATTGGTTTTATGATTTAGTAAATGGGTGTTCAATTGTTCTTTTCCCAAGACATTGAAAATATAAACGAGGCTAGCAAATACACATTTACAACTTGCTAGAAGGCTGGTCCTTCATAACCAATCCAATACATTTAATTTCAACATCGGTGTTTCCAGGAAGGTTCTTGACAATAATACAACTGATATGTGTTAGAATATCATCCAAACATCATATTGCAGGTCAACTGGTGGATCTTACGTTCTGGCAGGTTTTAATTCGCCCCAGTATTTAGTATAAACGGCGTTTACTCTATCAAAATCATCCAGGTTCGTAAGATAAAGATTGACTTCGATGACATCGTCCAAGCTTGATCCAGCTGCCTCGAGAATGGCACCTAGGCTTCGAATGCAATGATGCTAAACATATAGGTTAGAAATGGCTTTGGTTGGCGGATCGGATACTCACGGTACGGTCCTCAATAGTTCCACCAATGATGACACCTGTGGTGAGATCTTTCGCCGTCATACCGGATGTGTAGACGAGGCCATTGGCGATAATGCCCTGGTTGTGGATACCAGGGCGTGGCTTCGGCGCCTTATCAGTGATAACAGCAACTCGTCGAGGCGGCATGATGGACGCAAGGTGTGGAAGTAGCGAGACAATTAATTTTTTAGGCCATCTGCGACGAGTTGCGTCTTTTATAATCCAGCTACAGGGCGCTTTGCTTGACTGAATGTCTCCTTGGCATTCGGTATCAATTCCCTGCAGGGTTGACCGACTTTGTCACCATTGGCTGGTGCTTGCTGAAGCTAAGAGACGGAGACCCAAGTCCGATTGTGGCGATGCTGGCACGCAGGTGGGGCACCTCGACCGCTTGTCAACCTTTATTGGATGAATTTTTCATTAGAATAAAGGCGGATGCAAGAACAGGGAGGAATGAAAGAGAAACATAATAGCAGAGAGGGCCACAAGAACTTGTGGCTTGCGATAGGTAACAAGAGCCATTGCTGGATGACAAATTGAAAATGCCATCCAAATATCTACGGCCCACTAAAACCTGGTATTTCTCCACCAGGAAACGCTAGATAACAAGAAGCGGATTCCCTGCTTGATTTATCTCTCGACATGCAGTGAATATCTCCATTCGAAACGTCAGGTCGAGATCAATCAACGGGTTAAGACATATGGGATTTACTATCTAAAATATGAGTTTTAATAGACTAAGGTATACAGATTCCGTGTTTGGGTGGGTTGAATTGACTAGTGAACCACTGAAGCTGGAGGCGCAGCTCGCATACGGCTGCCCGCATGGGCAGGGCTCTACCTTTGCGGCGACGGACTTGTCACTATCTTCACTCCAGATTTATATGTAATCCGAGGAAAGAAAACATGCTTGAATTATATTTTGTACCACAAGGATCTTCATTTTCAGAATGCAGAAAGCTCTGGTTGTATCTCAACAACCCCATTATTGTTGGAAAAAGGCTGGCAGGTCGACCTTCCACGGTAGCCCATACCTTGTGATTTCAATCGCGTCCAAATCCTCAGACACACGATCCAAATCACTTTGTACATCCTCCGCGGCCAAGTGCCAGCTCTCGCCTGTAACGTAGCCGCCTATTCCTCGATACCATTTCGCATCGTCGCGCCTATTTCTTGTTTCGCTCTGTTGTATCAACTTCTTCAGAGCCGCATGCGCCATGGTAGAGTCCTTGTCCCTTGTAGCAGAGAGAAGCTGCTGCAAAGTATTCCAATCTCGCACCAACTGACGATATTTTATTCCCAGGTACAGGTCGTGGAATGAATGGTACCTCAGCCCGGCGGTCCGCCACGCATCCTCTCCCGCGTCCGCGGGGAGATCGGCCACTGCCCTCAGTTGTAGTATGTATAAAGGATCATATCCCCGATCATCGAGAAGTTCAAGATCCAAATCGATAAGGTCAAGGCTGGAAAGATATCGAATCAATGCAATGTCTGCGCTTTCAGCGGCCGAGTGCAGGATATTCCCAAATTGTTTACTAGTCGTGAGTAGCGATGACCCCACACCAACAAGAGCGCGCACGACAAAGAGATTGCTAAGAGCTACCGCATAATGAACTGGGTTGCGATCACCGTATTCTCTCGCGTCAAGGTCAATCTGTCTCGAAGCAAGCAATTGTGCAATTTTTTTGGCATCTTCTTGGCTCACGCGCCGCGCATGTGCCAACAAGTGCAATGGGCTTCGACCAAAGCCCTTTTCCACCTTTGTTGGAGACGCACCCGCAGCAAGCAAGGCGGCAACGACATCAGGATGACCCGCAAGGGCAGCGAAGTGCAAAGAGGTGATGTTGCCATCTTCCGTTTGGTCGACGCCGCGCCGGCATGCTTCCTTCTCCAGCAACAGCCGCAAGCACTCGACCTGGTTGGTGCTTGACGCCAACATGAGTGCAGTCATGCCGTGCCAGTTCGACTTGTTGACATCGGCGTTTGCTTCTATCAGCTGTTTGAGGGCATTGGAATTTCCACGACTTGCAGCCTGATGAATCGGTGCTTCTCCATATTCATCGAGCTCATCAATAGCCCAGGGCTGTCGCTGCAATGCTTCTTGTACATCATCTTGCAGAACCCCCTAATGCACTTCCTTTCGGCTTGGCACCAATCCATCATCAACAAATTCCATGACTCGCGACAAAATGTTCATATGTGCCTATGTAAATGGCTGTCTGGGGAAGGTCATACTCTGGTCGCGCATCGTTCGGATTCTGTATCCCAGTCGGCTGAAAATGTGAGTGGATTCTGGCTCAGCTCTAGGGATCAAAACCTTACCCTGGTAATCCACCTTTGGGTAGCAAGTCCCTCCACCAATCAAGCAATATTTCGATACTCTTAAATGCGCCGTACCAAATCGCGGACTTCGGCAGTTGTCAGTTTCTCTTGCGATTATAAAAGTCAACTAGGAGAGGCAGAAAATACCTCTATCAAGCCTTCCCCTAGCTCATTAACATCGTCTGGAAAGTATTTGTGCCCGAATTCGATTGCATTTTGCAGCGTTGAGGGTTCCTTTAGCCAATGCCAAATGCCATGGTCCTTTCTTGATAAAACACTTGAAGGTCGCAATGACCAGCTTAAGTTTGGTTGGACACCAGAGTGACCCTGAAATAAAAGAATGCCGCTCCAAAGCCACACAGGAAGCCTATACTCAAGCTCGATTCCGCAATCAATACCCGAGTTGCAGCTTGGTTCATCGCATCGCTCCCGACTTCGAGCACCAAGTTTCTGAGTTTGAACGAGCCAGGATCCAAGCAGTGGCTTGACCCAGTTGTTGCTTTTGTATTGTTCTCGTGCCCGGTGGCATCGGCACCGACAATTAGGTTCGCATTTTCGTGCGCCCATAGGCTCGATAGTTCGAACCTGAATTGAGTTTTCTGGCGGGGAAACACCGATGGCATCAAAGCTGCTCTCTGCCATTTGACTAATGTCCGACCAGGTTTCTGTACTTGGGTTGCTCGCTGTGTCAAATCGATCCAGCACACCCACATCCACGTAGTCATCTGAACACTGAATAGAAGGTGTATTAGATATTTGCGAAAACCCTAGCTCAGATTGTCGTTGGTCCGCTCTCCACTCGGAATTTGGGGCAAGTATTTGGAACAAACTGGGGCCATATCAGTTATGAGTCAATAAAGGCAATATTGAGGGGCTAACGATTCTTGATTGGTGGCCATCCTTGAAACCATGCTGCATAATCGAAAGTTCATGCCCATTTGTAAATCCATCTTCGCGTTCTGAGCCTTTCTTCGGAGTTCTTCAATTGTTTTAATTTCAAAAACCCATTTTATTTTCACTAAGGCCAACATTTTAGGGTTCTTTCCGACAAAAAGTCTGTCGATAATGCGGTTAAGTTCTTTTAAAATGTCCTCAAGCCGCAAAGTGGTCAGTGAAATCAATGGGTGCTCATCGCCCTCATCTGTGTTCGTGAATGGTTCTTTAGGCAATGACTCAGCATATTTTTTAGTCTCGAGAATAATAGATTTAATCATTAAAATCTAGATGGCTTTTAGCTGATATATCTCCTCTACTCTGCCTGGGATCTACCTCTTCCTTGAGATCATCGCAATGGTGCTGGATTTGCTGAATTTCGCGGAGCAAGTTGATAGCTTTGACGGTCGCCGAAGCCGCTTGGAGGACGGCAAGTGAGGTTCCAAAGCCTCCCAGAATATTAATTCCTGACATCTCGGATACGGTGTTGATGTCGCGGCTGTTGCGTTTGCAGTATAATCAGTAGGATGACAAGTGTAGATGAGGGGTTTGACAAAGGTGAGAGAAAAGTGGAGACTAGCCGTGAATGCGCCTCGCTGCCGTGCAAGGGTCAGGTGAGGCTGAGCGCAGGCATCCAACAAATCAATTATTGCTGGTTCTCTATCAAGCAATTGAAACTTTCGTGGCAGGGTGGTGGTGGGTGTTCAGTTGCAGCGCTTCCCCCAGGGCGTAGACAGTCAAAAGGTGGAGAAGCATAAAATAAAGCATAAAAATAAAGACAGACATACATTGAAAATAAAAGGGTTGTTTGTGGGATTCATATTTTGCCAAGTACGTCACGACTTACCAATTGGTGACCGGTTGTCTTGATGATTGGCAGTTGGCAGATGGACTTTTGTCCCGCTGTGATTATGGTTTTGACAAGCTTAGCGATTGATTGCTTGGTGCAAATCTAGTAAAAGTATATCTCATTACATTTTATCATGTAGACATGCCTTTGTACCCTACTTGTAGCATATTAATCTCTCTCAGTTGGCCAGAAGACTCTAAAGACAGTATTCATACAAGAGCTATTCATGCCAGATGTATGCTTCAGTTTTGGCATCGCATTAGCATATTCCCTAGGCAAGGAACGCCCGGATCAATTAATTGAGTGGACTTATTCCTTCATTTTACCAATTTATCGCTCATGCAATGGCTTTGAGAGTGGGGGAGATAAGTCCTTGTGCATACAATCGTGTCACCATTTGGGATGGTGTTTGCACATCATTTAAGTAAATAAAACAAATAGCAAATAGTGAGATACGAAAGCTAATTCTAAATGGTTATGTACAATCGCTGCCAATATTCCAGAGCAGACAAGGTACAAAAGCCCACAGTGGCGCACTAGTTCAGATTCTGGTGGAGGCTCACCAAGTCGCCCTGGTAATGCTCGACACCAAAAACCTCCAGCAAATTTCTAGCGGCTGTTTCACCAGCCGCAAATGCACCGTGGACGCAACCGTTGGCGACAAGGGTGCAGTGCTCGCCGGCAAACTGGAGACGGCTATGCTTGTGGTTCTCGAGCGCGTCGATGAACAAGTCTGGCTCGTCTCCAACCTTGTCGGCCGAGTACGTGCCGAACCCAGCCAATGGGTCCTGGGTCCACTGCGTGCACTCAGTACTCACCACATTAGGAAGCTTCTTGTAGGGTTCAGTGCGCAAGAGTTCGAAAAGCGGTTTGAAGAAGTCATAGAGTTCGTCCTTGCTCATCGCCTCGACGCGCTGCGTCAAGGGCTCGGCAATTTGAACACAAAGTTCCTTATTGCCAGACATCAGCCAGGTGTTGACTGTGACGGTAGGATGGGCCAGAATGTTATCCGCCGCAGCCTCGGATTCACTTTCCTCGGGAGGAGCCGGATAGTACATGAACTGGTCGTTTTCCTTACTCCAGAAAACTTCAGAAAACTCGAAAAAGACCTTGCCTAGAGCACCGTAACTGAATCTTTCAATACCAACACGCACATCCTCTGGTAAGGCAGGGGAAAAAGGCACCAAGTCATGGCGCAGCACGCCCAAGGGAACCGTCATTACGACGGCATCCGCTGTGAAGCGCTTTTCGTCACCATGAGCATCTTGGCAGGTCACAACGGTAGGTGAGGCTCCATCCTCGCTCCATTCAACATTTTTGACATGGTGTTGCAGATGGATGGCATCAAGAACTGAATCAGCGGTCCAACTCACAATCTTTTGATACCCGCCTCGCAAAACATAGAGATTTCGCTCTGTGATAAAATAGCTGAGATGCTTGGCGGATGCCAAGGAAGTACTAGTGCCGATCCAGAGTTCCACCTGTATCCTGGTTAGAATACACAATGATGACGTTTGCACGCGCTGCTACTTGAACATACCTCTCTGGCTGCCTGTGGAGCCCAGAGACGCTCATCGTCAGTGATGAGCTCGTGGTTCTTGGCGAAATCCCGAACAAACTCATCGACGCTCCTGTCCTGGGCATCGGGATTGTTCCTGTAATACCACTCGCAATAGTCGGCAAACTCATCGGCCACCTTTTTGGCCTTGAACTGAGCGCCAGCTTTGCCATGGGGAGTGTAGTAGAGTGGGGCGCCGTCATCGTAGTAGTACTCGACGCCCAGTTTGGGGATTAGCTTGACCAGCTTGTTTTGCGATGTTTCGTGCATCCAAGCCGCACCTTGAGACCAAGAAGAGAAGATGTTAACTTTACAGCGATAGCAACGAGTTGTATCCCTGGAAAGAATCCATGTGCTTGGAATACCCACACCTGCATGGGTACGCCATGCAAAATGCGATAGCCGGCAACACAGGCCAAACGCAAGGTCTATGATTCAGTATCAACCACAGATTGGGGCCACTACGTACCTAGATCACGACTTTTATCAGGTTGGCTGCTAGCGCAAATGCGACCACCAATGCGGTCTCGGGCCTCGAGGATGACAACTTCGAGGCCGTGGCGGCGAAGCACCGAGGCAGCCCGCAATCCGGAAATGCCTGCGCCAACCACAATCACCTTCTTGGGTGGCTCCGGTCCTGGAGGAGAGTAGCCGCTGGGGATTTGCAACCCAGCGTCAGCGACAGCCTCGAGTCGCCTCTCCAGGCCGGAGTAACAATTACTCGGCTTTTTAGGGCCAGCCGGAATCCGGGCGGTGATGTTGAACTGTTGAGAAAGCATTCTCTGGCAGGTGGACATGTAAGACTGGGGGTGAGATTTGGGATCGAACGGTGATCAGGCGGTACTTGCCAATCGAACGCGAGTACGTTGTTGGCTGGAAGAAATGGTCAAGGTGCTACGGTACACGGAGCCTTCTTATTAAGTCACCCCCAGGTCATGGGGCCCTGTTGCGGCGGAACGCCGGCTCGGGTGCCAGCCACGTCACCCTGAAATTAGGCTCGGAGGCATTTATCTTTTGGGTATGTGATAAGACCAGGTGATGGCGAAACCTGGGGGGCAACCAGCACGTTTTAGGGAAATAGATTGCACCCCGTAGGTAAAGGGGGCTTCCTGTGCCGAGGTTCCGGAGATAATCGGCAACCCCTGCAGGGTTGCATTCTGACAAGGTCTTGGCGATAAGCCCGTCTTTGTGGGGAGGAGCATCGACGAATGGGGAGACGATGAGGCATATTCTTGGCAAGAGGCGAATCTCGGATCCAAACTGCCGGATAAAAGTTGTGTGCTTGTAGTTGCTGCAAAGAGAGTAATAATATGCATCATGCCCTGCCTACCGTCGCATTCCATCGAGCTAAACTGCGGTTCGCGCAGTATTTTATACCCCAGGACATGGTCTACTCGATTTAGACTCAAATTCCATCTGGGGGTGTGAATGTCAATGCTACTATTATGTAAGTGATTAGTTCCCGCGATGCTTACTGGTAACAAGCTCACACCAACTCCAGACCACCATGTCTGATCCGGGGAGCCACAATTCTGATCATGAGCATCTCGCTGGGACAGAATACATCATAGAATCGGCGGACCACGAGGCCACCCTCATCCCACACCCAACCAGCTCGCCCAACGACCCTCTCAACTGGCCGCAATGGCGCAAGTACTGGCACGCCTTCTTGGTGCTTTTTGTCGTGGGTCTGACGGCAGCCACAAGCAACGATGCTGGCAGCGCTTCGGATGCCTTTTTGGATATGGGCATCAGTTATGACATTGACAACATTGGTGCTGGTGTTTTGTTTGCTGGAATCGGCTACACGACATTCTTCCTGTCTCCACTTCCTGCTTTGTACGGTCGTCGGAGCACCTATCTCATATGCCTGCTCTCTTCAATTGCTGGAAGTATTTGGTTTGCGAAAACGAAGCGGCCGACCGATGCCATCTGGAGCCAGCTTTTCGTTGGCGCCTCCGAATCATGCGCTGAAGCCGCGGCCCAGCTATCCCTCTCCGAGCTTTTCTACAGTCACCAACGCGGAACAGTTCTAGGTCTCTACATTCTAGCAACAAGTGTTGGAACCTTTCTAGGCCCTTTGTTCGCCGGTCTTATTGCCGATAATGACAAGATTGGGTGGTCATGGATTGGCTGGTTTGCCACCATCATCAGCGTTGTTACTCTGATAGTATTTCTGTTTGGTTTTGAGGAGACGACTTTCAATCGAAAGGCCATCCTAAATGGCCTTCAGCCAACAGACCCTTCTCTTCCTGCTCACGACTTGAAAGAGAAAAGGTCCAAGACCAGCGGCGAGTTACAGGATATGGAGGCAACAGTGTCCGTGCCAGACCGGCCAAAGACGTATTGGCAGCGCATTGCTCTGGTAACGCCATCACCCTTACTGGAGGGTATAGGGTTTAAGCAATATTTCATGATGCTCTTCCAGACATTGCGTGTGTTTGGTTTCCCGGCTGTCCTCTACGCTGGACTTCAGTGGGGTGCACAAGATGCGTGGTTGACATTTTATTTGACTGTAGAAGAGGATAACTACTACGATGATCCCTGGGACTATGGTGATACAGCCGTGGCTCTTATGAACATTCCTACTCTCATCGGTGCTGTGATTGGTTGCTTCTATGGCGGCTGGTTCTCCGATCGCTTTGTTGTATGGATGGCCAAACGGCGCGGTGGTATTAGCGAAGCTGAGGATCGCTTGTGGCTCATGTACCCAGCTGGTATAATCAGTCCTGCTGGCCTGATTCTTTTTGGTGTTGGTTCTGGCAAAGGCTGGCTTTTCCCTCAACTCTGGGCTGTATATGTTGCTCTTGGCTTCATTGGATTCGGCTGGGGATGTGCAGGAGATATTGGTAAGTGACATCTGCGTCCCAAGATCAAGGCATGCACTAAAAATTCCCAAAGCACTTAGTTATCTCGCCGATTGCTACCCCGACATGATTTTGGAAGGAATGGTGGGTGTAGCGGTGATTAACAACAGTATCGCTCTGATCTTTACTTTTTGTACCGGCATCTGGATGGATACCCAAACCCTTGCACAAGTCTTTGTCGCCATTGGGGTTTTGTCGTTTGCCTTCTTCATGACCACCATACCCATGCACTATTGGGGTAAATCTGCCAGGCGCAAGACTGCAACGAGGTATAACAGGTTCCTGGAGATTCGTGATGGTAAATAAATAGTCCGCCACTTTACACTGGAATACAAGTCTCGCATAACTGTATTTGCGCAATGGCTCTTTCACCGTGCTCTCAAACGTCTAGAGAACAGCGCACTGTTGTTGATTGCGCAAGAATGCAGTCCAGCCGCACAGCTAAATGAGCAGTTCATTTTCACTTCTCGATCATCTTGATATAAATGTCCCATTAAAATACATGCCAATCAAAGATCAAATACCACAGTTGATTTTAAAACAACAAGCTATGATGACGCCATCGAAATTTAGCTTGTTGCCCACAGCCCTTGCCCATAACAGCATAGAAGCATTGCATTGTTCACTAGCTCCCATTCCGCAGATTACATGAACCAGCGCTAATTCTTAAATCTCCAGAATCTGCAACACTAATTGAAGCTGTGGTTAGATCCGCTATGCACTGTGATGGAAATTTATTCAGATCCATCACTAATCATTCATCAAAGAAGCTGTTGCGGCGATGACATCTCCAAGTTTCCGTAAAGCCTTCCTCCTTACCCCGGACTGGCAGCACAACTTTTATTTCTGTTGAAGTTTTTTTGTTGAAGAGATACAAATAGAGTTGACTGTTGCAACAAAATTGAATTCGTTTCAATATTCGTTTACAAAACAAATGTTTCTAACTCACTCAAATTTGCCTGATGAACTGGTATCGATACCAGGGGCAAATGTGTGCATTGAGCTACCCTGAAGCTCAGTGGGTCTAATTTTTTTTGGCTAGGCACAAGACTAAAAAACAAATGCGTATGCAAGTTCGGATCAAGCATTGGAGAATATCATACCAAAACCTCATTCAGACATTCAGAATAACGTGATGACTGATGAATTTATGCAAATCAAGATTATTATTTATGGATTTGACAAATGACCGAGTCCCTAAGTTCTTGGGTCTCAATGTGCACTTGGGCCATTGGCTTAGGGAACATTTGGTTACCCCGCGCAACCTTATCGATAACAGCCATGATGCAAATGCAGAGCGACTCGACCAGGAATTCAGCCATCATCGCGAGACAAGACGAGACCAAAGAGGACTTATGTCATTCAGCGATGCCTGATACTGACAGGATCCTCGCTTGGATTGAGGGCATCCACGCCGATTCCGAAAACCCGACATTTCCCACTGCGGCATTCCCAGAGCTGGAGGCGAGGACGCTGAAGCGACGCCGCGTGCAACAAATGCCATCGCCCGATCCTCCCTCGAGCATGTCGACAACCGATATACACGATGGTGACGACACCGAAGACCGGGCCGGACGCGCGAGCAAACGAATCCATCTTGATGACGAGACACCCCGACCAAAGCAGCGCAGGAGACGTGCCGTTTCCCCGCAGTCGCTTTCCTCAGCATCAGTTTGGTCGCAGTCACAATCGTCAAGCCGCGCCTCGCCACAAAAGCATTTGGCCGCACTCGAGCTGAGCGACCGAGGCGTTTCGATGCGCTCGCTCTCTCTTATTCCGAAGAACTACGATGACCTCAGGCACATGATTTCTGCCATGAGGCAGATGACGCACGGCGCCGGAATCCTCAACGTGGACCTGAAGGAGCAAATGGAGGCACACCCCAACGAGGAGGTGGCGGAGCTTGGCGAGCTGGAATTCTTGTTTGCCCAAGAAAAACCCGACATTGGCCCGATGCCCGATGTCGAGTCGGTCCTGGGCATCTTGGCGGTTGCGGCTGAGTGCCAGGACAATCTACACCCTGAAGCAAACTGGAACTCGATGGTGCATCAAGAGCTGCTACGTCTGGCGCTGCGGTCGTCTCAGTGGCCCAGAGTCAAGAAAATTGTCGACTACATGCCTTCGTAAGTGGTTTTTGTCTCTTGGTCTAACTTGAGTACTGATTTAGCGCTAGTTCCACCGCTGCTCTCATCCCCGAGTATCTCCCCCCCTTTTCTCCATCGAAGAAAGTCGACTTCTCCATCTACATCGAGCCCACCTTGGACCATGAGTCTACCGCGATTCAGTCCAGAATTACCGAGGTCCGCCAGAGCCTCTACGGCAACGCCATCAACCACACCAATTTCTACCCCCTTAGACAGCGACCCATCGCCCTGAGCATCGAAACTAAGAAGACGGGCGAGGGCTGGGACGGCGCAACAGTGCAAATGGGTGTCTGGCACTCTGCACACTGGACCTTTTTGCGAGAGTTGGCTGGAACAGCAAAGATCGAACCCGCAGCAGACACACTACCACGCTTCCTGCCCGGAATCATTGTTCAAGGCCATGATTGGAATCTAGTCTTTACCACGCAGGAAGGCACTCAGACAATTCTCTGGACAAAACTGACCATCGGCTCAACGAGCGATGTTTTGGGCATTTATAAGATCATTTATGCCCTTCGTCTCCTTGGCCAGTGGGCTGAGACAAAGTATTGGCCATATCTCAGAGGAGTGTTGATGCCTGGCACGCAGGCTACTCAACCAGATGGATGAAGTGATGTGGAGGCAAAACACACATCGTTCCTCAGGTCAAAAAAAAAAAGTAGTGGCCTCCTGTGCAACCGACATGAGCTTTTACAATATCCATCCCCCCGTTTCCCAGTCAGATATGGGCTGTACCATCTCGCTAATCCGAGAGGGCTCCACGCATGGCGTTGCGCATACATCAGATCCCTATTAGTTTTTTTCCGAGTTGGAAATTGTGCTGGTAAGAGTACAAGTTAACGAAAGGAGATCGGCACAGTAGCGACCATGTGACCGTGACATGTGCTTTGTCGTCTGTTATCAGACCTAAGCAGGTGATACTCAGAGACGAAGTAAACACGGCAAGCATTGGCCTCGCAATTTTACAAGTCCAGGATACAGCGCTTCGGCCCCGAGATAGAGCTCACACGAATTCGCTACTTTTCTCCTGAACCTGATAGGTGGCGACTGAAATAACAAAACCAGATTGGGCCTTTTAATGCGGCTCGCATAGGTTATCGTTCCACTTTTCGTTGAGAAGGATGCTAGTTGATTAGATACATATCATCCAACTTGATTGTGCGGCATATTGGTTGAAGGATGAGAGAAGTAGCTTGATCGGATAGTATCACTCTGTAGCAGGCCATATTGGAAGAGGCTGTCTCCCACCACGCCGACAGCAGAACCATGAATTCCTTGGCACAAGTAATCAAATGGCACTGTATTAAATCGAATATTATCACTGAGCTGGCCCAAGAACTAGTATTAACCCATAATTTGAGTAGTTTAATTGCTGAATTTATGGCTGCATCTAAGCAAATCTCTAAGCCCTCTTGTTTATATGTTCTATGTGACATGCATTTCTTTTAGTAAATTGGTTCAGCATTTAGTGGCTCCTCCGCTTGACTGACACAATCACACCCTCCTGTCTGGCAAAGAAGGTGTTTCTGGTGTGCCACTTGGTCTTGCTCTTGTCAAAGAAGTCGAACTTGAAGTTCCACACGAGCTGGGGCGTCAGCTTGTGCAGCTCAATTAGGGCAATGTTCTTTCCGAGGCAGGTTCGGGTGCCGCCGCCAAACGCCATCATGTACTTGTCCATGTAGTTGGCACGCGCCTGGTCCATCCACCGGTCAGGGTTGAACTTTTCCGCGTCCTCGCCGAAGACCTTCTTGTCAAAGTGCACCACGGCCGCGTTGATGCCGACCACGAAGCCTCCCGGGATGAATTGGCCCGAGATGGTCATGCCCTCTGGGGGCACGGTACGGGGAAGAGCTGTGGTTGGAGGGTCAATTTGCGTGCAACTCACAATTAAAGGAACAGAGTCAACTTACAAAGCTGCGCACCAGGGTGGATTCGCAGGGCTTCCTTGACACATGCACACAGATACGGCAGTTGACTGGCCTCCTTGTAAATACAGGGCATGCTGAGGCGACCATCGCTCACGGCCTGGTCGATCTCGGCCTCGAGCCGGCGGTAGACCTCGGGGTTATGCATCAGGTGGTAGAACAAAGAGCGGAAAGCAATGGCGGTGGTATCGCTGCCAGCAAAGAGTGCACCGTACGATTCCTGCTCCACGTCGCCCCAGCGGTAGTCAAACTTCTCGCCGTTCTTCTCGTAGACGGAAAATACCTGCTGGGCCATGTCTGTTCTGGGAGCCTCGAGGCGCGATTCATAGGCATCTTGCATTAGGCGCGCGGATGACTCGCCAATGTTCTTGCTGTTTGGTACTATATTAGCTAGTAGATTCGGGGGGTCGGTCATTTCCACAACTCACACTCCCTTGGCGATTTCCTTGCCGGCAGATGTGAGCATGCAGCCCATTCCGATCAAAGGTCGCAGCAGTGGTGGCGCAACGCCCATCAGGCACACAAAAGGAATCATCTTGTCGAGGGACTTGATCCAGTCGTTTTGATCCTTGCCCTCATCGACGAAGCCAAATGCGCGGCCGTAGAAGAGCTCACCAATGATGTCGAAAGTGTACCTAGCGAGGACCACGGCATTAACATTGAGAACCGGTAAATGAAGGCCATGTTGGTTTCTTACCAGTGCAGCCATTCACCAAGATCGCAGGCCTTGCCTGAGTCCGCAAATTGGCCCAGTCGCTCAGTCAGGAGGTCGCTGCAAGAGTCAATGTATTCCTCAGACTTGGCCACATTGCTCATGGAGTAGACGCTGCTAGTGATTCTACGTCTCTGGCCATGCTTTTTGTCGCTCTTGCAGGAAAAAACGTCGCCATGGGGACTGAAACCAGTGGTGTTGTAAGGCCTGTAGAACTCGGCCTTGTCCAATGCATTGGAGAAGCGGTAGATCTGAGCAAAAGCTTCGGGGCTACAATTCAAGTTAACCACAGAAGCAAAAACAGGATTGAAGAGTTGGTCAGGATTTCTTCCACATACTCAGAGCAGGATACCTCATCAGGTGCAAGTCTAATGAGGGGGCCGTGTTTGGCGTGAAGAGCCCTCTCGTCCTTTTCTACATCCTCGGACCAAATCTTTTTCATGTACCAGAGTCTCGAAACTGAGGCCATGAAGGGCCCGGGAATGTTGCTCAGAGGATGAAAGGTGCGCGTGTAAATGATCCAGGCGACCCAATAAAGAACAGGCAGGACGGCCAGGAAGCCCAATTTGGGAACTGTAGCTAGATCAAGATCTGCCAACATGATTGTTATATCTTGTAACCAATAGAAAGATAAAAGAAAGAAAAAGAATTGTTGTGATTTGCTACTTACCACATATCGAAGTTGGATGAGGCTATATATATGACTAAATACCTGCTTGGAAGTGCATCGGCCTCGGGGTCTTAGGTGCCATCTGAAAGCGTCATTAAGGACCCAAGATAGGATCTCGCACTTCGCTTTCGTCCGGTTGCTTCTCCGCTGAATAATATCGTGCTTGGATGCACGTGACTGGTCGTGATAGAGGCATGAACCCCAAGTGAAAGTGGATGCCAAATCCAGGAGCACCTTGGTAAACGGGTCAGTCAAGAATCCCTGTCATTTTCGTAAAGGAAACGAAGATCTTGTCTCCAAATGCCGGTATAGGACACAGGCTGGAGCTAGTATCGTGCACGGCAGATACCGACAACATGTTCGGCCTCGGGAGCAAACAAAAAAGCTTCATTCCACCAGTTAAAAGTCTTACCCATACTCCACCCACTGCAATGTGCAACCAAGGCGGAGATTTATAAACTTCGAGCCTCCGCTGACTTGCTGAATGTGGTCGGGTGCGAAGGGTAAAGCATAATTGTGAGGCTCAGTCCGTGCATTAACGTCGTGTGCACATTTTAGCTGATTCGTTCAGAGGACCCGGAAATACAACCAAATTGAGACAGTCTACATCCGAGCCAAGAACTTTTACCAACTGAGCAATATAAGTACGACGGGAATAATTGGGTCATTGAGAATGTTTTCAATAACTTGGCCAATAAACACTGCGCCATGCAACACCGCGATCCATAAAAGCAAACTGGAGTGTGGTGTCACAAGAGATTGCATAATTTCTGCGACACGTCTACTGCCGGGCACGCGCTAGCCATTCAAAAGTGGGTGTTTTTAACAGCGCTAACTCGTATTGTCGCGTCTGAGTTTTAACGAAATACCCAGCATCCCCCACTCACTCGTGCATCCTGCTCATTCTGATCATCACTCGGCCGATGACTTCAGAGCCGCGGGAGTGCGGCATGCTCACCGAAACTTCGGATCCAATGTCAATTGGCTCACTTGTTGTTTAACTGGGGCGTATCTTGAGCCTAGTTCGGTGGGGACGCCCCGGAGTTCAGACCTGCAGGACATGAAAGGATAAAAAAAAGCGAGTCTCACACAAAGAATTTGAAACTGCAAAGTGGGATGACAACACAACGTATGTGTTCCAATCAAGACCGGAAAATGAAATAGAAAATATGGTCCCTGATTTGCCATCCATAGTCTTGCGCGAGGATGCTACCCTACAGCTGAGGATTGCTTTGAAGTGGCATTTCTACATTCAGATACTGGGGCACGATCATGAAGGCTTTAACTGTACGATGAAGCATAAATTTAGCGGTTTGTTTAGAAAAAAAAGGAATTTTGCTCTAGTGTAACTTTGATGGCTGAGTATCACCCACATGATTCTACACGCTTCGTTGTGTAGAGGCTAGCCTTCATCACCTAGGTCTAGGAGTTTAGCAGCTGACGAGCGTATCAGGATTGTAAGCTCAAGCTTTAGATAGCCGTCACGCAATCTGATGTAGGCCTGTCAATGTACCGGATCCAAGGCGCAACTGCGTACTGGCTGGGGAAGGAAGGAGAGGAATGCTAAGCACGTTCCCGCTGAGTTGATTGGATCACAGGGGTGGCATGAGGTAATCGGAGCCCGGCTGTGCTTTCCCTAGCAACCTTAGTGAAAGCGGGGGAATGGAACGCTCATCCCAGCATCGTACTTCCGTATGAATGCGGTGGAATAGCTACTTGCATGTGGCCAGCCTGTATTAACATATTGAATTGAGATTTGGACATCATTCCCAAGATTGTTGCAGCTACCCGGAGTATAGGGTCTACTCTGATTCTCTGAAAGGCTCTAGCACTTTGGTATTTATTGTAATTGAGTGGTAAAATCCACAATCGGATAATCTACGTGATTATTTTTGGTGCGCGTTTATTTTATTCGAAGCAGCCACAATGTTACTATCATGTGCAAGCTCTGACATGAGTATTGGGCGCTATGGGGGCCAAATACCATGCGAGCAAGAATAGTTGTTAGCACCTAGTAACATCGCTTTTTGGCTCAGCAACCATGTTTCTTTAGTAAGTGGAATCGTCAGATTCGGGGTAGATGGGTGTGCACTTTCAGACCACCAATCCAATAAATGCCATCTAGCAAGCAGACTGACCCTTGAGTGCCAAGGTAGGCTGCATGATTTAATCGGTTCTTGATAACGTACTACACTTGAAACGTGGTATAATGTCACTGGAATAAGGCGTCAGCCCTGAAGTACGCTACTGCGCTTACGGGTTGGGCTGAGGCGGAGATATGCATCAAGGATCACATTCATCAGGGTAGCCAATCGTGAAATGCGCCAGTATCTATCATTAGGTGAAGAGTTAGGCTGCATGTGTGTACAAAAAAAGAGTGTCAGATAAAAAAGGAATAAGACCTGATGGAGGAAATCGCGCGATCCTTGTCGCCTGGAATTTCTCCTCTTTTCAATCATCCATGTTTATAGCCACTGGCATTATACGGTTGATATCGATTCACCCAGTTCGATAGGTTTCCAACTGCGGACACAAACGTCAAAGATGGCATTTAGGCCCGCTATGCCCAAGCCCACCGTTGGTCCAACCATTTACGATGCCTTACGACCGCGAGCAGTCACCGAGGTTGTCGATGGATACACCTCCCTCGGCTGCTACCAGGATAATAGCGCCAGAGTCCTCAACGGGACGTCTATGGATCCCGTGAGGAATTACCCTCAGTTTTGCTGCGACTGGTGTGTAAATGTAAATACCGAATATACAATATGCGGCGTCGAAAACGGAGTTCAATGTTTCTGCGACAGCACCTCATTTGAAGCCTCGTCCGTATCGACCTCTCAATGCAACAGCACATGCGCAGGCCAAGGCACCGTGGATTGTGGAGGCTTCTGGAATATAAATTTATACAGCGCTAAGGCGCTGAGCATCACAGCAGCAACGTACACGTCGCTGGCTGGCAAGGCGGTCTCCCAGTTCTCTGACCTGGGCTGCTTCTCCGATTACAACGACCGGGTTCTCCGAGGACCGTCGATGGATGCCATTCTAAACAACCCAGAGTATTGCTGCGAATGGTGTGTCAATGTCGACAACAATAATAAATGGTGTGGTGTCGAATTTGGGACCCAGTGTTTCTGCGGCAGCACCACTTTCGCTGCCGCCTCGGCTGCCGCCACGGATTGCAGTCTGCCCTGCCCTGGAGCTCCTGCCTATGAATGTGGCGCGAGCTGGCGCATAAACCTTTACCAGCTGACTGGTGTCCTGCCAACCATAGCGACATCAACGTCGGCGTCGACGTCAGAATCAACAGGCTCGTCCAAGATCAGTCAAGCTGCGCAAGCAGACGGCGATAGCAGTCTCAGCGGGGGCGCAATTGCGGGAGTCGTTGTAGGCGTGATTGCAGCCATGGCAATCGTTGGTTTGTTGGTATTCTTTCTAATGCGTCGCCACCGCTTACGGACACCCCCTGAACCTCCAGCACCCGCTGCTGAACAGTTCTCCAAGCCGCCTTTCGCAAAGCCACTCCTTGAACTGCCCACTCCAAATCAGGTACATGAGCTACAATCGCTGGAGGATCCACCGTACACTGACCACGAGAGACGGTTATATGAAATGGATGCAAATCGCTAAGTGTTGCACTGGGGCAAGTATTAGTTGAGATTGGAGGGCTTAAGATTTGATTTCATTCGTCAACGACTAGTTATTTGCTGTTTGTAAAAAATAAAATAAAAGAACAAGCGGTAGGCTCAGCTGGGTGATCTGGAAACCAGACCACAGAGATAGCATACAAATAGTGTTTGACAATGAATAGGTTTGATCCTGAAATATTTTCGCCCCGACTAAATGAAAAAGTAACCTAATCCACTTACAATACAACATTAGCCCTTATAAATCAGAGATAACGTTAGTCCTCACTGCCTAAGATGGCTTCCCTTGCCAAGACTAGTTAGCTCCCACGCACAACATCCATCATCCACGACCACAATGCCTTGGAACACATTGCCATCGGCAAATCCGTGCACCCTAGTACATAGGCATATGTCGTAGGCGTTATTCTCGTACTTGAAGATCCCTCTACAAATGAATTCAGTGGAGCAACAAGGGAAGAACATGGCTTCCTTCGAGAGATTGGCAAGCCCTAGCAAAAAGATGAGAGAAAAAGTGACAGAGATCATATGGATGCCATGTTTAACAAGGAGAAGACTTGACTTAGTTACTTGCAATTTGCTATAAGCCACAGAAGCTCCAAGTTTGAGCATTTTGAATATCTTATTTTCTTAAATTTGAAACCGTACCGGTACTTCGGACTGAGAATGCCGAACGATCCAAGAATCAACACTTTTCAATTCGCGACAAGTTGGATTACCAAAAACTGACAGATCATATAATCATCCCCACATACATGAACTGTTTGTCCAAGAGCGCCTTTGAACTAGTGCAATTTTGTACTTGTTAGCTGCAGGCTTGCAGCCAAATGGCGGCAGCTAGATGCAGTTGGCGGCTTAGCCGAGCCGCACATTCTGTTCGGATGATATGCTTCAACGGCGCTGCATGAATTTAAATTAGGGTTTCTTGCATGAGCTATACCGTACTTGATCACATTAAATGTTGATATATCGGCCGCAAGGCTCCGTATTTGCAATTGGCACCGACACCACTGATTGATATCCATGCCAACATTTGACTCCACATTTTTGCACTCCTATCTCTGTTTGGTTGAAAATTTTCTCTAATTATCAATTTATGCAGCCAGAGACTGAATTCATTTACATTTGAAATAGCGTGGTCGCATTTTGGTCAATTCTATAGTCAAATGCATTTTCTTATCAGTCCAAACCCCCACTCGGAAGCAGGCGGAGATGCAAAGAAAACTCCACCATTTTGACGTTCCGAATCGGTACTAGACCTTTGGGTATGCTAGAGTATTCAAAATTGTAGTTGTTGCATTTCTCAGCACAACAGGTTGTTGCTTTCGGCTGGCTGATGGCCAGATGCTTTTCTCGTTGGTAAGTTTTGCCCCCCCTTAAAGCCGTCAACATATTCTGGCGCCTTTAATTGGCAATGGGCAAATACATTTGAACCACCAGATTCCGTATTGCCTGTGTAGCGGTTGGCTCACTATGCGTTGGCACACTGCATACAGCTGTTACCCAAGATCAAAGCCTACAAAACACAAGTACGATTATCTTCCCGGTTTCCAGTTCGTATGTAACATAAAAAAGTCCTGTATAAACTGAATTCGTGGAGACAAACCATGAGTTGCTCCGGAAATAAACCTTGATAGATAATGCCCATCGGATAAGCCATGCTAGTTCTCTGCGGAATCGCGATCGCATTTGGCTCGGTCGACCCATACAAACTTGATAAGACTGGGATTATGTGCCGCTTTGCCGTCATGCTGGTTTGATTTGGAACATAATGGGTCTGCCCCACTGTTTGGTTCTGATGGATTCAGATGTCTCCAATTAACTATCAGCGGAGATGCATCACACTGAATGAATCCGCTTTAGCCCGCATGCTGAATAGGAATCAAAAGACGTTGTGTCACCTGTTTATTGTGATCGATTCGAATCGTGCATTTCCGAACACCACTGAGGTTACACTCTGTGGAGCAGAACGAGCATTATCTAGCGTTTTCTTTCGCATTTTGGCCTAATTCAGGATTGAAATGGATCCATGTGACTGTGTGAGTCGAAAATGGGCCGTGTCATAAGATCACTTGGAAAATGGGCCCTGGGTTTGGTCGACCCTAACAAGACTATTTAACCCTCACCAAGGACAAGCCAGTAGATACCCAAATTCTCTGAGGAAAATCACACTGAAAGATTAATATTTCGCAACATCTGGTTCAGCGAAATGGAGAGCAACGATGCAGGATCACAACAGCACAAGTCTGATGTCCAAAGCACGCTCAATGCCTCAACGCTTGTGATGGACATTGAGAAGCAACCACACACGCAGTCTACACCTGGAAACAAGTGGAAGAGTCTATACGGAAATACCATTAACACGGCCGCCAATAGGCCTGGAGTGGACCGCGTGTATGCGGCAAAGGCCAAACTTCTCAATGAAGCAATGCTGGACATCGGAATGGGTCGCTATCAATGGATTCTTTTCCTTATGACCGGGATTGGCTGGTTTCTCGATAATGTAGCCGTTCTCCATCTTGGTGGTTGTAATATGCTAAAATCGGATAGTTTTGGTTGACTTCCGTCATCATCATTCTTCCAGCTGCTGCGAACGAAGCCCAGTTTTTCTTTTCGGGACAGAACTCTCAGAATCTCATGATTAGCCTTTTCACTGGGTTGACTCTTGGTGCTACGACTTGGCCAGTATTATCAGACCATGTTGGCCGCAAATCGCCCTTTACCAGCTCCATTGTTCTCATGGGAATGGCGGGGCTTGTAGGTGCTGGCATGACGGCGTTTACTGGCCTTTGTATTGTCGCGGCTATACTTGGGTTTGCCGTTGGGGTAAATCAAGCCGTCGATGCAATTTACCTCATTGAATCTCTGCCTGCAAGTTATCAGTGGCTGGTTACTTTGCAAGGCGTGTTTTGGGGATTGGGCGAGCTTGTGGCTTATGCTATTGGTTGGGCATTCATCGAAATGTACACGTGTGGTACTGGTCCCGATGAAGAGTCTACAACGAGTTCGTTTTCCAAGAGACAGCACGGTAGTGGCAGTTCCAGTAGCTCTGGGGGCTCCAGCAGCTCCAGCAGTTCCAACTCTTGCCACTACGTCTCAAACAAGGGCTGGAGATATACTTGGTGGTGTTTTGGGTGCATGACCCTCTGTTTGTACTTGTTGCGATTCTTTTTTCGCATGCGCGAATCACCGAAATTCCTCCTAGCTCGTCGCCGTGATGCTGAAGCAGTCCAAGTTGTCAGGGATATTGCGAATGATGGCAAAAAGATATCATGGCTCAACGAGTCATCACTTGCTCGGGTCGACACCACAATGATAACTGAGGAAGTTGAGGATGAATATCCAAAGAAGACAAACCAGAATACCATTAGAGTGGGCACGAACTCGGTCATCGCTACCCAGGGCTTTCTGGGGTTGACTCTACTCGCACTTATATGGGCTGTGGTTGGCCTCACATTCCCCCTTCAAGACCAATTCCTGCCTCGGTACCTGTCTAGTAAAGGGGTATCGGAAGTTACACCGAAGACGGTAACTCGACCATATCTTTTTAGCCGTTATGTCTACATCGGAATTTGCGCCATCCCTGGTCCTTTGGTTGCCGGCTTCCTTATCGAGAGCAAATATCTGGGTCGTAAGGGTTCTGGAGCCCTATTTTCTCTTCTAACCGGACTATTTATGCTACTTTCCAGCGTCTCACGATCACGGGATGCCGAACTCGCTTTCCGATGTATTTTGTCATTTTTTCAGTACGCATTGATCGCTGTGGCAACGACTTACACGGTTGAGATGTTCCATGCACCTATCCGAGGACTTGGATTGGGAGTCACTGGTTTTGTATGGAGGTTGTTTGGACTAGTTGCATGGGTCACTGTTGCAAACAATAATGACGCATCTAGGGCTGGATTTTGGTTTTCTGGCGCGCTCATGGTTATCGCGACTGTGATATGGATGCTACTCCCAATTGAATCGCGAGCCATCGCGGCCGCTTGACTGACGCTTGTGTTACTTACTAGAGCTTATTCAAATGGATTTCTAGAGGATCCATTGATCATGAACCACAAGTAAATAAACTAACCAAAGTAATCAAGTCAAGTTCATGCTGTATATGAAGTACATTGTGTTGTATTTGAGCCTGCTGAAGATGAAAGTTTAAGCGTGTTGTTTGGGATTGTACGTTGGGCAAAAAACACAAGATTTCCCTAACACAACCATTTTCAATATGTAGAGCCCATATTTCATTCTATGTCTGACCGTAGCGCCCCCAGGAGCTGCACGCCGCTGCATTTCATGCTCTAGTGGGGCCCATGGTCCCATGGACCTCCAGGCAGCTATATCCGAGCCAGTGGTGAGTCCGACAATTGTGTTGCCTGGTGTTGGCGTGCAGTCACTTGTGTGGCCAAAATTCGATTTGCGGGGCTCTTCTTTAGTTAGAGTTAAGCAAAGGAACGAACACTAGCTAAATTGGCTGGGACACAGGTCGTGGCACAGGTCTAACCTCCTCCGACGTTAAAGTCGCTGCCGCCAAGAGTCGCCAGGCTAAAGGGGAATCAGGTCATGCGTTCTTCTCTGCCGCTGCCGCTTGCTTGGTAACATCATATAAATGCAGTCTTATATTGCCAACGCACACTCCGGTCAACTTCTGATAGATAAGGAAGGGATGCCTGCAAAAAGACGCAAAAGTCATATTGACGTCAAAGTGTTCAGAAGTCAACTTTTTTAAATGCACAATTAGATTATGGAGTTAATAATAATATTTTTCATTCCACTGACTATTCACTGAAAGCCTTGACAGTAAGAAGAGATAAGTCTCTGTGTGTGGATCCCTTGGTTCCTCATCAGGCTGGGAAGGTTGAGCCGCAACGTGACAAGCTTGGTAAGTGCAGCATTTTATCACGCAAGGGCTTCAAACGATATCAGAAGCACTGCAGTGGAGACATAATTAGCTAGAATGCAGCAAGATAAGCAGTGATCGCAGCTGATTGAGTTGGCTGCTCAGAGAATGCCACGTAGTTAATTTAGGTCATCCCGCAGCCGAGTAGCGAGGTGAGACGTTACCAATCCAAAGGAAACAAGGTCATAGTATCATGAGGTGTGTGTGATAATATTACTGAGAAATCAAATTAGAAAGAACTGTTGTTTTCTCTCAGTTGAGGCAAAAATGCCAGGAAAATGGCGCGGGAAAAGAGGCGTGCATTAGTCCGAAGTACCAACAGCACATGATCTAGTGAGGTAAACCGTGACCAGCTGAACGGCCTGTTTACCACTAGCTGCAGATACCAGCCCCATTTAGACAGTTGTAGTTGGTCTAAATTGAGGCAAAGCCGCTTCTCCTGCCAGCCCCTGAGCCCCCCCCTGCCATTAAACCCTGCTGGCGCACTCTACTGAGTCTACGGTCTGGGGCTGGTTTGAGGAGAAAACATCAGCCGTGTGCCCAAGCGCTTCGAATTCACTTGGATTGCTGTGGGCAATGCCTCCATGGGAGAGGTCTTTTTTCCTCTCTTCTTTCTCTGATTGTTCTCGTGGCAGAAAACAAGGCTCTTCATGTTATTTCGTTGAACAACAATTGTTTCAATAGGACAACCCTCTAGTTTATGTCAAACATCAATCCACCAATTGGCTGCCGGCCGCATCTTTGTACTTCCGCCGCAAACTGCGAGGATTCCAAGATTTGTAAATAATTAGCATGTGACAATGCGACAACTTGCTCCAATTTGGATCTCGCCGCATTCCACCAGCTGATGACATCGGGCACAAGGAAGGCCCAGTATCAGGTGGTAAGTGTATCACGGAACTTTTTTTACCATTCCGTGCTCCTGAAAAGCCCAATGCACGGCGGATGTGTGTGTGGGGGGGAGACTGTTCTGAAGCAGCGTCTACGTGTTCGCTGCATACGAGATGACCAACCCTGGGCACGACGCATTTGTGAGAGGCACCTAAAGACCTGTCGTGCACGAGCTAGCGGGATGTTTGCGGCTCTTTGCCTTGGTATCATTTATTTGGTTCGCAGAGATTCCTATAAATTCCTTGTACCCAAACGGCGATTGACAATGGATCAACACAAGCACCTTACACTGATTTGTTACTATGAATGCACGCATGATGAGAGACAGCGATCCTCGCATATTCCGAGGGCAGCCAAAGCAGGTTACAAGCCAACTCCTGAAAATGGATCACTTTCCAGAGCTCGCGACCTCGCCCTTTGTATCCGCTAGGCCCAATGAGAAGACACATGAGCCACTTGCGGTAACTGCGGTGTTGCACCAAACTCATAGTGTCCCTAGCGCAATACACGGGGGTGATGCACTGAGCCAACAGCAGTATATCGCACATCAATCTGCTAGCACCCCGCTTCAGGGGTTTATAAGCAGACCAGCCCCGTGGGCAAGCAAACAGGACGCTGTGATGACCACTGTTATCAGCCCCAGTTACAGTGCCCAAAACGACGCCTCTCCCTCAATCAGCACATGCTATGAGCAGAGCAACACTCGCAAAGCCAAGCGAGGACGAACAGAGGATGACTCGGATGCAGAATGGGACGAAAAGTACGAAAACAATAATTCTGGGAACTCAGAACTCAGGCAGGCTGGTCTCTGTTGGGCGTGTCCCTTCTACAAGCTGGACTCCTGGACCCATTATCGCTGCCTGGAGAAGTACGACTTTCGAAGAGTGGCCGACGTGAAACAACACATCCTCCGATGCCACACTCTTGCGGGTTACTACTATTGCGAGAGATGCTGGACGCAATGGAAGTCCGAAGAGCCGTGGAGACTTCACATCAATGAAGATGCATGCACAAAAATCAATGGACCTGAAAACCTGGATGAGGTGGAAGAAATGACTCTGGGTGAGTTGCCTCAAGGCCGCACCAATAAAGAAAAGTGGTATTCTCTATGGACTGCCTTCTTCAGAGGGCATGAGCCTCCATCGTCGCCTTTTGTAAGAAGTGGCATCGCCGAGCCCATCTCGCTGCTACGCAGTCATGCTGTGCCGTTACTGATCGCTAGGCTTCCCCCGCTACTGCAATCTATCGGCATTCAGGCCGACGGCAATGCTGTGCTGCGACTTCAGAGTGGAATCGAAAGTCTTATATTCGAACCACCCCGCCCATCCAAGCGACCAAGATTGTACCCCGACCGTGTTGCCGACACCGCTGCATTGGAGCCAAGTTTTCACGCGCTGGGCAACGAGTCCTGTCCCGTGACCATCGACGTGTTCCCGACCGCAACAAAGTCCTTCCCTTATGACACTCCACCCGATCTCGGTCAACAATTTGACGAAGTACAAAAGGTACCACGAGTGCCCGTAATTTCTCGACTCCAACAATCAGGCCCTCAACTCGTGCGTTCCGGGCAAATGAACCCGAGCTTCGCTGCAGCAATCTCCCCAGCGGACCTAATGGGAGCATTGACACCCCCAGTCGGCCCTGCTTTGGAAAGTATGCATGAACCTGCATATTCATCTTCAGAACTTGATCTAACAGTCGCGCGAAGTGAGACTGTCTCCCAGATGGATAATTGGATCCATGTCACGACGGACCAGTATAGCCATGGCCGTCGTGCTTCGAGTCCTCTATTGTGGGGCTTTAGCGAGTGTACCTCAAACAATGGGCACAATTAATAAAATATAGGTATTCAATACAAATGACTAAACGCAAGTCCAAACTTTCCGCGATCATTAATTCTTCTTGAGACGCCGCCTATCTACCGTATGCCTAATTCCATAAGGGATAGCAATAGAGCATTATGCGCTACTGTGTGAAATGATCAATATAATTGTTGATAGATTGACCGTCATATCATCCGATACCACTTGCTAATTTTCTCAGTTGGAAATATGATAACAGGGAGGACAGACTCTCGCCAGATACTTTGGAGCTTGTTCCAAACACTGTGTGCTCAATGTCAACGTGCTTTGTCAGAATGCATTGACAGCAATTCTCTATTCCGGGTATATTGAAACCCTACACCCTGTTTTGGCCTGTAATCTTCCCATGACTGTATTATTTTTTATATGGAGTGGCGAGACAAGGTGCTGGTCATACAAGCGGAGTGGCGAGGCAGGCACCAGTTAAAAACGCAGGTAATTGAAGCGCTTTAAATCTGCACCTTCATCTACCAGTAGACATGATTAAAAACCGAAATTCCAGAGTATATAAAGATACATGCAATAGCATTTTACGAGAGCATACTGGGAACTGGGAATCGCTTACTTGACCGCACAATCGCGACCGCACTCTGAGCCAGCAATATCGATAGTTGCTTCGTTGGCAACACCGCCACAAGGAAAATTGTGACTGGGGCATGCAGAAATGACTAGAGGCGAAATGGAACAAGCGGTATAGGTTATATAAATGCATTATTATGCCATTAGTTTGTGCTATCAAGTGCGCTAAAGATGCAGTTAATTGCCTCAAAAGCGACCGCGACTCACAAATGTGCGGCGGCTTAGCACAAGGCAACCAACTAGGTCTCGGTCACCGCTTTGGTCCCTAGTATCTGGCCTCATTCTGCATAATCATTCAATAATTATTAGACACATTTGCGTTGCACAACGGTGCAGCCAATCGGAAAGCAAAGTTTCGACCGGGATTGAATCACTAAAGCACGGTTAGTGCAAACGTGACGTTGAAAGTATTTCCCTCAGCTCACTTTCTTACCAAGCCCAGTTATATTCTCATGTCAACAATTAAAAAAGGCAAGCGCGCCCGGTCATGTCCAAAAATGCCCAATATGCGACATAGATCAAGGAGTTGGTTTGATCCTAGCCAGACCCAATATTTCCAGTCGAGAAGCACGCCTTGCCCTCCAACGTTCATAGAAAACGCTTGGTTAGTATATGTGGTATGGTTGCAAGTGGCCACTGGAGCGGTGGATTGGAATCAACATCGCGTCCATCGGCTACCAGAGTACTAGGGGTTGAATGCCAACATGGTATTTGCTCGTCGATTCACCCCGATGTATTCCAGTTTAAAGAAGTTAGACTTCATTTAGATTCCCCTTCAGAGAGCAAAAGCTTCGTCACCAATGAGGGGCTGGATTGGACTGAGAGTAAATACGACGCATTCCAACATACGCAATCTAATTCATCAACACCATTTAACAGGTTTTGTCAGCATCAATTGAGAGATAGGTCAGAATCACAAGATAACACGTGATTCTATGCGCCCAATCTCAGAATAAATTCTTATCTTAGTTGACGATAACGAGCAACTCCGTTATTATTCGGACATTTTAACTGCGATAAAAAGGCCAGTTAAGACTCACGGATCCTCTCCTATCCACAACCGCAGTCTGAGATGAAAAACCCACTTGTGTCAGAGAAACTGTACTTGGCTGATGAGGGATGACGAATGAAATTCTGGTTCATATCCACCTAAATACCTTCAGTGGCACGGCTAATCATCAACTCACGCCATACAACCTCATTTCGAAATCGAAAGTCCTCTGAAATAATATTGAGCTACCATGAGTTAGAGAGCGGAATCAGAACTAGCCCGTTTCCCGGCCGCGTTCCTCCAAAGCATCAGGAATAGCTCATTGGTGGGTTGAGAACCCGTGCGGTAGCAGCGGCGCTCGGCGTCAATCTCGACCGGTCTCCGCGACAATTACTCCGCCTTGAATGTCCCGGTCAAAAACTCTTGGCAACCTCGAATAAAGGACGCTTCGCATTGCTGGGATTTCGTAAAAAAATACAGCCGGGGGGTTGCGGGGAATGCGGGGACCCCAGCAAGACGCGAAGATTACCCCATGACCCCGGACTTGGGTACATGCTGAGTGGTTCTATACGTGTAGTGAAGTAATTCCGCGGATAATTTATTAGAATCAAATTTCACTCTTTCAGACCATGGTCTCTCCTCCAGTTCCCCTCGTCTCAAGCGCCGGGTCCCGTCTCAGATATACCAAAACCTGATTCCAACATGACGACTCTGCAGCAAAAGACAAATGATGAAATGGACATTCAGCCTGCTCCTGCGCGGCTGACTACCAATGAAGCAGATGAGACCCGGCAAGTTGTGATCAACGGTGTAGTGGTCAGCTCAGCCACCAAACCACCCAGCAAGGATTTCAAGTTGGCTTGGTTGTACATTTTTGACTGGTATCCAAGCCACTACAGCAAAGAAGAAAAGGCTCTCGTCAAGAAGCTGGATCGTATTCTTCTTCCTCTCATGTTTGTCACACACTCTTGTTTCAGAAGGTTTTTGATAAACGTTGATCAATTGCTAATTGGGGGAATAGCTGTTTGCTATGTACGTCAACGGGCGACTCAACTACGATCGATAAGGATGCTGATTGTGTCTAGTTTTCATCAAATGGCTTGATCAATCCAATATCACCAATGCTTACAACTCTGGGATGAAGGAGGACCTGAATATTCAGGGTGTCCAATATAACCTGTTCAGCACATTCTACAATATTGGTTATCTGGTCTTGGAAATCCCTTCCATGATGATTATATCTCGGCCCAATCTATCTCGCTGGTATCTTCCCACTTGCGAGACTTTGTGGGCCATCATCACCTTTGTCCAGAGCCGGAACAACAGCGTCCAGATGATTTACGGCTCGAGATTCCTCATGGGACTTTTTGAGACGCCCGCTGCTACCGGATCACTATATCTACTTTCATCCTGGTACCGTTCCGACGAGGTCTTCAAGCGAGCTGGAGTCTGGTACGTTTCTAGCAATATTGGTGCGGCCTTTGGTGGGTATATGCAGGCCGCGGCTCATGCTAGTCTTGACGGAAAACTTGGTATGCAAGGATGGTAAGTTTTCCTTCAAGTCTATAGCTTTCAGGCTTACCCATTTGACATGTTCCTTTTCTAGGCGTTGGGTCTTCATCGTAGATGGTATCATCAGTCTGCCGATTGCCATTGCAGGCTTCTTCCTCTTCCCCGGCTTACCCACCAGTCCGCGCATTTGGTGGCTCAAGGAGGATGAACAAAAGCTTGCGCAAGCGCGCATGCAAACTGACGGCGTCAGAAAGAACGCCAGGATTGGCAAACGAATGCTGAAGAGAGTCTTCACTCACTGGCACTTTTACTTCGCCGTTGCTACTTACGTCAGGTTCGTTTTCAGACTATTCCAAAAATGCGACAGGGCTAATTGATATCTGTCAGCTACCAATGCACCACCTGGGTCGGTGGCCAAATGGGAATCTGGGTCAAGTCTACAGGACAGTACTCTGTTGAGATGATCAATATTTTGCCCACAGGCACGCAGCTTATGGCTATTGTATGCGGAGTTCTCATACCACAATTTGTTATGTAAGTTATGAATTCACTTCTTAGATTTTCAAGGACACAGTCTTGGTGAACGACTTGTTGATCTAACAGTACACATAGGGTGTACCCCATTTGGATGCCTGTCCTCTTCGTGGGTACTATTCTCACATTCTCTAATATTTGCCTCCGAATTTGGCACATACCTGTCGGCATGAAATTTGCTGTTTGGTTCATGCTGGGATTTAACTCTTGTGTCACGCCCATGCTGTTTCCTTTTGTCCATCTCATTATGAAAGACGATAATGAAGCCAAGAGCTTCACGACAGGCGCTATGGTGCGAAAATTTCCATTCCTTCCAGACCGGCTTACATTGACTGACTATATGGTATTTTTAGATGACTGTTGGGTGGTCATTCTTCACTTGGTACAACATTGTTGTGTTTCCCGTCACTGAGGGCCCACAATGGACCAGGGGCTTCACCGCCAGTGTCTGTCTTTGTGTTGTTTGGGTCTCTCTGTTCATTACCGGGTACTTGTTATGGCAACGTGATGTCAAGAGAGGTTTATACAAAAACGCAATTGCAGAAGAGGAAAATGAAGATATTTTGAATGAGAAGATTGAGCAAGCAAATGCTGAGCAGGCGAATGGGGGGTCCGTCCACGTTGAGATTGGAGAGAAGAAATAGGTTCTTTTATTCAGGCATCTTCTATTATACCTGCCAGTTTCACACGAACTGATAATCCATGTTCTCTTTTAAATCTTACATTTTGTTTTGGCCCTTTATGTGTGATGTGTTGAAAGTCAGTCCGACACGGGACAAGTCACAACGAGGACCGCGATACTTTATAGGGATACGGGGTCCGCCGGGCCCTGTTTGGTCGGTCCTCTTACAGTTTTCTCTGACTCATCTCAGTCTGTGAGGAACATGTAAAAGGATTTGTCAGATGTAATGGTGGATTCGCAGTGATGAACGAAGCCAACTTAAACTTATGGAGTAAAAATGATTGGTGGATACCAAATGCAAGATCAGTGGGGAGCAAAAATGAGCGCTGCAGGACTCGAACCTGCGCCTCTTGCGAGACTGCGAATTGTAAGGGTTAATCTCTTAACCTGAACACAGCGCCTTAGACCGCTCGGCCAAACGCCCTTCTGATTGGATGTTGATAACCTGCCTCAGCATCAATCCGTTCAAACATCACAGGAAGAACAGGAATTGAATCAGCAGATGACCCCCATCAATTAGACTTAGAGAATAATTCAGACGTAGTTGGAATTCCAATCATGCGTCATAAAATATGCACAGGATGGGCCTCGAATTACATCATCAATCGAAGGCTCAAACTCGGACCCAACTAATAGGAAATTCGCCCTACCTGAGACGAAAAGCAGGCTTGCGCTGAATATTGGACGATACAGTATTAATCCACTCTGTGGATTTACTTAACTTTTAAAGTTTATCTTGAGGGCTGTTGGCGTTTGGATCAAATCTGAGAGGTGTTACTATCATCATTGAAATAGTCGTTCAGTGTAGGGGTTATGGTCCAGTTCACCCGAGAGCGTAGATCTTCAATGACTCCATCATCCAACTTATGCAATCACATCAGTATTACTACAAAGCACAGGCTTAAGGTGATGTCTGGCCAGACCGCAATTAACCCAGTAAGACCCAAGGACCACCTGCTGGCACCACGCCTTCAGTCAGATCACGGGATGTTCGGAAATGCCCCATTTTATGAGCTTAGCCATTTTCGTATACTACTTATTAATCATGTATATATTGTGACCCATTCCCTCCTCTGTGCCGGGCCTCCGTCTGGCCCATACATTAACAAGCGCAATGGTCGCTGATATACTCTTACACCTTCTTGGGGCCGGAATACATGGGCGTCCTCAAAAATATATCCTCTTACACGATCCTTTTCCTCTGGCAATCTCGCGTCTGCAAAACTGCCCTTCAAAGTCTCCAGCGGATCCGTTCCCAGTACAACCCCATTCTCCACCTCGACTACTCTTCTTCCGATTGCTAGCATAGAATTCGCATCCCATAGTGACTCCCGCTCGCAAGCAAGCCCTTTCAGCAATTCAAGAGCTTGCAAGCGCATCTCCAGGTATCGACATTTTACAGCTAACAAATGCAAGACATGGCTGAACCCCATATCAAACATGAACTTTCTTGGCCGTCTCACCGATTGCCTCGCATTAATAGCAAGTGCATGCTCCGCCATCTCTATAATGATCTTGGCTTCATCCACATGTTTGTCGTAGACTGATTCTGTACCTGCCAGACAATTCGGTACCCAAATAGTGGCCATCTTCCACCGAATCTTCAGTGCGAGCGAGCCTGCATCATTGTTTATATCGATGCCTTCACTCGCCTCAAATCTGGCGAATGAATGGCCCCAATGAGCATACGCTGCTACAAGTTCACTTTGTTCCTGAAACATTTCTGGTGTGGGCCCATTCTCTGGTGACATTCCAACCTGCCATTGCTCTATCCTCCGAACAAGATAAAGAGTTTTACCCATGAGAATATCTAGATGGTGCTTTGCTTCAACCATGCCCTGGAACGTTGTGCGGGGCTCTGGTAGGTCGGCAAGGATGGTCGGAACATCAGCTTCGGGGCCGAAGAATAGAGTAAAAAGGTTTACATGGCAGAGCACTGCGGTGACCTGAGAGCTACCACCTCTCGTTTTGAGAAGGCGGACGCCATGGCGCGCATGACTGAGTGCAGCTTCGTTCTCGCCTCGCAAAAGTTCAATACATATGAACAGGACGCACACAGTGAGAATAGTGTCAATTTCATCAATCTGTGTCGCCAATAGACCCTTTATTGCTTTGTTATAATGTTGAATTGCGAAAGGGTCGTTCATGGTGCCAAGAGTCGTCTCGGAAAGATTTTCGAACAAAGAACTCACAGCAAGGACAGCATGACGGGCTGCTGGCTCATGGTGCGTGCTCTGGGCTACCAGATGGGTCCAGAACGAAGGGTCGAAAGGACCGGAAAGAACAGGGGCCACCACTTGGTGAAAGAAGGCTAGGCTGCGTAGTTCCCTGTCATCACAGACCGGCGTGACGGATGGCTGAGCCCGGAGCAGGAGATTCCAAGATAGTGATCCAGCTGGGGGTGCTTGGTAGCCACTGCATATGCGGCCAGCCTTTTGGCATCGTTGGCACTGTGGCCAAGTCTCGTCGCATTTGACCTTTCTGATTCTGGATGGAGTTAGTGACTGGAGACATGGCGGGCTGGCTTTGCTTGTCATATGGAGCACTGGTAGAGCCATACTTGCACGTCTTGCAACCTGTCTTGACTTTTTCAAAACCCACACGAGGCATTATGTACATTCTAGTATAATAGAATCGAATGCTTTTCGCCAAAGCGTTGTCCCAATTTTGCCGTGGTGATGCTGGTGAAGAGTGAGAATGCTACGCTTACGTCATTATTCCCGGAGGCGAAAGATCAGCTGATAGGCTGAGACCTGTGATCCCTGTCTCGGATGCAAATTCCGAAAGCCCCGCAACAAAAGGGGATTGGTCTGTGGGGCAATTGCGAGCAGGCAAACCAGCCGGTGAGGGGCTGCTCTCTGATCGTCGCCATCATCATCTAACATGGTGGGAGAAATTGCTGGTCGTTGAGGCTGCAATAGAAAAGAAGACGCGAAAATCCAGCGCTTGTAGTAGTTTCATTACCATGAGGCTTAATTTTTATTTTAGGCCGCGAATAAATTATCGATACACAAAGGCCTAGTTTGTTGTAATCATGAACCAAAAATTGCTTCGCTTTGAAGCCGTTCATGTGTAGGGAACCAAGCACTCGAGCGCAACCACCGAGCAGGCAACTCGAAAAAGACCGGAAATCACATTGAAAAAAAACAATTGCATTTCCTTATCTCTTCACCGAACTCTGATCAAGCCAGGTCGCTGCCTATGGGAAATGCCGCAGTCATTTCATTTGCAAAGCCGTTATCGCTTCGTTACCCGGTATCGCAAACAAGCCCCCGATTTTTTTCAGCGGCACTCTTTCACACCCGCCAACCAGGAAAGGAACTCCGTGATCTCCCCACGAGTGGAGTTTGATTAATCGAGATTGAATGAGAGGTAGTAGACGTTGATGGTAAGCAGGTACCGGTTTTGGATTTGCTTGCATTTCACAGGCCACGTGCCGAGGTTGCTTCTATCACATTTGAATCGCCTCATTTTGACGTAGGCGCTTGAATTTTGAATTTTTTTTCGTCTTTGTTTCTTCTATTTTTCGTCATAAGCCGGCCTAGTTGATGCATCAATGTTTGTTGCATTAGTGTTATCTCGTTCAGCCATGGATCTCGCTTACCGAATGGAAAGATCCGGCTATCGTCGGGCCGTTTCAGCAATGCGGACCGAGATGTTCACCAGCCGGCCACCTTTACGCTTTCATCTCAATTTTCCCCCTTTCATCATTCGCCGTTTCCTCGGGCCTCAATTCATGACACGCAAACAAATTATCACATATACTCATCGTAGCGTCACACTAGGCCCACAGCCGCCTCTATTCAGTCGTACCCCGCTTTATAGTCGTATCCCAGACATATCCTCAATGCACGTTCATATCTAAACTTGGTAAACAAACGTCACCCATACACACAGAGCCAATTGGTTTGTAAGATTGCGCGATTGGTTCTGGGTTTGTAGTGTATCCTTTAGAACTAACAACGCGACTCCAGCTTGCACTCGGAGTCCTCGCAATTGAGCGACACAGACCCCAAAAATGTCATCGCAGCAACCCAGCCCGGGTGGAGCAATGTCATCCTCACCGACTTGCTTTGGATCCTCTCCCATCACCAATGCATCCCCATTCAATTGGGCTCTAATGCCTAGTTTTATTAAGCCGCCTCCCACGGACTGTAGCGCAGCCTGTATCACATTTATTCTTTCGAATGGCGCTCTGGAGCTACCGAGCCTGCTGTTGCAGCGCGCATTGATTGAGGCGTACGCCGAGTATGCGCATCCCTATTTGCCCACAACCGATCTCCACAGCTTGTTGAACGTCATAGATGATCCCAACACAGAATTGGGAGAACCAATGAGTTTATTACTTTATCAAGCCATTTTGCTTGCTGGATCTGCTTTTATTGATGTCAAGGCTCTACAAGAAGTGCCAGACGGCTTTGCAAGCAAGAGGATTCTTAGGCAAGAGATGTCTCGTCGTGTCATGGTATGTCCCTTAGACTGAGTCTATTCATCCTCCCATGACTAAAGACTGATTGTATTCCAGCGCCTGTATGATAGTGGTTACGAAAACGACACAGTAATTCTTACACAAGCGACGTTGATCATGTCCTCTTATTCGGACATGGCCGCAGATCCCCGAGACTCGTGGTATTGGGTCGGCCGAGCGATAGCTCTCGCCTCCGATGCAAATTTTCACAAAGCTTCAACTTTGGAAGGCAGGCCAAAAGATGAATGCATGCTCCTAAGGAGGATATGGTGGTCTTGCTACATTCGAGATCGCTTTCTTGCCCTTGGACTTAGACGAAAGATGAGAATTAATGATGCATGCATTTCTATTTCTCCTCTAAATGTTGATGACTTTGATATCAAGGCTTTGCCTGAGACTAATTCTATGATGTCGTCTAAGCATACCATCCTTCGCGACAAAGACAACCAGCTTCAATTGGCTGAGATTTGTGTTCAAAGAGTCTACTTGTGCCACATCATCGGTACAATTCTCAATCTACAAGAGTCGTACAAGGAATTGGAGACTATTAGCTCTTTTTTCTATGCAGAGTGCGCAGAAAAGCTTGAGCGCAAATTTGCGCAAATCGAAACAGCTTTGGATACTTGGAAAATTTTGCTGCCAAGATCGTGCGAATATCTTGAACCCGGGGCCGCTGAAATGTGTCACCCAACGGTTCATGTTCATCGAAGCCATCTCCATATGGCCTTCTACACTGCTGTCTATTCTCTGCACCAACCAAGGTTTCTACCATCATCACCTACACAGTTGAAGTCGGTTTCCAAAATTTCGAGGGATAGATCCGGGACAGAGGTTTTGGGCATTGCGCTACAAATCACGAGAATAGCCAGCGAGTTGAGCGAGAAGCGACTGGTATCGTTTCTTCCAGTCACTGGTGTCACCATCTTGGTTCCAGCGATGGCCATAAACTTGCTGGGACTTAAGAGCAAGGATTCAGCTGAGCGGGACCAAGCCTTTATGCGATTTTCAACATGTATGAAGGTCATGACGAGGTTGCAAGAAACGTATCATGCTGCTGACTCAACTGTTGATTATTTTAACGCAGCACTGCGGAATGCGTCAATCAGCCTATCTGCTCTGGATTTAAATTCCACAACTCCTGCAAGCGATGAGCAAACCGTGGCGGCATCAACGAACTCGACCTCTGGGCTCGACTGGGATACAGAGTCAGTCTGCGAGGATAGCACAAATGAATTAATTCCATTTGAACATTCGGATGATTCGCAGGACTTTCAAGATACTATTGCGGAGTTATGGAGGAACTCGGAGATGATAGGGGCGTGAAATCGTCTTGATGCATTATTTTCAGTTTACGGGGTGTTTTAAAATGGAAAAGGTTGAAGGAAAGAGGAACTAGTCATTTCACTAAGCGGCTATCTGACTTTTATTTCGCCATTTGCAATTATTGCAAGAAAAAGAAACTTGCATTTGAGTCTTATTTTTTACGCAGCTCAAAGTTATGCACCAATTCGACCAAGCTCAACATATTGCGATCGTCATCAGGAAACTAGTAATAGCAGTGTAATTGCATCATAAAACTAAACACTCTGTATTAAAAAGTTTCTTGAAAATCAAGCTGATGCATCTATGCTCCGTTTCTGTCAACTGAGGCACAAGTAGACCTTGTGTTGCAGCGGATATGGCCCATTCCCGCCCTTGTTTGTATCATGAGCCCAGTGGGGAGTTCTTTTTTTATTCTGATACCAGCTACCGCCCATTCTTAAGCTATTCCACATCCAATTGGTGGTGCTGCTCTGCCTTTTTCACGAAAATACCAGAATTTCTCGACTAAAGAGATCTATCAAGCCCCCTATATCTAGAAAATTAGGGACAATCAAGAGAGTATAAGGTCTTAATTATCAATCATCTTTTCACTTCTTAAGACATGTCCCATGCCATTCGCCAAAAAGAATTGTTGGGTACCAGAGTGTGCGCAAGTGAACCTTTCCATGAAAATCGTCTTCAACGCACTGAAATCGCCCAAAACAAAACATCAGTCTGTTAGTGCATCATCTGTGAGAGAAACCAAACTGCTTTTACGCAAGAACTCGATACCAAGGTAAATTCTGATCATGACCCTCAAGCTCCCTCTCGCTTTCGATAGTTTCCATTTCTGACAAGTCTATTTCCTTCAGTGGTATAATAGGAGTGCGCAGAAATATGAAAGCGCATGCCCAAAGCACTAGTCAAGGTGGTACATATCAGCATCGTGTTGAGCTAAGCCTAATTTGCTCACACAAATTCACAGAGAAAAATCGGAATCCCCAGATAGGAAACGAGAAATGTATCAATATTCCATTGATGGGCAAGAAAGACATTGTAGCCCGGAAAGATTATGATGATTGATAGTAAAACAATGGTCATCCATGCCATATATGGTTGGAGGGGACTTTCATAAGGGAGGCCTTGTGATAGCTTGGTCAGAAATAGATGCATTTGGAGATTTCAAAGCTGAAGACCTACGATCCCTGCTGATTCCTTGAATCCGCAAAGCATAGAAAAATCGAAGAAAGGTGATTTCGATGATGAGCCACGATATTAGAGCGGCGATAGTGGCTATATTGACAAACCAGCCAAAGGCAACCGATGAATTGCTTCCCAAACTAAGATAGACCAGGGGAAGGAAGAAGACGGAAGCAATGACAGCAACATATGGTGTGCCGAATCTGTTTGTCTTCAGAAATACTCGAGGCGCTTGTCCCTCCTCAGCAAGCCCATACAGTACTCGAGATGCCAGGAATACGACAGCGGCACCACAGCTGAAAGCTGAGCTTACCAAAACTGCGTTTATTATAGAAGGGAGGGTGTGAATTCCGGCCTTCTGGAATGCAATGACGAACGGGCTCTGTTGTGCTGTTCCGCTGGAGTTTCCTAGATTTGGGTCATTGGATGGGCTATCTCAATGTTCAAAGAAAATTGTCAGTCCTCTCGTCATAACTAGTAAGAGGGACTTCTTACACAAGTAAGCCCACTACAAACATGCTGACGACGTAAAACACAATAGTGCGCCAAAACGTCATTTTCATCGCATCGGGAATCAGCTTCCTGGGCTTCTGGGTTTCAGCGCCCGCTAAAGCTACGACTTGGATGTTACCAAAGGCATAGGCCGCAGAAATAAGAGTACTGAAGAACCCCAGAAATTTGCCGGTATTTCCATCAACGAGGTAAGCGTTGAACGGGCCTGGGTCTGCCCAGTAGCGAAAGCCGATGTACTCGCCACTGGGAGAGCCACCAGCATTGACAATTATGCCAGCAAGTATGAGGCCAATAATGAGAATAATCTTGAGCATAGAGAAAAATACTTCTGACTTTTAATTGATGTGAGCAAGTCTTGAATACACGCTGGTCCAATGAATAAGTGACCAAATCACTTACCTCTCCGTACACTCGTACTCCGCGAAAGCTCATTGTGACAATTAGAACAATGAATGTTGTATACCATACCGCTGGGGTAATACCAGGCTGCCAGAAATTAATAAGTGTGGCCGCGGCACTAATTTCTGCGGGTCCGGTAATCGCCATCATGTACCCTTTACAAAACGACACTCAATTTAGCCAACTGAACTTTGGAGAAGAGTTGAATGTCAGTGTAAAACATACAGTAGTTCCAGCCAGTAGTGGCGCCCAGAGCTGGCTGGACAAAGTGGGTAGCATGTCGAATGAACCCCCCGGTCATGGGTGAAAATGCAGATAGTTCCCCCGTGGACAAGGCAACGGAGGCAGTCAATAGGCTCATGAGAATATATCCAAGCAAGGCACCAACTGGCCCAGCTGTAGCAAGGGCTTGTTCCGATGCCAGAAACAAACCCGTCCCCTTTGCAAAGAAGCAGTGAGAAGAAACCCCTGACAGTGAGCGATTGGGTTTTTACTTACAATCATACCAGCCAGGCCAATCATGTTAATATGCCGCCGGGAGAGGTCTCTTTTCATTCCACTAGGTATCTCTTCCATGACGCCGTGCTCCGCATCAGCCGAACCGGTGTCATTACGAGAGACGATCTTTTTGTCACCCAGATCCATATTAAAAGCGATGCCTACTTTCAAAAGGAGCACCAGTAATGAACAAGGCTAGCTGTTAGAAATTCGGTGACAGGTCAATGAAATTATATGTCGAGAATCTGAGCTTGCACTAAGCAACACGACCCTTATCTCCAGTCTTGTTACATCCTGGTTCGACACATTTCACCGGCTAATTTCCCATTAGCATACCGGTGATATTTCTATTTCGACCGCTTGTCATTATCCTTATCACCGATAAAGGTGGGTTCGACGGCTCAGGGGCTTGTCATACAGTGTGGTGCCTTCTGTCACATTACTACGAATTGGGAAACTTCATTTTCTACTAGAAACGTCGAGACAAATTCAAGCGCACCAAGATATCGAATAATGTTTACGTGTGAAATGAAATCACACATAGTAACAGGAGCAAGATTGAGATTTCAGGTGTGCATTAGGATAGCACGCTGCCGTCTCATTCCCGGGATGCTGCCCCCCTGTGGGTGGGCCAATGACCACGCAAACCCTTATCCTTATCAGCCTGAGTCCCCAGCAGAGCCCAGCCATTTGCGGGACAGAGAATCTGGGGATTGCGACGCTGGATTGACATACCGGACATTTTCCAACAAAAAAACGCCGGTGGGATTACCCTCGATGATCTCAACCTCAGGGAACGGTAGGCGCTTGGTACAGGACACAACGGCGGAAAGGATGAATGACGCTGTGGCAATGAACGAGCCAATGCAGCAACCTGGGTATGATTGGAAAGAATAATTGGTTATCCAAGGCACACTTACGCTAATGCATGCTTTCATTGGCAGTTCAAAAGCCTGCATACAATGCCGTAAGGTTAAGATGAAATGCCGGCCAGTAGCGGGTAGCGCCACGTGTGAGAGATGCAATCGAAAGTCTATGGATTGCGTTTTCTTTCAAAAGAAGCGAGGGAGAAAACCAAAAAGGTGAGTCTGGAAAGGAGATGTTCGTTGATCCTGAAATATGCTCACGATTACCGAGGCATCGAATGGCGGATCGGGTGTCACAGAGACCTGGAGAAGAGAATCTCGTTACAGAAACCTTGCAATCTGAGACACATGACAACTTTGACCTTCCAGAGAGAAACGAATCATTTTCGTCAGTTGCCCCAGCAGTCCACCCTTCAACTTCCCATCAAAATAATGATTTAGATTCTGATTTCTGGGAAAGCTCGGCGGGACTTCAACCGTCCTGTCTCCTCAATAAGCAAGCAAGCAAAGGGAAATACTCGCTCGAGAATATCCTCGACGCTGGGCAAGTTGTCGATACAGCTGATCCCCAACGCATCAGAGCACAGCTGGATGGTGATCCCATCAACAATGGATTGCTATCGTATCACATCGCGGCGTCTCTTTTTGAGGGGTAAGTATGGCTTTCTTTCTTCATCGGCGATTTTTTGGCCTAGGAAAACAAATAATTAAGGACTTTGGCATACAGATTTATGAAGAATCTGAACCCATTTGTATGCATTTTGGACCCTGCGCTTCACGCATTCTCGTGCGTCCGAGACAAGTCATCCTTTCTCTTAACGGTGGTTCTCGCAGCTGCTACCAGAGCGTTCAATCCATCACTGCACGTAGAATTACACAAACACTCGCAAAAGCTCTTCTTGGACAGCTTTGCGCGAAATCTGAAGTCGACGGAAGTGATACAGGCAATAATTCTCAGCACTTATTGGAAACAGCCAGACGATACGCGTTCTTGGTCAACCATTGGCTACTGTATTCGACTTTGCATGGAGCTCAACTGGCACAAATTACCCGCAGCTAGAGATGAGGACATTCGGACGGGTTCGGAACTGGAACAGCGCCAGAAGCGCGATGTAGAACGAACGTGGTTTGTGCTATTCGTCTACGATAGAAGGTAAACCAAAGAGTTCCCAGGGGCCTACAATTTTAGTTAACTTGGAGCAGCATGAGTTTACAGACTGGCAAGCCTTGGATGATTGAACGGAGCGATTTCATCGAATCTGTTAATACTTGGTATAAGAACCCTCTAGCAACATCCAATGACGCCACAACGGCAGCGCTCGTCACCTTGCGGCTTGCTTCTGCAGACATCCTCGAAGTTTTCAGTCCTCAACGTCCTGTGCCCCCTATGGCTCATCCGTACCGGGTTGATGCACTGTTAAAGACGCTTAGCACTCAGATTGAGGCTTGGAAAAAGCATTGGACGAGTGTCATATCAGAAAAAGGTACGTTTTTTTTTAACATGCCTTCTCTTTTCCATACGCTTGTTTCTATCGCTAATTCAGAGATGCAGAGGTATGCAAGTCGTTTATTGTGCACTTTTTCGGTACGCACTTATCGCTCTTGTTGTATTCATTCCGACTCCAAGCTTCTATCTCATCACCGATTGGGGCATCGCTCATCGATACCGAAGCATTTTGGATTACATATACCATTGCGCTGGACATGTTGAAGCTTGTATCACAACCCTCCCTTTCCCCACTGTTGAGTTTTGTTCACGACTCTATACACGTCATGACGGCATATGCCGCCGTTTTTCTCATAAAAGTGAGTGCACGTCAAGAATCAATCGTGATATAACTTAGCAACGGTTGAATTGAATTATGATTGAATTGAATTGACCATGGGCTTTTTTTTTTAGCTGCTTCTGTCGGTAAACATGGCCATTCGGCAAGAATTCGAACTCAATGTGATTGAAGCAATTGAAGTTGCGGCCGGAGTCTTTGTACAACAGTCCATGCCACCGAAATTCTCTTGTACATTGCAGGCCAAATTCCTGAAAAACGTTATTTATGAGTATCGCAAGCCACCCCGCCGTCGACCAGTGCGAATAGCTGCCCGCGACACAAGTGGTGCAGCTGACTCACGTCTAACGCATCATCGAAAGTTTGCAAATGGTTCTTTAGAACACCCAACAGAAGCCCTTCGTACTAGTTCCTCTAACTTGGTTCATATTGATACTAGTTCTAGCCAAATGATGCTTGAGCCTGAACCAGATCACGCTCCACAGTCTCGTCAAACTCGTAACACCAGGAATCACACAACCCTTCCACCAAATCATCCTTCTGAGAGCTTGTTCACAATGGAGGCGACAGCTTCTGGGGGTAATGAAGCCAATGAGGAGCAACTATACTGCGAGTCTTTTACAGAAGACCATGAGTGGGCAGCAATGTTTTTGAATGCGGGGTTCGATATTGATGGCGGTGTCTTTATACCTCAATAATGTACTTGGTTTATTTAGCCCGCCCGGTCATCTCCATATCTAACTTTCAATAGAGGGTTTTTGAATCCTCAGCACACCATTCTCAGCGCAGCCAACTTCTGCTTCCGTTTCTATTTCAACCAGCATTTGATCGCCAACAAGACCTGCAGTGATAAATGTGTTGGCTGGATAAACACCAGCGTTTCCAAAAACCCAACCATGTGCCAGACATACTTCTTTACAAACACTCACATCCCGCGCCATTATACGAGTCCGCACAACGTCAGATATTGATGAGCCAAGAGACTTGAGAGCACCTTGGACAATATCCAGGATGTGCACGGTCTGGCTGCGCGCGGAAGAACCACCAATAGCCGGGATAGAGGCGATAGGCGAATTAGTTGTTGTTCCAGAAACACGAATCGTATTGCCTGTCCGTACGGCTCGACAATAGCCCTAAGAGAAGTCAGATTCGAGTCCAAGATTCGGGGTTTCTGAAAAGACTCACTCCGATTGGCTCCCACAGGCTTCCAGTTAAATATTCTACACGCTTTCCCGAATTAATAGCGTCTTGAACTTGTTGTTGGAGTTGCTCCTTTTCCAAATGGTGACTCAAGTCCCCTGCGGCAGTCAGGTATGGGGGCCGTCGATATTCATCCCCGCAGTCACCTGGCACATCTTTAAGGCCCTCTTGAGCTTTTTTAATCAACAAAACATCCTCAGGCGATATTTCAAACGTAAACGCCTGGAGATTACTCTCAATGTAACCTATGGAGGCGGCAGACAGGCGCGTGCCCACAATGACGGCCTTCACAGAAGGAATATCGAGGACATAGCGAGTTGCCATAGCTGCTATGGAGACATTGTGTTTTTTAGCAACAGTGTCTAGCGCCTTCAGAACCACTTGGAAGGGGCTCCAGCCTCCACCTGCCCAGATAAGCCGGAGGTACTTGCGTAAACTCCAGTTGATATCGTCAATATTTTTGGGTTCTGGCTGTCCGAGCCACTTCTCACTGAGAAACCCTCCAAGAAGAGTCCCATACGCGAGAATTCCGACATCATTTTTTACGCAAATTTCGTTCAAACGACCTTGAGTCAGGCGCCGGTCAATGACCGATGTAGATACTTGGTTAGTGGCGATAGGGAACCCAGCGTCAAGCAAGAGTTCGAGGTGAGCGGCATCCGTGTTTGTCAGGCCAATCAAGCCGATTTTCCCTTGTTTCTGAAGAGTGCGCAAATGATGCAAATTATGAAAATATGTATCGTCAGAAAAGTCCCAGGCATGATCTGCGTTTGATTAGATTTTCTGTCAGTTCATGATTTGGAGTGAAGGAACAACACAAACATTGCAATAGGTCAATCTTGCTTTGGCCCATACGCTCAAATGCGAGATCCACAGCTGCCCGAGCATTTTCAAATGACTTTACTCCGTTTTCTGCTGGGCACCATTTTGTGAACGCCACCTTGCGTGTCTGGAACGCTTTGTTGTGGTGACCAACGACAAGTTCTTGGAGAATACAAATCAGCTTCATCCACGATGTCTCGCAGTAGTTTTCAACTTACCTGCGTCCCTATAATGATCTGCCATATCAAAGGTGTCCAATCTACGCAAAGCCCTGGGATATGTCAGTCTCGCTTTGCACACAAGAACATTTCTCAACGCACATTTTGTCCATAACATCTGCGGCTGTTGCAATATCCACATCTTTGTCATGACCTCCAGCCAGTTGCCAGAGCCCATTGATCATGCGAGAGATTTCCAATGAACCCTGGATCAATGTTCGCTCAGGCTGCAAGTTTGGCATTGAACCCATGATTGTGAAAATGATAGAGAGGGTGGAACAACAAGTCGAGTAAATAATCACGTGTATCCAATCTTACGGCGATATTCACAACGTTTGACCGCTCTGCTGTGTTATACTTTTCTCTGTTTAAATATTTTCATGTCAAGATACAATTCGGAACAAGTTACTGTCGGCGTTTTAAGAGCCCCACTTGCTGCGTCCGCAATGGGGGTGATACCGGACATTTAAAAATGGCCGGTGATGCGGGCGCGATCGCAACCATCTTATCAGGCTTATCGCACCAACTTGTGACGCCCGCCCGCAACGACACTCATATTTTGTATCGGACTCATTTAAAAGCTAAACCATATATATTTTTGTGTTATCGAAGTGCTAGTTGTTTGATCGTTCGTAATAGTAGTTTGTCTTCTCTCAGCGTCCTCCCCAAACCAAGAAATATCCTGGTTCCCAAGATGCTCGATCCCTTAGATAGACAATGAATAGCATTTCATCACCATTCAGACCAATATTACATCTCAAATATTTAGGAAAAACATTCACATCGCTATCTTAAGATATGTTATTGGACTCCAGATTGGGCAACGAGCTTACTTTACCAGGAGAAATATGTACCAAGTAGATATTATCCAGTGGGACAAGAGCCTTTGGTTTTATTTGGATTCATTGCATATACACGTCAGCAAATAACATATAAACCTTGGCTACCCTGCCATCCTATTGAAAGATAGCAATATTTGCACCTATTCTTGAGCATTCGGCAAATTAAGTTTACCCTGCCTGGAAGATCATGTTGAAATAGCTTCAAATTAGCCTCTAATAAACAGGTGTTTTGATACTATCAATTTTGTAATCCCAGGTATTTAAAGACTCCTGATTGTATTCGCATTCCATAGTACCATTTTGGTGCCAATAAGGACGAGATGGCCAAGGACATATCTGAGCGTTGTTACCAGCATTCTTCCCCAAGAGAACGGTAGCATTAAGGGTGCCAGGCTTGTTCCCGTGCTCAACCCAGTCAATCATAACAGCAAGGTTGGTCTGCGGGAAGGCTCCGTTTGGCTGGTAGCTATTTGGTTGGCAATGGCCAGCCCCAGGTAGCATATAGAACTGATAAAACTCGCTGAGTGCATCGGCCCCCTTATTGTAGTCGAGGTCAGGATACATAATCTTTCGTACCGCATCCCAAAAGTGGACAGAGGATCCAGCCGGAAGCCCTCCCTCAGATTCGCCATGATAATGAATAATCTTCCCTCCGGCAGCCTGGAAAGGCGTCAATTCGGGCCAGGTAGCCTCAAGAGTATCGGTATATCGTTGCAAGCCTTTAATAACCCAATTCCTGAGTGTGTCAAAGGTGACGCTTTTCAGCTCAAAGTTACTAACTTTCTCGAGGAAATACGACACCCAAACAGTGCCGAGACTTGGGAAAACCGGCTCCCATGAGTTTGTCTCATTGTCAAATCGGGTTTGCGCGTCCTCGAAATCCGCAGCGTACTGAATAGGCATGTACATTTTTTTGCCTTCCGAGTCGACCCATCCATCTAACAGTCGTTTGGCGAAGGAAACTGCATCGGCTGATATGGTGCCATTTTGCACGGGGGTGGGCCAGTTGAGCTCCGAACCTGGAGCCCCGCCATATCCAGTGTTGGGAGCACAGTAGTAGGGCTCTCCAATGATGGAATCGATGTCAAAGCGCAATTTGCACAAATCGGATCTGGCAACAACTCCGTCTGTCAAACCATCCAAAGAGTCGCAGGCAGCAACAGTCAAGTTCTGGATTGTCTCCAATTCGCAGGGAGGAGGGTAGTAAGTCAGGTTATTTTGAAGAACGGCCGGCCACAAATGGAATACCTGGGCAAAGCTGAGGCGAATAGCAGGAGAGCCGATGATAACGCCGTCGAACAAGTCAGGGAATCGCTGGACTTGGCTCCACCCTTCACGCCCTCCCTCGGAGCATCCTTGATAATATGAAAACGGCTTGGAAGAGTTGAAAAAGTTCCTTGAGAGCTCTTTCCCCAACAAAGTCATCTCATGAATCGCCTCGTATCCATGCATATGCACAGCCTGCCAATTCAGAGTCCCATTTGCCAGTAACAAAGTGTCGTAAATAGCATTGTCAAACGAGCCGTAGCCTCCATCAGTTTGGCCAGCTGTGGCACCATACATGACCCCACCTGGAAGTACATCCTCACCGCTATTAATATGGTAGCCACCTCCTCCAGTTGATAGAAACCGCTTTGCATATTTTGCTGGAGCCGGAAGCCAATACTTGACCACAACCTGGTCCTCTTGACCAGCATGGGAATAAGCAAATGTGACATTGCAAAAGTCCACCGTAGCGTCTGGGAAATGGTATTGGCCACTGGTTGAGTAATTATATACTGCATTCGCAGTCACAGAGCCATTTATCGTCTCAATCCCAGTGTAAAATCCAACGACAGGTAATGCAGACTGCACATAGTCGATGGTGCACACATCCTGTAGGGAAACGGCCTGCACCATAGCTATAAACGGGAATAAATCTTGAAAACGCATAATCATTTGGGAATTGAACATGGAGGTCGAATTTTTCTGGTGAAATATGCCTGATTAAGTACGCAATCGTCAAAATAAGAAGCTGGTCAAGGACCGTCCAGGATCCCCTCGTTATACAGGTCGGCTCTTATGCCCTGCATCAGTCCATGTCACCGGACCAAGGAATCCTTCTGCTAGGCCATTTCAGTTAGGGATACCCTGGGTTACTTCTATAACAAGCAGGATATGCAAAGCTCACAGTCCCACTTCTCCATCTTGCACAATATTCACTCAATGTCCCGTATTGATGTGGGGTCCCACAATCTACCCCTGTGGCACTCTGAGGCACAGCATAAGATGCTCAAAAGATACTAACAAGCATAGGAAGTTCGTAATCGGGTCGAGGAGCACATACTCGGGCATTTAATCCTAATGTAACATCCCCGCCCCCAATCAAAGCAATAATAGCTCCAGTCAACGCCACCTCCCAACATCTACTTCATGCATTGAGTATTCCAATCCCCAGGCCCATCGTTCTTGATCTAGCCAATCCTATATCTCAAAATAGTAACCAGTTTATGGTCATCAGCGCATTTTCTATCTGATAAAAATTCAAGCATCGCATTAGTTCAGCGATGCCATTTCGCTCCTCTCCACTGCACAATAATGGTCGGGATAATTGCAAAGGCCACCATCATCCCTGTTCCAACTCCTGCTGTACCACCCATACCTACCTTCTCAATAAGTTGTGGGAACCTTTGTTAGAGTTAGAACTTCCGTTAAGCCATCTGAGACCAAGGCACTCACCAAAGAGGACCGATAAACCCCCAAATTTGACGCACGAATGAAATGAAGACTCCAACTCCCGCAGCATCTTCGCGATAGCAGTCAACCGAATACGTCATGTAGACAGTTGTAACGACCTGGTTTCCGACAGCGGCAATCGTTGTGCCGACAAGAGGAGTAATGTTCCATTTATCTCCGGAGGCTTCGACTTGGAACAAAAACACGATGTACCCAACAATGGCCATGATTAGGCCCGAATAACTCAACCATAGCCGATACTCCGCGGCTGGCGGGACCCCGGTCTGTTTTTGACGGCGCAGCATCCACCAATCAGACGCCCAGCCCCCGATTTGTTCACCGATGATTGATCCAAGAATAAAACTGAGGTATTGAAGACCCACTTGCTGTGTGTTAAACCCGTATTGAAGGGGGAAAATCTGCGGGATCTCAAGCGAGGGCAGAATCGCTGCCCACATAAAGATCATTGAGTATGCGATGGCAGAGACGCAGACAACGGGCTTCAAGAAGTACTTCAACGGTTCCACAAAATCCCACCATGTTATCGGGTTCGGGTTGAAGCGTTGCAACTTAAAGTATCGATGCTTAGATTTAGATTCAGTGGCCCTGTAGGTGCCGTCTCGCCGATATGAGGTCTCGGATCCAAAGAAAAAGTAAAGCAAGAATTGAACCCCATTTGTCTGTCGTCCCAGGTTAGCCTGAACCAGTCAAGGTTTTTTCTAGATTTAATCGGCTTACAATAACAAGAACCCAATAAATCCACCGATAGTCGACTCGCAAGGCCACAAAGCCAAAGATGAAAGCAGCAACTGGGACACCGAGTGTTACCATGATTGTCCAGACACCCATAAATGTGGCTCGTTCATGCTTGAAGAACATCTCCGCAACAACTCCGCTCCCAATGGCGCCAGCGGGGCTTATGAAGAAGGATGTGATAGCACGGCAAAGACCCATGACTGCGTAGGAAGGGCTTTTGGCACATCCAATGTTGGCGGCCAAGCTGCAAATCAATGAAACCAGAAAGACGGGACGGCTACCAAAGGTATTGGCCAAAGGCATCCAAAATAAGGGGGCTGCCCCGAGGACGGCTATAGACAGCGAGCCCAGATATGATGCTGCTTGAAGCGAAACATTTAGATCCTTCGATATATCGATGAACGACGAGTTGAGGCATGCAGCGCTGAACGTTGATATGAAGGCGTTGAAAGACACCATGCCCAAATTGATCATTTTCTAATACACAACAGTAAGTGAGACTGGTACTTGTCTGGCTTTAGTATCATTACCTTGCTCCGAGACCAGTTGTATGGATCTTCTGGGTCCATACTAGGAATAGGGTCCAAAGCGACGGTTCCATGTCTGTTTATCAGATACTCACGATGCTCTGAAGTCAATTCGGCTGTCTCCTCTTGCTCAATCTATTATAAGTTAGACGTCTTCCAACATTTAGGCATTTACGGACTGAGAAGTGTCCAGGGACGTACAGCCAGTATTTGACCAACAGCGTTGTCGACCTCCGACTTCCGATCTGTCTGGGAGTTACTTGATGACATGATGGGCGACAGCAAGGTGTCACGCGGTAAACTCTATTTCCTGCCTCAATTCTGTGTCGCCAGGCGGATTTGATCATAGAACTGAGGGTTTAAATAATCGGGGGTGTGAGTTGACCTCAGAAAATAGGATAAGCTTAAATAGAAAATTCCCGTCGGAGCACCAAAAATATGGGCAAAAGAACGACCCTTGCCCGCCGACAGTGCAGTAAAGCGGGCATGGCCTGAAGAAATATCTCATGCAGTGCTACTGTTCCACATTGGACGTGCATACCAGTGTTAGACCGCAAATCTGCACATAGAATCTGGGGGTGCAACATTGAGCGCAGCATTACTACATTGCAACTAGTGGCCAGGCACCATTGCGGCAAAGGGAGCCCAATGAAGGATTGGTGGATTATGGACCCTGGACTTCCGTAAAACTTGCAACAGCGATGTTACATTACAAACGGTCTTTGTGATAGAAACCTATCAGAGATGAAACGGTGCCTTGGTGGGGTGGACTATCTTTCCCAAAAGCGACGAAGGGCCATGGCTTGGAAACACCATTGATGGGGGCATGGCAAGAATGCACATTCAACAAATTTATCTCATAAACGAATTGACCAATAGAAAGTGAGATGCATGGCTTTAGAGCAGAAGGGCTAGCATTGAGCGGTATTTACAGCCCCGTACGCGATTTGAGTGTCTGTGAAAAAGCATTATTTTACGATCTGGCAAGTCGAGGCACGCAAATCTCACAACGTAAATTTGGGAAAGGACAGGTTTTGGACTTTTGTCTTTTCTTAATAAATATAGGCAGGGTTCTTATCCTGTGTGCGTGAGGAAGGGCAAAGCCAACACGTGGCAACGACCAGATGAGTTGCCGCGGCCGATGAGCCAAGTCGGGATGAACCGAAGGTTGCCTACAACAGGAAACAAGACCAGTCACATCTTGATTAAAAAGTTATTGGTAAGAATATGCAGCGTTGCATTCCGAGATGGTGATGCATTCCCGTTACCCTTACCTTGACCGCCGCGGTGGGGTTTCGCTGAGACGAGGCTCCCCAACTCGGACGGCTGCAGTATTTTGATGGATCCCACCTGTCCCCGTTGCAACGCCAGATGGCGACGCCGGCAACGCGTGTGCTGCAGTTAGCGGAGCGGGACTGTGTGGCGGCTCTGGGAAGGCAAAGATTGGCGCTGGCCGGTTTCAAGTCCTCGGCAGGAGGCCCCGACATAAGCTTGTTCCGACGCACGATCAGGTACATACGACCATAGCTCTCAGAATATACGGGATCCCGTCCGCTCTCCCATAGTCAAGCTGAGAAGCGGTGAATTAGTACTCGGGTCGGTGACGACCGGGGAATCCTCGCTGTTGTATGTTTCTCTTTTTGCACAGTCTCCACTTACGTTTTGTTAGGAATCCTGCCAATAACGTTGCCCAGTTCAAGACCAGCCACGCATCTCAGCGCATAAATTTATGTGTGCTCGGATTTATTCAATCTCCATTCAGTCAAACACCTTCCTCTTGCCGGATATCCGGAATTACTTGCAACAGCCATTGAATGGCAAATTCAACTTCCCCACATCCTTCCTTTGCGCTTTCTTCAGGGCCCCACGAGCGTGCTAATCCCAATCAAGCCGCGACGTGGTCGCGTCCTGACCCCACATAGAACGTGCGTAGTCAAGTAATTAAGTCGTCCCACTTGTCTCTCTCCATGTGGAGTCGGCAGAAGGATCATAAACAGCCATGGAAGCGCAAACTACGCCGTAAACGAGGCATTAAATATATCAAACATCCATTAGCTCAAAAAAACGACTTCTCTCATTCAGCACTCACTAGTGGATACCAACTTTTTATCCAACTGAGCACTTTGAACTTGGGCGAGACCACAGAAACCATGGCGGATTACAGAGACCTCCGAGTAGCCATCATAGGCTCAGGTATGTCCAGCAACATGCCCTTCACATTTTCATAGCCCTGAATGTCCCTAGGGATGGGCGGTCTTGCCGCCGCACTAGCCTTTTCGAGAAAAGGCTTCAAACAGATCCATGTTTACGAGAATGCGCCCGGTCTGGGATTTGTTGGTGCTGGTATTCAAATTGCCCCCAACTTGATCCGCGTATTGGATCGCTTAGGGATCTGGGCCGATTCCTCCATCCAGTCCGAAGCTACGAATGTCCAGCAAGTAGGCATTTACGACGGTCCGACTAATAAGTCCCTGGCTCTGGTTTCAATGACGGATATCAGAGATAGGTTTGGATACCAGCACTATGCCGGACACAGGGCGTCGCTGGCAGGCGGCATCTACGATGCGGCCAAGGCTGAGCCAAACATTCATTTCCATTTCGGTCACACGTTGGAAGATATTGTTTCCTATGAGCCCGGTGCAGTGTCCTTCGTTGTAAAGGACGAGGAGGGCAAATCGCATACCATTAAAACCGATGTCCTCATTGGCGCTGATGGCATCAAGTCTGCTGTTAGATACTCAATGATGCGCTCTTTGAACATTGAGGCCGAAGTAGTAGACACCGGTACAGCGTGCTACCGCATTCTGCTCAAACGCGAGCAGCTAGAACCACATCCAGAATTACTCGAACTAATTGACAGCGACTCCGTGAGACGCTGGATTGGCGAGAAACGCCACATCATTGCCTACCCTATCCACAACCACACCATCTACAATATCGCTACTGCTCAGCCCGACGTAAACTTTGCAGGGCCAGTCAACTCCACCTGGACAACCCTGGGGGACAAGGCAGCCATGATGGCCGTCTATGCAGACTTCAACCCGGTTATCCAGAAACTTCTTGATCTGGTACCCGCCGGAGATGTGGTCGAATGGAGACTGCGAAGCCACACGCCCTTGGAAACATGGACCAACGGCTCTGTAGCTCTTCTGGGCGATGCATGCCATCCAACACTCCCTCATTTATCCCAGGGAGCCGCGATGGCAATCGAGGACGCCGCAGCATTGGCAGAAGTTGTCAGCAGAGTTCCCGGCGGTGGAGCCGATCCCCAGGCTGTCGCGAACGCATTAAAAGCGTATGAGTTGCTGAGAAAAGATCGCACCACGACGCTAGTGGAGCTGGCTGCTCTATCGGGGCGAACGCTGCATCTGGGTGATGGCAAGGCCAAGGAGGAACGCGACCGTCAATTTGCAGAGGCGCAGGCAAATGGCCAGGCCAACGGCACGAAGAAGCCTGTGCCAGATAAATGGGCAAGTCCAGAAGTTCAGGACATGATTTTCAAGTATGATGTTATCAAGGATGCTCAAGAGAGGTTCCATGAGTTGTATGATACGGTCACAAAGGGCGGCCGCACCAAGCTATAGAATAGAATCAATAATCTAGCGAATAGATGCGCCATTTCATCGAATCTGCACCCCTCAGCTGAGCTTGGGATAATCCAGACGATTTGTATCCCCCGTACTGCGATCCAAGCCATCAGTTCCGAGCCTGCTTCATTTGTTCAGAGTCATTTGACTCCATAACATGCTTCTAAGCCCACTAGTCAACTTTTCATCGCCGTGTTCTAGATAACTGCGCCTATCTAAAATAAGATATCGCTTTTATTTTCACAAACTCCCATCCAGGATCAAATTCTTCACCTGACAATAATGTGGCGTCTCATCAGGCTGGCTTGAACTTTGCGAAATTACATGTCTTCCATTTTTCCTCTAGCACCATCATGACTAGTCTTACGGCTGTCCAAATAGTTCGGATGAATCCCTAACTAAAAATGGTGAAATAATCGAATTCAGCATTAACTTGATCAAAGGCCTTGCTCAAGATCTAATTTCAGACCCCGAATGCAGTAAGTGTTCCTAAAATCCACGCCGTAATTGCCGATCAGAGAACGAATGAAGGAAGGGCTCCCCCGGCAAGTTTAGTGCATGTGCTAGTGGGATTTCGACTGTTCAACGGTAGCTAGCCTCTTACATGGTGACGGGAGTGGTGGAGAATAGACCCTGACGCGACCAGATGATCACTGAGCAGTATAGACTACCCTATAGACCACTTCCTATCTGGTTGGGGAAAGTGATTCGCACTCAATATGATATCACAATTTAGTTACATCTGGATGATGGGAAAAGGATAAATTCCAATATCACGTCCCTGAATAATAAATGAAAAATGACATAAAATGAGTCCACCACCTAATTTTGATTCTCAGCTCACATGGCGTTACCTTCAACAATCAATCCACCAGCGATTTTACGTCACCACAATCATCCGCACAAAAGCTTTGACCCTTCACTTTCCGCACCCAGGAATATACTGTAGCCATTGGTCCGAACGCAACTTTGACCTTTTGGGGTGAATAGTCGCGACAAATTATTGCCGTAGTTCGGCAGGGGCAAATTACGGGGACGCTATCACAAGCCACCCCAGAGCACTCAGTCCACGCTAGAAGCCGTTTAGCGCAGCGGTTCTCTGTTGAAATTTGTTTCCTGGCAGCGGTGCATCCGATGATCTGATCGAATGTGCGCGATTCGCGAAATGCGAAGGACGGGCTATCTCTGCGCACCATGCTTCTTGTGTGAATGTACCGAGCCAACACGCACGGCAATTACACAGGCCCGTAGGCAGCGGGCTGGATGCTGTAGGTCCATTCGCTGCAGGTAGAGCTTGAGCGAGAGAGAGCCAGAGCCGGCGCATTGGGCTTTGGCTGTGTTTTGAAGGTGCATGCGGGCATGCATGCATAAGAAACTTGGACACAAGACGCGAACCAGTTGAACCCAGGGCGCTTGAGAAATGAATCTGCAACAGCCCTCCCTGTCCTGGCGTCGATCCGTTAATCACCCTTATTGATCGGTGGGGCCGAGCCCAGCGCAGAGGCGCGGTGCTGGATGAGACGGCGCGCTGACCGTCTCCAGAGCCGTGTTCCTATGCCATTACTCCGGAACCAATCGAGGATGCTCGTCTTGAAGGCTTTTTAGGAACATAGGTTTGCGTGCCAACCCGTAGTTTGCCTTGCCATGGTAGATCTATTTGCGCCAAAGGTCATTCAATGGAACGCAAGCTTGTTGAGCAGCTCCGTGTGCGGTCGTGGCAGTAGGTGTACCCCGTGTTGCCATGTAAATAGCTGAACAAAACTTTAAAGCCCTGAAGGCTTCTTGCAGTCGGCGCTTCTCAATTGTTTTGGCCGAAGCAATGCCGTGCGGCGTGCCCCAGACGGAGAAAAAAACATCAGAGGTTAAAGAGCAGAGAGACGGAAACGACCAGCATCAAAGCGCTGAGCCCCAAGTTGCACCCTGGCAAGGCCCCCATGATGGCACTTGGTTGCCCCAAACGTCACACTAAAATGTCACAGCGTCCTCTCCGGCGCCTCCGTTGAATTAATTGATGCACCCTCAAAGTGCGTACCTGTGCATGCACTTTACACGTTCTTCTCTCAGCTGCCCTCATTACTTATATCTACGTGCTCGTGTATCCCGCCATGAAGGTATTCTCATCAGCAACCATCCCTTTCAATCCAACTGTTTGTCATTCTTTCATACACTCGATTTCGGAACCTGGCTGAGCCTTGAAGGTCGCCGCGTTCAGTTGTTCCACCAACTCTCTCACTTACTTCAGTCACTTCCCACACAGCTTCATTTCGCGTAATCATTTCATCATGTCCATCGACAAGCAAAAAAAGGAGTCCTCTTGGGGCTCGTTTCTCCGAACCTTTTGCTGTATGCCTGCGGCTTCTGGCAGCACGGAGGTCACCCACGAGTCTGCGCCGTCTGCTGGCAGCCACAACGACTCGGACCTGCGCACGGTCGTCGAAGAAAAGCCTGAACGCGCAGCAGTTGTCTACGACGAACCCCCGCAACAATTGCGCCCGTCGACTGCGCCGGAAGCGGGTTCCGCCACACAGCCCGGAACTCTGGACCTGGCCGACAAAATGGCTGAATGGGAGCTTGTCTCGCTTCCCGTGCCCGAGTCACCCGCGGTCGTAAAAAAAGGTCACAGAAGATGGTCATCTGCTTTGCACCTGATGACCTTTGAACATGAACGGAGGTTTACGTCACGAGGCTTCCACTTTCCTCGCAAAAGAGCCTCAAAGGTCAAAAGTCGCTCTCCTTCTGTCATTCAGGGCAATGACAGTCGCCCCCGGGCCAGTTCCTCACCGGATGAGATGGCTAGACACAAGGCTGAAATTGCCAATATCACCAGGACAGCCATGCTGCAGGGAGATTCCGACAGCACTGTCCAAGGGGAGAACGAAGCCTGCGATAGTTCGCCGTTTGGTCTGACAAGACCAATGCGCCATGCGCCCCCGCGCCCGCATACGCCCCCATTTCCACCACCAAGAGTGTCAATGGTGCCGCTTCCACCCCCTCTGCCTGCTACATTGAGGTCAACAACCAAGAAGAGAAAGTCCCTCACCCAGGTATCCAACTGGCTCAGCCGTTCAACGGAGCCGGTGCCTCAAGTCCCCGACATGATGACGGTGAAGGACATGATCAACCAATGCTTTTCGCAGGCCGATCCGCATTGTCGCCGTTTCAGCAACGGCTCCACCACCACAGTCAATACCTGGAACACAGAAGACAGCCGTACCATTCTCTCTGCTTGGTCCCATGACAGTATGGAGGTGACCAAGGGAGAGGAGTACCTCTACCCTCGAAAGTTTAGCACCTGCGGAGTTAAACGACCTTCCCCTCTGGCCAACGTTGGGGTTGCTGTCTAACCATTAAAATCGTGCTTTTTTTTTTTGTTGCAATACTTCATTCTGTTTCTATATTATCCAATTTCTTCTCTTTGTATTCCTTTGAAATTTTTAGGGAAGGCGTTTAAGGAGTCCATTTGGACATAACGGTACCAATATACCATGTACGACATGGCTGACGACTATGTAAACTAGTTTAGACAGATGATGGACTTCGGCTCAATGCCATGATGATAGATATGTTTATAGACAGAATCCATAATGAATCCTCATACTATTCCTTTAAAGCACCCCAGACTTATCATTTTGCATTTTTCGATGTAGAGTGACTTGTTGAGTTAATGAAATGACATTTTAATTGTGTGGACTCTGACTCCGCCATACCCTTTTTGCATTGTAATTGCCCTTTCAAAAAGAATTGAGCCCGCAATAATGAATTCAAAATGTCCGGGAACTCAGTGTCACGCTTGATTGTTGTTCCTGATACCAATGGCTCACAGGCCCTTTTCTCCCTTGCCTTATTCATGTGGTTCAGTTTGGTCGAGTAAAACTGGGCGGCCACGCTGAACATTATTCAGGTGTCGATGCAGACTATGGTTAGGCATGATGCCTCGTCAGAAGTGAATCTAGACATACCTACTTGAAGTATTATAAGGCTAATTTTGCTGCTATACTGGGATGGGACACACAAGCGAATCTGGACAGCTATAAGGCGGAGTGGTGATGGCCGTTCTATCGGTTGGTTTGCGATTGTGAGGCGATTGTAATGGGTAAAAAGCCATTCTCCACAGCCCAGGGACTTCGTATGCCTTCCAAGCCAAGTAGCTTAGGGATAATGGCTTCGCTATTAGGATTTTACATGTAGTAAAGCATCTAAGAGGTCGAAAAGGCCCCTTATGTCAATGTTTTTAACTTGACGTATGTGAATGGAGGAGCTGCGAGATGGTACCAGTGACAATATGCCATTATCTGTGTGAAGGTAGCGGGGCTGGAGCAGTCTTCCGAGAGGGGCTGGCAGGACACATTCTGTTTTTGGGGCACGGTTTTGGGCTTGATTGAAATCTTCGGTATATCGCATCTCCAAGACCTGATTCATCTCTCCCAAAGTAAACGGCGGTCTTGATGGTGTTCATCGTGGCCATTATATCAAAATGATTTTTGTCGCATGCCACTCGTCCAAGAAGGTTCTATTATCAGACATAGGTAGAGATTTCGACATGGCAGGTGTGCTAGCCTGTGGCTGCGGTTTCACACAACTTTTTGGACGAGAGGTGGACGATGGCGCCGTGGGGTTCCGACCACGATGTCACCTGTGCTGATATTGCTCTCCTTATTTGGTGCACCGCTACCAATACCGATCTTTAAACAAATTCTGATATTCAAAAAAGTACACAGCATATATAGAGCAACACTTGTTGCAGAGGCGACCCCAAACTCGCCGCCAAGCAAGTCAGTTATCACTATGTTACGATGGCCAATCCTTCCCAGCGCATAATCATTACTATGATATGCCAAAGCATATTCTGGTCGCTCGCGTTCTTCATAGAGATAAGGCTGTATAGCCATGTAATTTACGCTTATTGCGCAGATCCGCCCGATGCGGTACTCGTTGTTCGCTCCCTGTACAAGATTTTCGGCTCGTAAGGCACTTTGACCAACGGTATCTGTCTTCGCCCTTTCTTGCATGGACCTCATACCAAAGCAGCCCTTCGCTTCAATATTGGTGAGATTTTTGCCGTTAGTCCAAATTAGTTCCAAGGCTTGGTAAGTACAATCTGGTTTGGATGGCTTCAGAGTTCTTGGGGTTGGCAGGTTAGACGTTGAGCAGACCGGGCGACCGCCACATGAGCGCTTGGCACAGCCTCCACTGAACAGGGTTGCGATGAAAGATAAATCTCCACTCAATAGATTTGTGACACAGTGGGCTGTTGCGGGGGTCAGTGAAGATCATCATGTTGTGGTAACGTGCACAGTGATATTTAGCGCTGCTCCACTCACGCTTGCTCCTGGTCACGCTGGTACTCATCGGTGAGGTCAACAGAATGTAAGACAGAATAAAACTAACAATCTTTATTAAGCGCTATTCCTGTGCAGTCTAACTTTTGTTGATATCCCATAGCGTATGATTGAGGCATTTGCTATGAAAGATTAGGAAAGAAAAAAAAATTGGCGCAGACGGGATAATCGGAATTCTTACTCACTCACCTTGTAGATAACAAATTTCGACGTCTGATGAAATTTCACAAAAAGAAATTTAATTAATTTTAGGTAGGAAGCAAGTATACTAGGTCACAGATCATTGTTTTAATTGGTCTTTCATTTGAATTTGATTTCAGCTTGACGTAGGTTACGGCTCCACAAATCACCTCTGGTTTGATGCTTCAATTAATATTGGAAACTTTTATCAAAATGACTGCAACTCATCTCTCTCTTGACTAGTGCGGTAACATACGATAAATTCGTTGGTCAAACATTTATCGTGTGACATAATGCGTGATGCGCCCTTTTCCCGCGAACGGTTATGTTAACTTTTTCTCTTCGATGGTGTTTTCTAAGCAGCTGAACACTTTGTATATTAATTAAGCCGGATGCAAAATTATTAAGGAAATACTCTTAATTATCAGGCAATTTGATTTCACATCTCGGAAAAATGTGAAAAATTGAAATCACACGACGCTCAAGCTTGTTGGATATTTACCTACTGCAGGATTTTGCGGGTTGTTCAAGCAAGACCCATTGTGCTGGATTGTATATTGTCTATGTAGTTCACATATAGTAAGTGATAGTGACCCAGCCTGATTTTGCGAATCAATTGTTTTTCGGCTCTGCTTGCTCCCCACAGCCAACAGGCAGCCTGAATAATCTGTTCGGCTGAGGTAACGTGACCCGGTTGTGGGGGAATTTTTTTTTTCGGCTGAGGCTGTGTGTTGCAGCCTCGTCAGCCAGCCGCGTAATATACGGTTGCATGATGCATTAGGCACATTATTGGTCGACACGAGAAAAAAACACGCTAGATTACTAAGTGTAACACAACCCATGTGGCGCTTTCCTATTGGCGTAGCGGGTGACGAAATCCAGCAGACTCTGCGTTTCCGTTGTTGTTGGGTCGTAGCTCCGGGCCAAATCTCAAATTCCAATCACCAAATTCCCGAACATTTCATGGCGCGACTCGGCCCGGTTAAGCCATGCAAACTTTAAAGGGCAAAGAATCCACCGAAGCCTGCATCGAGAGATGGAGACAAGACGTGCCTGGAGCATCCTTGCCTGATGACCTTGGCCTCGCTGCGCGAGTCTATCTGGCCTGCTCTGAGCTCTACCAGCGAATCTTAGACAGGCTGAAGGACCGCACGGACATAGACCAGCCTGTTTACTATAAGATACAGCGCACCTTCAACACTCTCGTACTCTGGGCCACATCCTACGAGGCTTCCAATGGAACTCTTGACGAGGTGCTCCTCAGGTCACCAGAGCTTCGCACGCTAACGCTAAACTTTTTGACTAGCATAGGCCGTATTCTTGCACAACGTAGACTCCCATACATCCTGTTGCATGTTTCACAGGCTAATAGGACTCCTAGGACTGGTTCAAGTGAGTGGTGTCCGGCCAGATCAAGACATTTCGTTTCTATCCAGCAGCATCCACGAACTGGTGCATGAATGGTTTAAGCAGCTCCTCAACCACGGCTACAGTCCCAACACAGACCAGGATGACAACTCAATATTCCCCGAGGACACGTTGGAGAGGATTGCGACAACCCTGCATACCAAGGTGGACTGTCTGATTGACCTGGGACCTCTCATCGATAGTTTGATACAGCACCACCGGAATCACAAATCCAAAACGGCTAATGCTGGCTCTCAACTCCGAGGAGAACGAACGCATAGGGAAGGACCCCTAGTATTCTCCGAGGAAGCGAAGATCCACTGCAAGGTAATAAGAGACCAGTTTCCGAAGCTTCCTCAATACCTGGTGGAACGTCTGGGGCGAGCCAACGCGCGACGGGCTATCCTGATTCAGAAGCGTCGATTGGAGCAGACCGAAAACACGCCCACGGAAAAAATCAACAATCTAGTCCTTTCCCCCACCGGCTCTAGGTTCCCTGACTTGAAAAGGCCCCGTGCAAGTTCTTCGGGTTCGGCATATGGCTCCATGGTGTCAACGCGGAGCAGGGGTAATGGTAGCGTCTCAAGCCCCCCCAGCCGCTCATCACTCGGTACGTCACAATTGAGCTTTGACCATGGGGACGTGCGTATTCCTCCGCTACCAAAAGGGGCAAGCGAGGGAAGACCAATCGATTGCCCGACGTGTTCCATGAGGGTTTTGGGGGTAACTGACAAGTCGGCCTGGAGGTAAGCTTCTCACCCACGCGCTCAACATTTTTGTATCTTAACGAATGGAATTTAGGACGCACATTTACGAGGATATTCTTCCGTACGTGTGCACCATTGAGGGTTGCCACCAGGACAACCTTCTCTTCCACTCATCCTCCGACTGGGTAAAACACGAGGATACGCATGGGTCTCGGATAAACCTTTGCCCGTTCTGCGCAAGCCCAACCTCAGGCGGCAAAACAGGATATTACCATCACTTGTCTCGCCATCTCGAGACTATATCCATAGCAGTCATCCCCCGAGCTTGCAACGGCTCGGATGGTGATGCTAAAACTGAAGAAACAACCTCCACGTCAAGCGATGTGCCCAGTCGTTCAATGGCGCCCTCATCGTGGACCCCAATAAATCGAGTTCGCCACGATGGGCTCTACCGCCTATCGAATCAAAAACATGGCCGCGACAGTCGCCTCGCATCAGAAAACACACAGAGTAAGAGCGATGTACCCCGCTCGTCTCAGGCCCCTCACTTCAAGCCTATTGCGAGTAAACAGGAAGATCCCGACACCAGCAACAGGCCATTCAAGTCACTGAAGCGCACAGACGATGGGAATGAGATGAAGCTCTCATCGGCCAAGAGCCGCCCTCTGAGTATTGCATCGCTCCTGACCACTGATGAAAGCCCAGAGCCTTCTGATCTCCCCCGGAAAAGGTTGCAGACAGAAGACAGTCGTGAGCACAAGCACGCACCACACTCAAGCTCAGAAGGTCATCATCTCCGGCACACTGCCCAGGACTCCACTCGCCAGGCCGAACAGGGTCCTACGGAGCCCATCTTGTTCAAGATTGAGCCACCCGTCACCGCGCGCCGTGGTCGTGGTCGCCCAAAACGCAAACCTCCGGTCCCTCAACCACCGAGGGAGACTAGGCCAGCTCCGTACAACCCCAGTCGCAGGCTCCCCTCCACTACTTCCAACTTCAGTTACTGTCCTGAATGCTCCTGGACAGGGTTTAAGGACGCGGCATCTCTTGAAAAGCACATGAAGACCCAGCACAAACGACCCTTCATCTGCGTCTTCCACTTCGCTGGCTGCGGTGAGACGTATGCTAGCAAGAACGAGTGGAAGCGCCATGTCGCTGCCCAGCATCTGAACCTCAACTTTTGGCTTTGTACAAAGGGCCAGTGCGGACGGGACGTCGACACAGGGAACAAAAGTGAGGGCGGTCCTCCGCCTACTCATGGTCGGCCTTTCAAGCGCAAGGATCTCTTCACTCAGCACATTCGCCGCATGCATCTTCCTAATCCCGTCCTGGTTGGAACCTCAACCGACTCCGCGCAGGAAGCCATGGTTAAGGACATGCAGGATGAGGCCTTCCAGAAGAGGTGTGAGACGCCTCGCTACATGAGGTGCCCCGCCAAAAACTGCACACGGGATTTTCACGGCGGCAATGTCTGGGATGAGCGGATGGAGCACGTTGCGTGCCACCTTGAGGCCGCCGCCAACGAAACCGAGCCCCCTGTCGAGTTTGGGGGTCCAGGCGACGAGGCCTTGACTGAATGGGCATCCAGCAAGGCCGTCAATGTCATCCGCAAAACGCCACTGGGATGGGAGCTGTGCAAGCCTCTTCGGAGCGTCAAAGTAGTCTTGGGAAATTTCCCCAGCTATACAGATGCAACAGCCGATGAAGAATAATGTTATGTTTATGATGCAACGGCGTTTTGATTTGTAGTCTCTTTGTTCATGGTCTGTTTTTTTGTGGCTCTGGGGTGTGTTTTTGTTTTTTCGGAGGGAAATAAAGAGCGTGATGATAACGGAACTTCTCACTTTTTTTTCGACTGGCATTGGCCATGTTGTGAGAGTATTTATGAGAGCCCCGTGCGGCAAAAGGACAAAAAAAAGCAGGCAGCAGATAGTGAGTATTTAATTGGGTCATAAATAAACATATATATATATAAACACAGCCTTGTCCGATAAAGTGATTTAATTGCAAACCGATAAGGTTTAAGGCTCGGACCGATTGCCCCTCTCCTCAGGTCCCACCAGGCTGCGAGTCGTGGTACCAACAACGTTCAGAATTCATGATGCCACGTGCGCTGAAGTTTAACACTATTTTCGACATCCGGTGAGTGCATCGGAGTAGTGACACGTTGAAAACCAGAATCTGAAAACTCTCATCATTGCAAACAACGCAAGAGTTTTTGAACTGCCCTCAATGATGAAGGAATATAACATCACTGCCGCGCCACAATAAACCCTTCCTGCAACTAGGCCCTAACAACCACCAACAGAATTCTCCATTATCAATCAAGTCATATCCGGAAGGTTTGTTGTTGGCTGGCCATGCGAGGGAGATCAGGTACTCGCGCAGCGTCGAGTCCATGACAGCTCACTAATTCGTGATCTGATATGTTCTCGTGCTACGAGGCACAAAACGACGAACCGAGAGCCTGGTCTACGGATCCGAGCTTCTCACCTAAAGGATATCTGCGCACTATCTACACAGGGTGATGTATGTCAAGCCCAACAGTGAAACAGAGGTTTTGGGGTAGCACTGCATTCTGTTCAACCAAGGGTAATATGACTGGACTGAGAAAGCTTGCTGATCGATCACTGAATGGCTCGCTGTCGGTCGCCAACGATCATCACTCGAGCATTAGTGTGCATGGATGTGGTGTAACACCCTGCACATCATGTTGTAGCTTCATCGGGATAAGATTTACAGTGGCTTAGGAACCCGCTCGCATTTCAGCATGGAACAATGCGAGAAAGAGCAAGCCAAGGCAGGACCCGATGCCACTAGGCAATGATGGTCACACACAACACGCACTGACAACCATCCAATTCCGCAGTGGGGCGAAAGAGATGTGCAACCCCATGTGCAATCTAGCGTCACCGATGTCAAAACGTAGCGGCAGATTGGGTCACAACAGCGACGCAAGTATCCATTACTATAGTTTTCCCGATACTCGAGCATGCGTCCAAATTAGTCGTTTTATTGCTTAGAACAATATAGAAAGATTTCTCGCTTTGGCAGAACACTCGCTCGACTCGAGTAGTCAAAGTCCGATATTCTCATTCAGGACGACTTTTGGGCGCTTACAAGTAGCTGCCTTTTTAATCTCCTTCTTCTTACTTATTAGAAGAATAATCTGTTCATGAGATCACCAAACTTCCTTCAAACACCTTTGAATCGACTTCTACACAGGAAGAATAATTGGTTTGGACAAAGGATGCTTACTGTGTGTGAGACAAGCATCATTTTGCAACAACGGCTTCCATCCTTTAAGTGTATGGTCAGTTATCAAATTCTCTTTGGAAGAATAAACATTTATCCTAAGTCCCGCGGTAGGCGCAGCCCTCGCGATGTCTCGACCCCATACAATCAAATAATTAGGTGTGGTTAGGTAGCCCTCGTGCGTAATGAATCTCATCGTTCCCAACCAAGAAACAATTTCCTTTTAGCTATAAATTACTCCTATATCATTTTATCTAAGGAATCAAGCAACAGGTCAGCTTGAGTGGTCTCACATCCGATGACTTGGAAGTTTGCCATTCCTCAACTCGAAAGCAACACAATACCTCAGTATTCTACAGCAGAGTCAAGGATAGAATTTCTGTATATTAGATTCTCACATTATACTTCTTAGCTTGGATTCAGGTGAACCAGAGTCCAGTGTAAAAAATACCATAAACTGAATGTGAAAGTGCAACTAACCGAGTCAAATGCTATCCGAGCACACAAGGGACACCCCCATACGTCAAAAGGCTTGCATTTGAACTACCAAATGTACAGACGGTATAGACTTGTAAAAGTTTACAGGCATGGTAGAAGACTCGATTGTAGCATTTCGTTCATACTGAAGCCATCCTTCAAATAAATCATTTTCATGACTTCAAGTCGTCTATCTTCGCACCTGATTATTAGACATCCAAAAAAATCCGAGACTTTTTTCTTTTTCCTTTTTGTTATATTGGCTAATTCTTGAGCATCCAAAGATTTAGATGGCCGGTTGGGAGCAACCAAGTACGGCCGGTTCATCTAAGCACACCAGTTATACCTGATTTCACCCATCGCCACCCAATCCACCAGACAGAGCACTTCGAGGTCAGGGACGCCTATACACCGTAAATACGGAAAGCTTTTCCCCTGAGTTCTTCTTTAGTGCCATTATTGATCTTGTGGGAACTGGAGGTGAAGTTAGGACAAATACAACTGATTTTTAAAGATCACTTCAGTCCAACGTTCGACCACGAGAATTTATCGTGCCAGACCAAAATCTAGCAACAGTAACTAATTATAGGAGGTGACACTTGTGTAATGCTGGAGGAGCATTTCATTCGCATTAGATATCAAGATCTTTAACATGTGTGATCTTGAATAAGAGCTGAAGTCGGGATCATTGAGTAAGGGCTTTGATATCAGAGAGAGTGTTCCAAGACGTATATAAAGAGAAAAAGCGGATTGCCCACAAAAAGCTCTTGAGGCTTATGTCCTAACAAGAGATTACTTTTTAATACTATATAGCTCATTTTCCATTTCTACAGATCATCCTTGAACTTCATATTTTGTCTTCAGTCATTGTAAACCTCAGAAACGTGCAGTACTCATAATAATCCCAGAGGTTTAGATAAGTTCTTGTAAGACACTAAGACATGAGAATGACCTATTACTGTGGTTCTTCGATATTCTTAGCGCATAAATGAATAGGCACTATCGATTACTGAAGTTGGTTTACCAAGAAACCATAACAGGAAGATAATCGTGATTTTGGTACAAACGGGATTGAACTCAATAATTGAGATACAAGTTTCGAGTTCTTTTGAGAAGGAGAATAGTTTAATCTAGTTGTCCGTGGGACAATACGAGAGGGTTTGCTTGGATTTAATGATATCGTTTGTATGAATCTTGTACTTGCGTAGGTCGCTAGTCTGTTCTGCCATTCTTGAAGCAGCCGAGATGAGAATTTTACGACTCGTGCAGTACGGCTAACTGGGCTCCATACACTGGCTGTTATCCGTAACTGGAATGACGAATATTATGATTATTGACTCATCTCGTGGCTTGACTGGCTATTGGAGGTAGTGGGAGGTGCGGATCGTTACAGAGAACAACTTAATTCTTTCATTCATGGGCCGCTTTTTTGGTATTTAAATATTTAGAAAACGACCAAAATAACAGCTGCGAACCAGGTTGACATAGTGTCGGAGCTTGGAACGTGACATTGATACATGGGGCTAGGTTACTATGAATATATCAACGTCAAGGCAAAATATATACAGGAACCCCAAGCAACCTCTTTTCCCTGTATAACCAATCTCAACTTGGTAAAGTCAAATTTTGCACGTCCGTTTTGGCTACAGTTTCAAAAATGGATGCGTTATAGAGTATATGTTGCCAAGGGGTTAATTTTGTCTATGGGCCTATACTCTAATTAAGATAAGTGTCTAGTCAATGAAATGATATTCTATCATAAATGCCAGAAAATACTACTTTGGACATTATTCCACAGCCTTAACAAGTAATATACTACTGATTGTCGTTGACAAGTTCCTGGACTGTCGCCCTATCACTGACACAAGCTATACCCCCTTGATAGCTCCATCTCCAGGCCTGCATCCATAAACTATTTAAAGAAAATAACGCAAGTGTTCTATTTCTTGTACTTCCCTGCCTCTGCATGAAAAGTCTGCCGTGGCCCAGCTGAACCTCAACATTATGTGAGAGCATACTGAAGCGCTGCAAATGGTATAGCCTCGGCCATAATGAGCTCGCCATTAACTTATATTACACAAGTCCCATCTGGAATTGTCTAGAATCAGGATAGTAGGAACTGCAACTGAAATTTGAAGGTTGAGGTTGAAGATATGATATACTCTTCAGCATATGCCACAAGTCTACGCCAAAGACACTCTACGAGCTGTCAATGATGAAATAGCCCAGTACAAACACGATGAATTACGGGAGTAACTAGTGATTAATTTACTTGCAACTCAAAAGAAAAGGCTGTAGGCTAAACCGGGTGATCCAGGAACTAGCCCGCAAAGGTGGCATACAATTGGGTTTGAACAATAGGGTTAGTCGTGAAAGTCTTATCGCCCTGACCAAAAGAAACAATTACCTTAATATCCTCTTGCAAAACAAACATTTCACTTATGAATTGGAGATTAAGCTAGCCTCTCACTACTTAAAATGCTTCTTCTTGCCAAGACTGGTCAGCTGCAACACACGACATCCATCATCCGAGACCTCCGTCAACCATATCACGATGACCATCCAACTAAAAAGACCCAAAAGGAGTGATCTAACTGCCAAGATCAATGAATTAAAACAGCTTTCAGTACAAATATGTGTGCATTGCAATTAGGGAGTAACAATCTAGGGATCAGTGATCAAATTCAAGATTAAATGAAAGATAGAAATCTGCAATATGACAATAGAGCCTATCACAACCCACCTTTGCATTCAGCCATCATTTCATCCACATCTTGCCAGCGGATATTTGATCTTGTTTTCTTCAATCACTATCGTTTTTTTCCCCTTTAGATAGAACTAGTCTACCTCTCCCGTCTCCGCTAAAGCCAGCTCTCTCCTTTTCCTACTCAATAACCCCCTCAACGACGAAATGAATTTCAGGACGTCTGCAGCCGATTGCTTATCCCCTTTGTTTCTCTAACCGTGAACTTCTCGAGTGAGGTCTTTCTTCCAAGTCATGATGATTACACAAGACATAGAAGTTCCCTGTAATGAATAAACTAATTGATGTGATTGACGTTTTAGATGATGAGTTCAATGAGCGTTCGTCTTGGGTGATGAAAGCCGTGGATTGAGCCGACTGGTCTTGGCAAGGCAGAGGCATCTTAAATAGTAAGAAGCTAACCATATCTCCGATTCATAAGAGCAAAATTTTCTTTGAAAGAGGATATTAAGATATTTTTTCTGTTAGTTAGGGCCATAAGTCTTTTACAACTAACCCATTCGTATAACTCTAATTGTATGCCACCTTTGTGGCTTGGTTCCTGGATCACCCGGTTGAGCCTACAGCTTGTTTTTTATTCAGAAGCAAATGGATAAACCAAGAATCATAGCCACCGGCACCCAAGTGTCTCTAAAAATGGCTTGCGAATTTTGCACGAGTCTCTACTTGAGCTAGTGAAAACTACGGAAAATATTACCAGTTATGATTCCAGATGCATGTAGAAGCTCTTGATTCCATGAGGGATCTATCTGTGGCTCTTATGGCTTCCGCCGTTGCTAGCCGTTGGGAGCTGTTGCCCCTTCCATAAGGTTTGAATCTATTCGGGTTCCAACAGGCTAGGCCCTATTAGTAGATGATGTTAGCCGCTGCCGGTGGCCAGGTCCGTGGTTGTCGGGTGACCCTTCTACCACTGTAAGTGATTTGGGGCCCGAGGCAGGCTCGGTTGATCTGACCGTCACCAAGGAGGTCGGGCTAGGCTATTTAGGTCATCTATAGAGCGTGACAGAAAACACTGACGACCATTCTAATACAATCTCAGTAGCTATTGATCTCTAGAATACTAGCAATATCAAGGACGGATTTTCACAGAGCGAAGACGACCAATTTTTGTAAGAATATAAGGGGGTCTACCAGTCCACAAAAGAACAATCATCTTCTTTGTGACAATTTGGTATCGCAAGCCTCAAAATCGAAAACCTCTGCGCCTTTCGAACTGAATAGCCACTCATATCGACTCGCAACTGCATCACAGGATCCACATTGTATATTAACAAAGCATCGACTAAAATTTTATTTAGAAACTCAGTTGTCTTGCAAACAAGTGATATTCTACAGAGTATAGTTGTAGAAACCCCCAAAGGTCGGTTGATTAGTGTTCAGTCCACCCAATCTGCCCTTCACTTTCAAGTATACCTTCTCTCTTAAGAAGCGTCAATAAATATTGACATGGAGTCCAGAACCGTAAAATACGCGCGATTAGGCTCATACCTAGTATTAGATGGTGAGAAATAGAGTCCCCAAATATTTTTTAGAGTCTGAGGTATAGGTTTATCGATTGTAGTATTCAGGGTTGTCTCAGATGTATCGTGGGATATTTAGAAGAGCGATGGAACCAAATTTTGTAAAACCTTTACTCCAGTGCCTTGCTGTCTTCAACACACAATGATCAAAACTTGGATCGTCCGTGAAATTCTTTCTTCCTCCCTTCGTCATCAATAGTCGCATTGAACTTGGAATCTTTTTCAATCCTGAAATATCAACCCTTATTAACAAAAGTGCTTTCTAATCTCAAATATTATAAGTATTAACACCTCAAATTCCTTCTTATAGCGCGTCACGAAAGCTACATAATAACCACAACGCTTGCGATTACCGGTGCAGATTGCAGCCACTATAATTATTCTAGAGACCTGCCTCGAGAATACCTTCATACTAATAATAAACTAGACACTAATAGAAAACAGGTATTCTATCAAACTTCGCTGATGAGTTGGTTTGGTAAGCTGAGATACTCTCTTGGATTTTGAGTCTAGGATCCCCAATTTATAAATAAAGTAGTCCCCTATGCAGATGTATTATTGAAAGGCTTAGGAATATAGTCTTGGCGAAAGCCGACCTGGGCAAAGGAAATTGTTCACGGTTACACGATCGATAATTATAAGGGCATCAACCGAGAGTGGATGACGGCTTACCAATGAGCTACAGCAAAGCTTCTGTCTGACATAGCTCGTGTGATATGAAATGTAGATGCATTTTTTTTGGCTTATATAATTGGTATTTGACATCTTAATCTTTATCTATCAAGGTTTTACATTCCGTTTTATAAACCTTTTTCGGAAAGCCTCCATTCTGAGGCACTGACATGACACCAGCGGTTATTACATAGAATTATTGTTTTGGATTCTTTGAGATCTTTGACGAGTACTACTACTTGACATGGCCTAACCAACGAGAGAATCTGTTGCCTGGAGCTGACTCACCAGAGCCGTGTTCAGTCTCATGCTTCTTGAAGAACAGCCATTGGACTAGAACCTGCAAATATGTGAGGTGATAGTATCTAGCCCTGCGTATGTACAGATCTGTAATTTTGCGCTTTAGTTATAATTAGTTTCACAGGCGGTACGCAGACAGTGACCATCTTGGCGCTTTATTTCCTGGAGACTGACAACCTCACCACCCTTGAAGTTTTGATTCTTTTAGTCCGATGGGCTACTGGACGTAGTAGGAGGTGTGGATCCTTACACCAGCTTCTAAAATGTGACGTAATTCATCCCAAAAACCACGAGAGCATGGTTTGGGAGTTTAAGAACAAGTCAAGAATAGCAATGCCCATGATGACTGGTACGGATAACAGCCACTAAGAGACCTATACGTAATGTACGTCGAACCAAGCTGTAACAGCTGGTCGGTGTTGAAAGCCAAATCTGTTATACTCAACCGAAAACTCACTTCTATAAAAGCCATACAAATTTAGCTGACGGAGAAATGGGGTGATGTGGTCGTGGTTATCACGCTTGCTGTAAATAGTCAGAAGAGTTCAGGTAGAAGTATAGGTTCGGCATACAATAAAATGTTGATTATGAGGTCCGCTGAGGGAGATATTTCATGATCCGCGAATGCAGAGAGCTATGTCATAACACCTTGGATAGCTAGATCATCCAGCAGACTACATTGGCATTAGCTATGTACCAGAACCACGAGGGGCAGCAACCCCACGTGCAGAGCTTCCGCACAATTGGTGGCGCTGTTTTAATCTTGGGTGAATAGGCAAAGGGGCAGGCGGAGGTATATTTCTTTCGCGAATAGTTTGTTTAGCTATGAGGAGATTTCGGGTTTGTCGACTTGACAGCTGTTTGTGTCGCACGTTTTACATACATCTTGGCTCTCCAGCATTATGGTTGAGCGAACCAAGATGAGTATCGACGATTTGCTTTCAAGCTTCTAGTCAAAACTTGTCTCCGGGTTTCTGTTGTTGACCACTGAGACTCTGCGCAAATTTAAATAGAAAGATGTGTTAAGAGTGGGTGAATCAAATAATGATATTGATTACAAAGTATTCAAGGGGGTGTTTGGCGCTTAGAAGTACATGATAAGTAATATTGCAAACACCGGTCAGCAATGCGACCGGCCCTTCGGGGGGGAACGGTATGATGGGACTCCTTGGATCTAGTAATTGTTCATAACGACACGGCTACATCGTGCTCGTCAGCAGGAGGGAGAACAAATTTCTGTAAGACTTAGCGGCATCTCCATGCACCAGACCAGGTACCTCTGTCGTCAGCCATGTATTGAATTATATTTCCGGTACACACCAAGCTGGAAGAGTGATCTAGCAAAAACGAAGTCTCCAAATGATCGTGATGCCATCCAATTACATCCGTTGACAGCCAAGACTCGGCTAAACCGAACAACACGATTCAGAAACAGACGCACCAATAATACACGGTCCGGCGGCGCGGTGGTGGTCGGAAATGCCTCAACAAAAAAAGAAAGCACTTCTCAATCATGATCATAGTGTATAGGAACAGCCCGATGCGGGGGTCGAACCCGCAACCTTGAGATCGCGTACTCATAAGAGTCTCACGCTCTACCGATTGAGCTAACCGGGCGTGCTTCGCCCGGGCATCTGGCCCGTTGACGTTGGGAACGTGGTATGCAAAATCCATATATGAGGGGTTTATGCTCTAGTTCTTCTCGAGGTTAAGTGTAGTGGGTCTGTTGGCTTCGTGCCTGCTGACTGGGTTGTGGCGTGGTGTGGGGGCTGACAAGGGCTCACTACCATAATTTTAGGTACCGGCCCCACTGATCTGACTCAACGCAAACAAAGGTAGGTTGTGCTTGAATGAGCCCGCCACAACATGCCCTTGAACGTCGAAGACGAAGAATGAAGACGATCGTTCTAGTGACACTTCTCTTCTCCTTCAGATTTGATCAATTAGCCCGATAGCTTGCGAGTGGCTTACGCCTATCGCAGCCAATAGATTTATATCTCCGACGAAATTAATCAGAACTCAAATGATGCTATTTAAATTCGGTTTACAAGTATTGCAAGACCACTACACGGCATGATGAGATATGAATCAGGCAGTAAAAAGGTTATATATGATCCCTAAAAACTAGTTGCATTCTTAAAAAATCAGATGCGCTTTCACCAAGTGTAAGAGCTCTATTTAACTCAGCGCCGCGAATTTCACTAATCACTCGCCAGTCGCCATATACCATCAGCTTTGGTTTGGGGCTTTTCAATGCAGGACCATGTCCTGGACTATCAACAAAATAATCAACATGTGCACTAGAATGACGTCAAAAAACATGGTGTTTTCATGAGCTTTCAGTTTGCCACAGTCTCAAATCCATTTACTCGAGGAAAACTGAAGTATCGGACGAGCCGGGCTTCCGAGATTTGGTCCCTTGTGCCGAATAGCCGTATTTATGCGCGATGCTGACGTTTCAGCCAGATTTTGATGTGATGGCTTGTTGCGCCACTATACGTTTTAAATGCTGTATGACATCACCAGTCAATCATCGATACGCAGTGTACTATTTTACTCTCGGAAACAACGGATGATAAAATGCAGTTCTTAGAACGAAGAACATTATACTTAAAGGCTTTGTCAAGAAGCTGCAGTGATACCTTTTTATTCTTTTGGGAAATCCTTCATCTGATCAAACCGCAATATTATAAGAACACTCACACAATAAACGACACACTCAATACCCAAGATGGTTCACCAACATGGCGAGGAACATGATATTCCCAAGGAGCACCGAGTCCACATGTCAGCTGTTCTATAATCCTTTGCGGCAACAGCCAGACTGATGGAAAAAAAAATTAGGCACGGCGCCTGGCTCCCAGCGGACCACCGCGTACACCGAGAATGGCTAAACCAGCAAGTGGACCACGTCTCCAAACACGGGCGCAAAGAGTTGGCCCCAATACTTCAAGAGTTCAAGGAACTCATTGAGGGCAACTCTCGCATTTACATGTATTTCACGTCAATGTTTGATGAAATTCCTCGCAAGCCACCGTACAACAAGGACCTTTTGGGCAAGCACCCAATCCGGGACTACAAACATATGTTGGCTGTTCTCAACCACATCATCACTCGAGCACCTGAGTGGACGGATGCTGCGTTCGGAGTGGGAATCGTCGGTGTACCAATGTGCGGTGTATTTGACTATACGATGGGAACACCGAGGTGAGTTTTACCAATCATTTCTCAATTTGACTGTGGAATTGACGGGTATTGGGCAGTGGGCATGCGGCTTTCCTTGATCCCGATGTGAACAAAATGTTGAAGAAGGTGCTCAATGAATGGGGCAAGTTCTTGCAGGTAAGCTATACTGAAAGAGGAATACAGTATGAAGAGATAACCGTGACTTACACTCGTCATTAGACACCTGAATCAGCAGTCGTCTTAGAAAACCACAATGAGGGATGGTTTGGAGAACATGCGACAAAGGATGTCATGCAAGTCGCGAATGCACCCCTGAAAACCAAGCACAAATTTGAAGATATGTTTGTTTGCGATCCGTCGGCAAAATACTACGGTTACAAGTCCTGGGATGGTAAGACATGCCCTCCTACTCGTTGCCAGCGCGAAAGAAATGCTCACAAACGATGGAAGACTTCTTTACCCGGCGTGTCCACGATGCAGCCCGCCCTATCGCATCGCCAAATGACGATAACGTAATTGCCAATGCATGCGAGTCCAAAGTTTATAATGTGTCTCGGAACGCCGCCTTGCGTGAGAAATTCTGGATCAAGGGACAACCCTACTCCGTGCTGGACATGTTGGCCAACGATCCTCTGGCAGAGCAGTTTAATGGGGCGACGATTTACCAGGCATTTCTTTCAGCTTTGTCGTACCATCGCTGGCACGCCCCTGTTTCGGGAAAGGTTGTGCGTGCGTTCGTGCAGGATGGCACATATTTTAGTGAGCCTCTATCAGAGGCAATTGATGATGAGGGACATACGCACATTAACATTCAAGGAATAAAGATAGCGCAAGGATATCTCACTGCGTTGGCAACGCGCGCGGTCATATTCATTGAGGCGGACAACAAGGATATTGGGCTGATGGCATTTATTGGCGTAGGGATGGATGAGGTGAGCACTTGTGAAATCACAGTAAGAGAAGGTCAAAGTATCAAGAAAGGGGATGAGTTGGGCATGTTCCACTTCGGGGGCTCATCGCACTGCTTGCTATTTAGGAACTCGGTAAATGTAGAGGGGTTCCCTAACGTTGACAGGGAGGAGAACATTCCAGTTCGAAGCAAGATTGCATTTGTATGAAAGCTAGTATAAAAAGCGGATTTAGGGCGTGATTGACGGCGAGTGTTAGGGAGTGATCGGTTGTGAGGGTTATACTAATCCTGGAATTGAAGAGTTGTTGAAATGGTAATTGATTATGATATCTGTTATAACCCATGCTAGAGTAGAGCAGTTATAATAAGCAAAATACTTATATTACTTTTACTTAATTTTAAGCTATTTTGTTATGATTATTAAAATAGATTTGTATTTATGTTTTAAATGAATGATAATTAATTAAAATAAATAATATAAAATAATAATTATAATTTTTTTTATAATTTATTTTATAAATAAATTAAAGAATATAAAAAAGAATATTATTTTTTTTTAAAGATTTTTAAAAAAAATAAATTAAAAGAATATTCTAAATTATATTTTAATTATAATTTTATTTAGCTAAAAATATTGAGTTTTTTTTCTATTTATTAGATATTCCTTTTTTTATTTTTTATATCTAATTATTTATAGCTATAATTATTCTTACTAAATTATTTAATTATAATTCTATTTCTTTATTTTTTATTTTTTAAAAATCTTAAAAAAGTCTATAATTATTCTTACTAAATTATTTAATTATAATTCTATTTCTTTATTTTTTATTTTTTAAAAATCTTAAAAAAGTCTATTAAAATTTAATATTAAAAATTATTTATTTAATTTAATTTATTTAATTTAATTTATTTATTTTATATAATAATATTTTAGTATAATATTTTAAATAAAATAATAAAAATCTTATAATAAATAATAATAATATTTTTATAAAAAAATAAAAATATAATATTTATAATATTAAATTATAAATTTTTTTTAAGAAAAGTTTATAGAGAATTATTATTAAAAAAAACTAATAATATTATAAATTTTATAAATAAAATATTAAATAAAAAAAACTTTTTAAAATATTTAAAATTAATCTTTTTTCTAAAACTTAATAATAATTAATTATAATTTTAAAGTCTATTAAATAAAATAAATATAGTTAATATAATTAATAAAAAATCTTAAAATTAATTTATAAATAATAAATATATAAAAGTTTTTAAAATATAAATAAAAGATTTATTTATTAGAATATTAATAAATATCTTATAATATATTATTTTAATACTAATTTCTTTTAGTAGAAATTAAATTAGTATTATATTTATTAAAATCTGATTTATTATTATTAATAAAATCTTTTAGTTTAATAAAGTTAATAAGATTTTTAATTAAAAAATAGAATTATAATACTTAGATTAAGGAATTTATTTTTAGATTAAGATTATATTAATAATTTAATATAAAAGGATTATAAAAAGAATAATAAGGTTTATTATTAATATTGTTAATTTAAATAAACTTAAAGTTAAGAACTAAAAATTTAAGTCTATAAAAGATCTTAAAAGAATTAATAATATTAGACTTTTTTATTTATATATTAACTTAATTTATTAACTTTATTAATATCTTTAATATTTATTTTTAAATAAATAATAGTATTTAATTAGTATAATTTAATTTAAATATTAGTATAAAATATAAAGATTTTCTTTTTTTAATGGACTTTTTATTTTTTAAAAAGAGTTTAATTTTGAATTAAAAAATAAGATTATTTTAATAATTATATATTTTATTTTATTTTATAATTATAAGTATAATCTAAGATCTTAGTAATAATATTAAATAAAGCTTTTTTAATTAATAATTATATTTATTAATTAAAATAAATACTTATTATAAATAATTAATTATATTAAATATAATATTTTAATATATTCTAATTAATTAATTCCAAAATCTAATTACTTAAATATATATTATAAGTATCTTTTACTTATAATCTAAATCTTTTTTTTAAAAAAAAAACTAACTTTATTTTATTAATAAAAACTACTTTAATAAATATTAAAAAAAAGATTAAAGATTTTAATTTTAATATATAATTAGAGCTTATTAATTATAAATTCTAGAAATTCTGATATAATTCTTTTAATTCTAAAAAATATAAATTTATTAAATAATAATAAAAGGTATATAATAATATTATTTATCTTTATAATACTAATATAAAAAGACTAAATAAAGATATAAGAAAGTAATAGAATTTTATCTAAAAACTTGAAAAAAAACTAATATAATAATTAATTAAAAGAAATTAAAAATAAAATAAAAATAATAATTAAGTATATTCTAAATTATATTTTAATTATAACTTTATTTAACTAATAATAATAACTTTTTTATAGTCCTTAAATATTCCTTTTTTCCCCTGTTTTCCATCTCTTATTCTAATTTTTTATAGTCTTATAAAATGTAAATATAGATTTTAAAATTAGCTATTATATCTTTTTAATTTTATTTTATTTTAAAATCTTTATTAAGATTTATTTTTATTATTATTTCATCTTAATAATAATCTTAATAATATTTTTATTATTTAATAAAACTAAAATTATTATTATAATATCTTTTTTTTAGTAATTTATATTTTTATAATATTAATCTAATTTTTAGAAATATAAGAAGGAAATCTAATTATATATTTAATTACAATTAGAAGTATATTTTAATTTTTTTTATTTTTTTTATTTTACCTTTACATAATTCTAAGCATCCAGCAAGTTTAACGGCCAATACAACAAATAAAGCTTGCAAATGCAAACCTAAAACAAGCAAGTTACCAGGCATTGTGATAGCCTAGAAATGCCCTCTCAAAAACCTTGATAGAAAAAGTCTATTAGAGCCGAGTATTAAAATGCGTTCCCTGCCCCAAGTCAAACCATTCAGTTCAATCCATCCAGTTCAATCCATCCATCATTACTGGATGCAGCGGATAAAATCAACGCAGCCAATGGAAAATATTAGGGCGGATTTATAGATGGTAATGGGTGGGAGTTTTTGGGACATAGACAAAAGGTTCATCTATCAGGATATTAATAGACATCTCATAACACACCACTTTAATACTAACTTTCCCCGGCGGGGAAGAAGTATATTTTAAAATACGTCTTATTAGCTTTTATATATAATATATTTTTAATTTATAACTTAATATTAGCTATATCATAATTATAACTAAGAACTATAATAGTGATATATTTATAGTAATAGGCTGACCTAGTCTTAAGTAAGCTATCTTTATAAATAATATATTACTGGATTATATAATCTATTATTTCGTAAAATAAAAATGGAATATTATTTATATACTAGAATATATAAATCTAAAAAGAATATTATTTTATTATAATAAATTTATATTAAAGTTAGCTTTAAAGACTTTTTCCTTTATATTATCTTAAGGTTCTAGTAATCATTATAATTATTATATTATTAGATTTAAAACTATATATCTAGATAGCTTGTTTCTAGTTTTTTAATCTTAGTAGGACCCTATTTCTACTATTAGAATAGCCTCTATAAATTACTTAAAAAAATGATCAAGTATATAGAATTATAATAGTAATACTAACTGAATTAAGTCTAGTTATAAGCATCTAAAAGTATCTAGAAATAAAAGATTACCTAATATAATTAATAAGTTAAAAAAATATTTAATATAAATATATATATTATAATTAAAACATTATAATTTATTATTATTTAATATTTAAGGTAATTTTAATAATATTTTTTATCATTTAATAAAAATAAAATAATTATTATAATTATTGTATTATTAAATTTAAAATTACATATCTAAGTAATTTACTTTTTGACTTCTAATTATAGTGAAATCCTCTTTATTAATAAAATAGCTTTTATAAATTACTTTAAAATAATTTATAATAATAATTTTAATTTTATTAATTTTTGTTTTTTTTTTTAATTTTTAATTTTTAATTTTTATATCTTATATTTATATTTTTAATTTTTATAATTTTTAAATATTTCTTTTTATTTAAATATAATTTTATTTATTTAATAATATTAATAATTAATATAATATATAAATTTTATAAATATAAATTTAATATTAATAAATTATTAAATATTATAATAATTTTAATTAAATTAATTAATTTTAAAATATAAATTTTATTTAAAAGAAAAAGTTTTTAAAATAGATTTTTAATTAAAAAAATAAAAAAAGTTTTATAAGTAAATAATTTAATAAAATAAATAATTATAAATAGTTAATATATTATATATAATATTATATAAAAAAATTAAGTTTTATAATTATTATATAATTAAAAATAATTATAATAATTTATAAAAATTATATTTTAATTTTTTTTAAATATTAATAAATTTTAGTTTTTTTATTAATATTTATTTAAAAAACTTTATATACATTATTTAGAATCTATATAATTATAAAATCTAATCTTTATAGTTTAAGATATTTTTTTATATATTTAGATAGCTATTTATATAAAAAATTATAATAATTAGCTATATCAAAATCTAAAATTATCTAAAAAAATATAATATGTAGTTATATTTTTAATAAGCCTATTTTAATACCTTTATTAATTTTAAGCTTAGTTTGGATTTTTAAGGAATTCTTCAAAATCCTAAATTAAGCTAAAAATTAAAGTAGCCTGCTTGCTTGTTATATATGTTATAACTAATAATATTTATTAATAAATCCTTATAAAAATTTTTAAAAGAAAATTTATAATTTGATATTATAAATTATTTCTTTTATTAAAAATATTATTAGGATTTAAATTAATTAAATGATTTAAGATTATTTAATTTATTTATATATAAATAAGACTTAATATAAATATTATGATCCAAAACAACTAAAAATATGTATAATTATATTAATTATTAAACTTATTAAATACTTGGAATTATAAGAAAAAAAGAACATATCTTAAAATTAGAATAAAACATCTTATATAATAAAAAATAATATTAATATAAGTATTAGTTTTTAATTATATTTTTAGATTATAAAAAATTAAATAAGAATTATTATTTTATTTTTATTATTATTATTATTATTATCTTATATTATTAAGTATAAAATAGTTTAATATTTTATTTTATTTTATTTATAATATATAAATTAAAGATTTTAATCATAGTATATCTTTCTTTATTATATATAATTAATTTCCTAAATTATATTTTAATTATAATTTTATTTATATTTATATTTATTTTTCTTCTTATTTCTTATTATCTATAATTATAGCTACTTTTATTAAATTATTTATTTATAATTCTATTTTTTTATTTTTTATTATTTAAAAAAATCTTTTTAAAAATATCCTTTTTTTTAAATTAGATTTATATTTTAAAATTCTATTTAATTTATATATTCTTTTTATAAATTTTAGATTTTTATTATAGTATTCTTTTTTAATAATTAATATTTTAATAAATTGAATTTAAATTAAGTTAAATTAATTACATTATTTAATATAAAAATTAATAAAAGCTTTTTTAAAAATGATTCTTTATTAATTTTTAAATATTATATTTTAATTAATGAGATTTTATAGTTTTTTATAATTTATAAATAATATTTTTATTAATAATAATAAATATGATTTATTTATATTAATTAATACTCTTTATTTTAGAGAATATATAATTCTAATAAAAATATAGTTTTATTATAATCTATTTATATTAAAAATAACTTTAAAGAGTTTTCTTTTATATATGTTTTTTTTAAATTCTAATAATTATTATAATTGTTATAATTATTATAAAAAAAGGATTTAGAATATTAGAAATATTAGAACTATTATAAATAATGAATATATTAATTATTTATTATTTAATATAAAATATTTATATTTATTTTATTATCTTTTAAATAATTTTAATATATTTTAATTTATATTATTAAAATATCTTTATTTTTATTTTTATTTTCTTAATAAAATTCTTAATTAATAAAGCTCTATGTATGAAGGGCTGGTCCTGGGTTTGTTCAACCTGAAGGGTGCTCTGTATTAGTCTATCTAAAGCTAGAGAGGAAAGGAAAGAAAGGCGATCAGAAGAAATGCATTCTTCTGATTATACATGCCTTGGTGCGCCCTCACTACCAAAGTGGTCAGGAAGCTTAATCTAGGTGGATACGGCACAGCCGTATCCCTCAACCAGACCTCAGCCTGTGACACTATTAAATTAATAATTATTTAATTAAGTAGTTTTATATAAATACTAATTTAATAGAGTTTTATTTTTTTTATATACATAATATAAAACTATTAAATAAAAACTATATAATATTAAATACTATAATTTTATTAATAATATAATATATTAATTTATCATTAAAATATATAATACTTATAATAATTTAATTCTTTATAATACTTTAATATTAAATTAATATTTATAATAAGTTTTTATTAAGTCTTTAATTTCTTCTTTTTATAATATCATTAGCTATTATAAATAATTTATATAATTAATTTATTAAAGATTAATTAAAATAATAATATCATTAATATAATTCTTTATTAATAACATTATATTATATAGATACTTTTTTATTATCTAAAAGCTATTATAGATGTTTTTATTATTATATAATACATATTTAAATATTTTCTTTATATTAATTATTAGGATTATAAAAGTAGATTTTTAAAATCTTTATATTATATCAATGTTTTAAATTCTTTATAATTAGATTTATTATAATTTAATAATAATAATTCTAATTTTAAAGTTTATTAAATATAATTAATATAATTAATATAATTAATATAATTAATATAATTAATATAATTAATATAATTAATATAATTAATATAATTAATATAATTAATATAATTAATATAATTAATATAATTAATATAATTAATATAATTAATATAATTAATATAATTAATATAATTAATATAAATCTTAAAATAGCTTTATAAATAATAATAAATATACATTTTTAGAATATAAATAAAAGATTTATTTATTAGAATATTAATAAATATTTCATAATATATTATTTTAATATTAATCTTTTTTAATAAAAAGATATATAAAGATATTAATAACTATTTTAAAATATATCATTTTAATATTAAATCTTTTTAATAAGAATTATTTTAAAATAATAATAAATAATTATTAATATTAAATATAAAATAATTCTTTATAAAATAGATTATTAATTAAATATAAGAAATATTTATAATATATATTTCTATATTTCATATAAACTAGTTAACTATAATAAATATTATATAATAAATTAATGAATTTTAATAAAATATTTTAAATAATAAAAAGTTGATTATATTTTTAATTTATAAAAATAAACTTTTTTTTAAATCCATATATTAAGATGTTTATTATATTAATTAAAATAATACGTTTTTTTATAATTCATTATTTATATAATTCTAATTATATCTTATCTTTATACCTCAGTTTTTAGATTATTTAATTAAGTTTATTATTTATTTCTTTTATTTAAAAATAAATTAAAATAATATAATTATATTTTATATATTAAGTAATTATTAAAATAATACTAAAATATAAATCTTATAAAAAGCTATAATTTTTATTTATATTATAATACTTTTTCTAAGAGATTAAATCCCTACCTAGGAAAACTAGTATTAAAGTAATGTATTATAGAATATCTATTAATACCCTAATAAATAAACCTTTTATCTATATTCTAAAAACTTTTATATATTTATTATTGTTTATAAATCTACTTGAGGATTTTTTTATTAATTATATTAATTTTATTTGTTATATTTTATAAGCTCTAAAGCTATAGCTAATTATTATTAAATTTTAAAAGAAAATTTAATTTTAAATTATTTAAAAGACTTTTTTTATTTAATTTTTTATTAATAATTATAGAAGACTTTTTTAATTATTAATAAAATTTATAATATTATTAATCTTTTTTAATAATAGCTTTTTATAAAATCTTCCAAAAAAATTTTTATAATTTAATATTATAAATTATAGTTTTTATTCTTTTATAAAAAATATTATTATTAGTTAAAGTCTATTAAATAATTTAAACTTATTTTATATATTAATATATAAATAAAAGATAATAAAATAATTATTATCTAAAAAACCAAAAACATATATAATTTAGTTAATATTATTATTTATTATTAGATTTTTATTATTCTATTAAAAAGTAATTTATTAGAATATTATTATAAAAGAATAAAGTTAAATAAATTAAAATAAAGAATTTAATTTAAAATAAAAAATATATTTTAATATTAAATTTTGATAGACTTTTTTTATTAGAGTTTTTAAGAAGGTATTTTTATATTATTATAATATCTAGTAATTTACTTATTTTAGATTGATATTCTTAAGCTTTATATATTATATTAGCTAATAACCTTACTAGATAAACGAAATCATATATAAATAAAAGAAAGAAAAACAAGAAATTAAAGTAGATTTTATTATAAAGTTATTAATTAGTATCTAACTAAATAAAAAGAAAGATAATTATAATTATATTTTATTATATGTAAGAATACTTATATCTATATTAATTAACAAGATATTTAAAATAGCTTAATTAATATAATCTCTATATTAATTTATAAAATATAAATATAAAATACTAAAAAAGTATAATTAATATTAAGAATAAGCTATTTATTAATAAATATTAAATAGAATTAAATAAAGAATAATTTATATATTATTTATTATATATTATTTATAAATAAATAAATAAAATAAAATAATTAAGTATTAAATTAAAACAATATATTATAAAATTTTATTAATATTCTACTAAATAAATCTTTTATTTATATTTTAAAGACATTTATAAATTTATTTTAAGACTTTCTACTAATTATATTAGTTTTATTTATTATATTTAATAGGTTCTAGAATTATAATAAACTATTATTAAGTTTTAAAAAGATTTTAATTTTAAATTATTTAAAAAAGAAATTTATTTATTAATAATTATAAAAAGCTTTTTAATAATTAATAAGATTTATAATATTATTAGATCCTTTTAATAAGTATTTTTTATAAATTCTTTTAAAAAGAATCTTATAATTTAATATTATAAATTATATTTTTTATTTTTTATAAATGATGTTATTATATTATTATTTAGAATTTATTAAATAATTAGAATTTATTAAATATATTAATATATAAATAAGATTTAATATACTTATTATTATTTAAAAAACTAAAAATATATATAATTTAATTAATATTATTTATTATTAGGCTTGTATTATTCTATTAAAAAATAACTTATTAAGATACTATTATAAAAAACAAAGATATTAAATTAAATTAAGTAATTTAATTTTAAAAAAAAACTATATCTTAATATTAGACTTTAATAGACTTCCTTTTATTAAGATCTTTTAGAAAATATTTCTAGATTATTATAATATTTAATAATTTATTTATTTTAGATTAATATTTATAAACTTTATTTATTATATTAATTATTAATCTTATAATATAATTAAAGGTATATATATAAAAGAAAAAATACTTCTTAAGTGAATTATTATAATTGAAATAAAGAAATATATTAAAAGAATTCTGATTATAATAAAAGAGTCTTTATAGTAAATAGAATAGAGAATTTATTAAGAAAGAATATTAAAATTTATAATTTAATCTCTTTAATAAAAGAATAAAATTATTTTAAATATTTTTAAAAACTTTAAATAATGTTTCTTTAATATATTTATATATATATATATATCTTTTTTTATTTTTATATAATTCTAAGTATTAAATAAGTTTAATAGCTAAAATAATAAATAAGGCTTAGAAATATAAGTTTAAATTAAATAAATTATAAGATATTATAATAACTTGAAAATAATAATAAAAACAATTTATTAAAACTTAATATTAAAATTAATATAATTATATATACTTTTAGTTGTTTAAATAATAATAATTCTATTAAATCTTATTTATATATATATAAATAAACCTTTTTAAAGTTATTTTTAATATAAATAAATTATAATAGAATTATACTTTTTTTATTAAAATTCTATATTTTAATATATATAGATTGCTTTTTATTAATATTTATTATATATTATATAAATTAATTTAACTTAATTTTATTAAAAATTAAATATTGTAATAAAAATATAAAAGTGATAAAGAGGTGGAAGAAATTAATTAAATTAATTTTAAAATATAAATTTAATTAAAAATTCTTCTTTTTAAAACACTTTTTTTTTTAAAAAAAAAAAGGAAAAACATAGAATTATAAATAAATAATTTAATAAAAATAGCTATAATTATAAATAGTTAAATATAGAAAGGAAGAAAGAAAACAAAACGAAGGGATATTATTATTAGTTAAATAAAATTATAATTAAAATAGAATTTAGGATTAATTAATATCTAGAATATAATAATATTAAAAATTAAATTATAAGTATTTATATCTAAAAAACTTAAAGACTTAATTTTACTTAAAAAACAATTAATTAAATTGAATATATATTATAAATAGATTATATAATATAATATATATAATAAAAGCACTGTTATAAAGAAAAATACAAAAAGTAAATCAAATATCTGAAATATTAAAATAAATATATTAATGTTCTTTTAATAATATTTAAAACATTATTATTATGATCTTTATATATTTATTTTATAAGATTTTAAAGGAATTTATATTTTATAATATAAAATATAAAAACTAATATAAAAGGATTTTTTAAAATTATTTATAATTTAATATTAAAAGATTAAAAGGATTTTTATATAATTAAAATAAAGTAATTATCTATATAAGTATATATAAATTAATATTACTAAAATAAAATAATATAATTCTTATATAAATAATATATTAGATATTATTTATAAGCTTTTAAGATATAAGAAATTTATAATAATAAGATAATTTATATTAAATATATAATATTTATGAAAAGTTAAGAATTTAAATAAGATGATATAGAGTCTATAAATATATAAGAGATTTTAAATAAATTTTATAAACCTTAAAAATAAAAATAAAAAACGAATTATAATATAAATAATAATTAAGATAATTAAGATAATAATACTAGAGACCTAGATAAGCAATATAATTTTTCAAGTAATTTATAAAAGACTATTTTACTAGTAAAAATAGGATTTTATTAAAATTAGAAACTAAGAAGTAAGCTATTTAAGTATATAGTTTTGAATCTATTGATATAATGACTATAATAATGACTAAAATCTAAAGATAATATAAAAAGAAAAATCTTTAAACCTAATTTTAATATAGATTTATTATTATTAAATAATACTTTTTAATATTTAGATATTTTAATATATATATATATACTATTTCTCCTATATATAATATATCTCTTAAAGATAATAATAGTTAAATAATATAGTATTTATAAAAATAATAACTCTTTTAATAATAAATTAATTATATATTATATATATATTATAGCTATTATTTTTAATTATAATATAACTAATATCTTATAAATAAATATAAATTATAAGTTAAAGCTATTCTATATATTATAGCTAATAGATAGAGTACTTTATAAAATATCTCTAACTATAGCTAAATATATAATTAAATCCTCTTTTTATTTTTTAAAACTGAATTAATTTTATAAAAATATAAATTATAAAAAGAAAATATTATAATTATAATCTCAAATTTATTAAATAATAGAATATATTACTAAGATTATTATTAATACTTAATAATTAAAAAGGTAAATCTTAATAAAGATTTTGGAATAACATAAATTTAGAGAAATATAATACTTAGTTTTAAAACCTATATTTATATTTTTTTAGACTATAAAAATATTATGATAAGGGATAGAAGAATAGGAAAGAAAAAGAAAAATCTAAAAAGTAGAAAAAAAAGCTATTATTATTAGCTGAATAGAAACACAATTAAAATATAATTAGGAATAATTAGTATAATAATAATAATAATAATAATAATCATAATAATAATCATAATAATCATAATAATAATCATAATCATAATCATAATCATAATCATAATCATAATTATAATTATAATCATAATCATAATCATAATCATAATCATAATAATAATCATAATAATAATCATAATAATAATAGTAATAATAATAGTAATAATAATAATAATAATAATAATAATAATAATAATAATAATAATATTAATAATAATTAATATAAAAGAAAGTAAAAATAAAGAATAATAAAAATAAAGAAAAAGATAATCTTAGTTTAGATAATACTAATAATTTAACTATTATTATTATCTTTAGAATATTCTTAATTAATTTAATATTAAATATAAATAATATTTACAAGCTATAATAGATCTATAATACTATAAATATTAATATAAAGTCTTCTTACAATTAAATATAGATTTAAGAATTAAATATTAATAATTATAAATTTATAGCTAATATTTAATAAGATAATAATTATAGTAAATTAAATAAAAAACTTATATATTTATTATAACAATAAATTTATTAATTAATTTAAATTATAACAATTCTTTAAGACTTCTTAATATTATTTCTTATAAGCTTAATAAACTATAATTTATAAATAAAAGAATTTATGATAAAAAAGATTCTTTTATTTTTTTATTTTTAAGATATTTATAGTTCTTTAATTTTAATAATAGTAAGCATAGTTTTTTAACTTATATTTAAAAAGAAATCTAAGAGTATAATTAAATAAAGATAATTATCTTTCTTTTTATTACCAACTTTTTTATTACTTTTATTATTATTATAATTATTATACTAGTTATTATTCTTATTAATTTCTTAGTAATTTTTATAATTACTTATTATTTATAAATGATAATTATATTATATTATTAATAATTATATTATATTATTAATAATTATATTATATTATTAATAATTATATTATATTATTAATAATTATATTATATTATTAATAATTATATTATATTATTAATAATTATATTATATTATTAATAATTATATTATATAATACGGATTTTAATAAATAAATTAAAATAAATCTTAAGTATTATAATAATTATTTTATTTATTATTATTTTTTTTATTTTTCTACTCTTTAATATATAGATTTATTTATATAACTAAAAAACTAATATAATAAATATAAAATCCTCTGTCTTTATAAAAATTAAATATTTATTATATATAATAATATTAAAAAAAATATAAAATATAAAATATAAAATATGAAATTAAAAAAACTAAAAATAAAATTATATATAAATTAATCCTTAGATTATAATATCCTAATTATAATATATATATTTATATTAAATAATCTATAACTAGCTATTAAAACTAAGATCTTTATTTTTTTAATTTTCTATAAAATATAAATTATAATTAATAATATATTTATAGTACTTATAAATAAAGATTATATTTAGCTATATATAAAATGTATTTATAATATATTTTTTTAATAATTAAACTTAGAAATTAAGTAATAATTATATATTAAGATATTATAATTAATCTAATTAATTAATAAATTTATTAAGTACTTATTTTTATTAATATATACTATAAATTAAGCTAATTAGTTTTAGTAAAATATAGATATTTTAAATAATAAAAAGCTTATTATATTTTGAATTTATAAGAATAATTTTTTCTTTAAAAGAAAATCTTAAGATATTTATTTTATTAATTAGGATAATAAGCTTTTATAACTAATCTATTTATATAACTTTAATTATGTATTATCTTTACAACTTAGTTTCTAGATTACTTAGTTAAGCCTATAACTTGTTTTTTATTATTTAAAAGTAAATATATAAGTTAATCTAGTATATTATAATATATAAATTTAATAATTCACATTTTAAAATCTTATTTTAATTTATTATAAAGAATTAAAGTATTTATTATTAAATATGAATTATTTATAATATAATTTACTATAAATTCTAATAATATAAAATATGCCTTATTTTAAATTTAATAAATTTAATAATCTTTTTTTATTTTTCAAATATTATATTAATATTAATAAAAAAGAGATTTTGAAATATATAAGCTAATATTCTGTATTATTAAAATTAATTAATATAATCCTTTATATATTTATAATTTACTTTAGTTTTATAATAATATTAAATTTAATTCTTTATTTGAAAAAAGAGTCTTTAAAAAGTAATAAGAAGGCTATAAAAAGATTATTTAATATATTAATAATATATTTCATCAGGTAAATAATAATAAATAAATCTATCTATTTAAATTAATTTCTTTTCTTATTTATATATATATATATATAATAATTATATTATATATACTTATATTTAATAATAATACCAATTTATTCTATTTATTTTATTCTATAATCTTAATAAGCTTATATATTATATAATTATATAAAAAGATATAATATCTTTATTATATTAAAGATAATATTAAATTAAAATTAATTAAGTATTTATGTTAATAATAAAATTAATTTTTATATAAAAACTTTATAAAGATATAATTATAAATTTATATACTCTAATTTCGTTTCTTTTATTTATATATAATTTTAATTATATAATAATATTAATAGCTAATATAATAAATAGAGTTTATAAATATAAACCTAAAATATAAATTATTAGATATTATAATAATCTAAAAATACCCTTTTAAAAAACTTTATAAAAAAGGTTTATTAGAATCTATCTAATATTAAAAGATATTCTCTATTCTAAATTAAATTACTTAATTTAATTTATTTATCTTTTATAATAATATTTTAATAAATTATTTTTAAATAAAATAATAAAAGTCTAATAATAAATAATAGTATTAACTAAATTATATATACCTTTAGTCTTTTAAATAATAATAATTATATTAAATCTTATTTATATATTAATAAATTAAATATATTTAAATTATTTAAAATATTCTAGATAGTAATACTATTTCTTATAAAAATAATAAAAAAAGTAATTTATAATATTAAGCTATAAGGTTTTTTTAGAAGATTTTATAAAAAATTATTACTAAAAGATACTAATAATATTATAAACCTTATTAATAATTAAAAAGATCTCTTATAATTATAAATAAAAAGATTAAATAAAAAAAAGGGTTTTAAATGATTTAAAATTAAGACTTCTTTTAAAATTTAGTAATAACTTATTATAGCTCTAGAATCTAATAAACATAGCAAATAAAATTAATATAGCTAATAGAAAATTAGATTTATAGAAAGTAACAGGTATATAGAAAATTTTAGAATATAAATAAAAGGTTTTTACTTATTAGGATATTAATAGATATCTTATAATATATTATTTTAATATTAATTTTCTTAGTATGAAATTTATATATTTTAAATATACTATTAAAGTTAAAAGAAATAAAATTCAAAATGAATAATATTTATATTAATTTAGATTTCTAAGAAATCTAATAGATTATATTTATTTTAATTAATTAAATATTATTTATATTAAAAGGAATTATTTATAAGTAGATTATTAGAAGTAATTAATAATTATAAGTGTATATTATAATTATAATTTATTATTTGATGTTATTTAATCTAAGAATTTAATTTTAATTTATTATCTTATAAATTATATAATAAAAATAAATAATCGTATATAAAAGTAAATAATAAATATGATATATTATTCTTTTTATTTTAAAAAGCTAAAAATAATATAATTAAGATAATCATTAATAAATATCTTATAATAATATTAAATAAAATTTAATAATCTTTTATAAAAATTATTAATTAAATATTTATTAAATAAGTTTTATTAAAAATGAAAATTATATTATATTTTCTTAAGCATTCATTTAATTATTTTTTTAATAAAAAGTAAACATTTATTAATATTAATTACTTATATTAAAATATATTTAAGTAATAGCTATATTTATAAAATCTTATATTAAATATAAAATTAATATTAAATATAATTAAAATATATATATTCAAAAACTGATTATAATATTCTATATATATTTCTATTATAACTTTATTTTCTAAAATATCCATTTATATAATTATAATATATTGATTTAGATTTAATATAAAAATATTAAATATAAATTAATTAATATTAGTATTTCTTTTTAAATAATTATTTATTTTCTAAGAATTAAATATACATTTTATAATAAAAAAAGAAATTATATTATATTTTATATTAATAATTACTTTTCTTTATAATTTCATTATAAAGATTAAAAAGAAAACACTTTTTATTATAAATAATAAGTACTATCTTACTCTATTCTATCTTACCTTATTATATTTTATATTTATATTTTATATTTGGATTAACTATCAATTATTTCTAGTATATATATAAAATAATAATCTAGGATTTTAGATTTTTTTATATTTTAGAATAATTTTATTTATTAATTATTTAAAGATATTAATTCTATTTAAAAATCTAAAAAAATAAAATATCTAAAAGAATATTTTTTAGAATATAAAATATTTAATTATTTTAAAAATTAATAAAATAATATAAAATAATATAAAATAATATGTTTAAATATTAGATAATATGTTTAAATATTAGATAATATATTTTAATATTAGATAATATTATAAATAATAATAATAATAGATAAAATATAAATATAAATAGTTTTTAGATTAATAAAATTAATTAAATTATTTATTTAATTAATATTTTTTATATTATAATTAATAAAAATTAAATTATTTTAGAATTAATAAAATGTATAATAATAATATAAAAGCTAATAAGATTTGAAAATAGAAAATATAATAATATAAAAATTAATAATAATAATAAAAAAATCTAAAATAAATATATTAATAATAATAAAAGATTATAAAAAAGTAATAATATTTATAAATAATAATAAAATGAATATTAAAACTAAAAGTAATATAATAATAATATCTATTATAATTACTTTAGTTTTTTTAACAATAATGAAAATATTAATAAATTATATATTATTAAAACTTTATTAAAATTATTTTAAATTAAATATATTAATATTATTATTTTAAATATAATTATATTTTAAAATATATAATATTAATAAAAAGATATAATTTTATTATAATTTATTTATATTAAAAATAATTTTACAGAATCTTTTCTATATATTATTTTTTAGACTTTAATAATTATTATAATTATTATATTATTAAATCCTAAATTATATTTTAATTATGATTTTATTTAATTAATAATATAAACTTCCCTTTTTTTCCCTTTTCATATTCCTTTTTATAGCACCTAATTATTTATAGCTATAACTACCCTTATTAAATTATTCATCTATAATTCCATTTTTCTATCTTTTATCTTCTTTAAAAATCTTCTCTAGAAATTATTTATTTTCTTCTTTAGATTAATCTCATACTCTAAATTAGCTTAATTAGCTTTTCTTATTATTTTATAAACTTTACATCCTTACTATTATATTACTTTTTTAATAGCTAATATTTTAATAAAAGTAATTTAATTTAAACTATATTAATTATATTATTTAGTTTAAATACTAATAAAGACTTTTTTAAAAGTATTTCTTTATTAATTTTTAAATATTTTCGTTTAATTACTTGGATTTTATATTTTCTTATAATTTATTAATAATATTTCTACTAATAATAATAGGTATTATTTATTTATACTAATTAATAGTCTTTATATTAGGATATATATTATTCTTATACATAATATATGATTTTATATTAGCTATTTTAGTTAATATATAGTAGGTATTAGTAAGAAATAATATATATATATTTCGGGATATATAATCTTAGAAGAGTATAGGTTCATTATAATCTATTTATATTAAAAATAGCTTTAAAGAGTTTTCTTTATATATTACCTTTAGGCTCTAGTAACTATTGTAGTTGGTATATTATTAGATTTAAAAGTCTATATCCAAGTAGCCTGCTGCTTAGTTTCTGATCTTAATAGGATATTGTTTCTACTAGCAGAATAGCCTTTATAAAGTACTTTAAGATTATATTATTAAATATAAAAATCTATATTTAAATAGTGTTTTTTAATTTTTAATTTTTTATAAATATTCTTTTATTAATAGAATAATTTTTATAACTTACTTTAAAATAATTAAAATATAATTTAAATTTTTAATAATTTATATTATTAATATATATAATATTTATATTTATATCTTTTCAAATTTATATATATTAATCTTCTATTATAAAAAAAATAGTATATATTTATGAAAAATAAAATAATATATATTAACTATTTTAATAAAATTAATAGAATTTAATTAATAAGTATAATATAAAATATAAAAAATAATTAATCTATTATAAATTATTAATAATTTAATAATTTTAAAGAAAAGGGTTTTTAATAAATAAAAATAAAAATAAAAAATTTAAAATATAAATAAAGAAATAATATAAAAAAAATAACAAAGGTGTAAAACTTTCTTTTTTTAAGATTACTATAAATATATTATATTATTCTTATTTTAAAATTAGTAAATTCTTTTAATTTATAAAAAAAATATTTTTTTATTTTTATTTTTACTTTCCTTATTTAATTATATATATATTCTTAAAATATAAGAAGAGATTTATTAAGTATAGCCTCTTACTTTATTATTCCATTCCTTCTTCTTCTTTTTCCTTTTTTTTATAATATGTTATTATATATATAAGTATATAGTATTTATTATATTATATATACAAGTATTTATAGGTAGTATAGTATAATATATAGTAGTAGTGTATTTTATAAATAAGTATTAAAAAGACTAAAAAGTTATATAAATTATATATAAAAGAAAGAAAAAGATTATTTATTTATTTACTGCTTTTTTAAAAAATAGTAATTAAAAATATAATTATTTTGATTATATAATCAACTTAGATATTAAATTATAATAGGCTATAAAAGTTATTATTTAAAAAATTAAAGAAAAAAAAAATAAGAAAAGCTTTTTTATTTTCTTAAAATAGGAAAATTAAAAAAAAAAGTAATAAAAAAAGACTTATTATTATTATTATTTATAAAAACATAGAATATAGAATAAATAATTATACTTTTACTTTTTTTTTATCATAATAATATTAATATTATCTAATATATAATTTTATTATTTAAATAATTAAGTTTAGTTTTCATATTTATTATTATTTATAGAATCTTATTTTTAATTAAATTTCTTTTTTTAATTTTTATTAATAATATAATATTATTTAGTAATTAATATCATAATATTTATATATATAGATTATAAGGATTATAACTAAATATTTTTTATTATATCTTTTTTTTAATAGATATATTATAATCCTAAAGTTTTAGAATTCTCTTTTATAGTATTTAACTTTAAATCTTATTATTAGTATATATATAAATAATTATATAAATAAAACTTTTTTTTAAAAAAAGAAATTATTTTTTTTAATATTTTTTTTAGAATAAAAATTATATATTATAGATATTAGTAATATTATCCTTTTAAATAAATTAATAAATTCATACTTTTTAGTTAGTTTAGAAAACAAAATAGTATTAATAAAAGAAATTAAAATAAATAATAATATTTTATAATATTTATTTATTTAAATATTTAGTATTAAAAATAATATCTTATATTCTATAAATTATCTTATTAATAAATTTTAGATCTTAATATTTATTTATAATTATTATTATAAATATATAAAATATAAAAAGAAATATAACTAAGATAATAATCTTATTATTACTTTTTTAGTCTTATATAATAAAAGTCTTTATTTAAATTATATAATTATTAGATTAGGTATTTATAAAGAGAAAAATATATTATAGATAATAATAATAATTTATTATTATTATCTTCTATTACTTTTTCTTTTTATATTTTTTTATATATAATAAAAAAGGCCTTTATATTAAGATTTTATTAATTTTAATTTAAAAATATAATTATAATTATATTTCTTTTTATATTATTTTTTAATTTAAATTATAATAATAATTATTTAATAATTTAATATTAATTTTTATCTAGACTTTATAATAAATATAATTAAATAATTTTTATAATTTAAAATCTTTTATTATATAAATTTATTTATTTAAAATAATAATATTAATAAATTTAATTTCTAAATTATATATTTTATTCCATTTTTTTATATTTATATTTTAATTATTATTTTATAAGATTTTATTTAAATAAAAGATTTTATTTTATTATTAACTTAGATTAATAAAAATTATTATAAAAAAGAATTATAAAAACATTATTAAAACTTTTATTAAATTAATTATATAAATAATAAATTATATTATTGATATTTATTATTATAATTTTTAATATAATTATAATAAATAATTATTAAGAAGTATATTTAATTTAAAATAATTTTACTAAAGTCTTAATAATATATAATTTATTAGTATTTTTATTATTATTAAGAAATTAAAGTAATTATAGTAGATATTATTATTATTACTTTTAGTTTTAGTATTAACTTTATTATTATTTATAGATATTATTATCTTTTTATAATTTTTTATTATTATTAGTATATTTACTATAATTATTATTTATAATATTATTTAATATTAACATCTATTTTTTTTAAACATTTTTTATTAATCTTTAAAATAATTAAACATTTTATATTATAAAAAAAGTTTTTTTTTTCTTTCCTTACATTTTTAAATAAAATTATTTTAAGATATAAAAAGATTGAGATATTAGATTATTATTTTATGTATAATATACATAATAAGCAAGCTAGTTAAATAAACAAGCTAATTACTTTTTATAATATCTTAATTTTAAAACTAAATAAAAATATTATAAAGTATTTAATTAAATACTTTTAATTACTATCCTCTTTCTTAGAGGTCTTAAATATTATCTAATATATCCTTATAATATAACTAGTCTTACTATAAGTCCCATAGTGCCTTGTCCTTGATTATAATAACTTCCCTTAACTATTACTTTATAATACTTCTGCCTATATTTATATATTAGCTTTTATTTAATTAATTACTTTCCTTCCTATTTTTATTATTATTATTCCTTTATTTTATAGTCTAATTCTTTTTAATCTATAGTATTTATTAAGTGCTTTATTTGCTTATTTAAGATTCCGGATCTTAGACTTTAATAGTATTATCTTATATATAATAGTGTTTATTTCTTTAGAAAGGGATTATAATACCTTAATAATAGACTTTAGAGAGCTATTTTAAAGGCTTTTAATTTTTCTTTTAAGATACTTAGATTATAAGCTAGTCTTAGTAATAGTCCTTAGGATTTTTAAAATCTAAGGATTAAGTAAATTAATTACTTAATTAAATAGTATTAGAGTTTATAATTATATATTAAGTTTTAATATAAGATTTTCTAGATCTAGAAAATTATACTTAATCTTTTTAAAATCTATCTTAATATTATTTTTTATAATAATAATATTATATATATTATAAAATATTTGAAAAAAATTAGACTTTAAAATATAAATTATAAAATATTTAATTAAATATTTTTTTATATATATTATTTTTAATAATTTAAAATATATAATATTAAATAGCTAAAGTAAATAAGATAAATTAAATAATATATAAAGTATAATAATTTTCTTATTTTTATAATATTCTTTTATCACGGTTTGGCCCGATTGGGCTAAAGCCGGGCTAGCACTTCGACTGTAGCAGCGACGCTGCGTCCTTAACCGTTGCAGCAAAAGGACACATAATGACTAAGCTGGCAACTTAGTCATTTAGCCACATATAACACCCTAGGCACAGCCTAGGTCAAGGTACCAGGCCTTCAGCCTGTAACACTTTAAATTAAATTAAATAATAATTTTTAGATTTATTAAGAATTAAGAAATAATATAAATTAATTAATTAATTACTTATATAATAATTAAAGTACTTTAGTTATTTAAGATTTATTTTATTATTAATCTAGCTATTTTATGTAATAATAATAATCTAGTTATTTAGGAGATTATTTTTTTAGTATTAATTAATAAGATAATATTAGCTTATAATAAATAATAAGAAATAGCAAAATTACTTAGTTTCTTATATTAATAATTTAAATAAATATAATCTATTTATAATTTTTAGCCTAAATTAATTTTAGATTTAAATATCTTTTTATATCTATAATAACTATTCTATTTATAATAAGACTTATTATAAAACTAGTTTTATTAAAATTATATATATTATTTAATTAAGTACTATATTTTTTTAATTATATTTAATATAAACTAAAACTAATTATTAATAATCTTTAGATCTTTATATTTAATCTTTTTATAATTATATTTATAAAAAAAAATATTTTAAGTTTTAAGTAATATTTAATAAAATTTAAAGCTTAATACTTATTAATTAATAATATATTTTAATTAAAAAAATTAATTAATTAATTCTTTAATATTATATAATTAAGAGGGAAATCCTTACAAATTTAGATCTAGGATAAAATTAATAATAATCTCTTTTTTTAAATTAAATAGCTTATATAAATTAGGGATAATATTATATTTTATAAAGATATTATTTCCTTTATTAAGTACAGTACTATAAAAGACCTAGTAGATTTTTATAGTATAATAAAGACTTAGTTTTAGATTATTTTAATAGGCTTAAAATGTAAAAAGAATATTTAATTTACTTTTTTTATTATAATATATTTAATAGTTAAAAAGTATTTAATTAAATAGTTTCTAATATATATAAGGGATTTTTAACTAGCTTGTTTATCTAATTAGCTTACTTATTATAAATAATTAATAATTAATTTAAATATAAAATATAGATATAAGATAGAATAGAATAAGATAAAATAAGATAATATAAAATTGTTAGAATTATAATATATTATATTGTATCAAGTCTAGAGAATAAGTATTCTGTATTAAGGGAGATATAAAAGATCTCTATCCCTTAGGTTTATTTCTTATTATATAAGTCTTGCTTAGAGCATATAAGACATTTTTAATATCCCTTCTCAAATAACACTAGGTAATAAGTTATATCTTAGTAATTCTATTGCTGTTATTAAAAACCCTATTACAGGAAAAGAATAGTAACCGCCTGCTTATTTATAGTAATCTTTTAATATAGTTAATATAACCTCCTTCTTTTATTTTAACCCATTATAATCTAACTTCTTTAACTTACTTTTCTAGTTCTTATATTAATAGTACCTTTATTCTAAGGTTTATTAGGTTTTACCTTTATAGAATTTATTTAATTAATATTATATTATTATTAATTAGTTCTTATATTTTTTAATATCTTATTTAGATATACTTAATCCTTTTATAAAATTTAGTATTCTTTATAAGGTTATCTATTCTATTATTATCTATATATAATAAGATTAGCTATTAGTCCTTATATAGCTCCTTAATTAGGCTACTTAGATAGATTACTTTTAGCCTTATATTATAAAGACTAACATATTTTAATTTAGTAATAAAGGTAGTAATAAATAATTACTTTTTACTTTTCTAGCTAATTACTTCGTTTATGTAAAGGGCTGGTCCTAGGTTTATTTAACCTGAAGGGTGCTCTGTATTGGTTTATCTAAAGCTAGAGAGGAAAGAAGGAAAGGAAGCCAGAAGGGCTGCCCTTCTGGCTTTATATCTAGGCTTCCATAACCTTGATGGGCTCTAGCTACCCTGGTAGCTGGAGAAGGGTTTTACTCTCAGCCAACCTTGATGGATACGGCACAGCTGTATCCCCAACCAGGCCTCAGCCTGTGACAGTTTATAATCTTAAATATATAATATTTAATTAATTTTAAGTTATTAGTATTTTTAGCCTATTTTATATTAAAGAATCTAGTAATTATTAAATTAAGCTTTCTATTAAAGACTAATATATAGTTAATAGTATATTTAATATATCTTAATACTCTTTTTATTATATATAAGTATAAATATATAGATTTTAATATAAATTAATTTAGCTTTATAACTAAATAAATTAAGTCTATTTATATTTTTATTATATAAAATATAAAAGTTCTAATAATTTATTAGTAGAGTTTTCTAAATTTATATATATAGATTTTATTATTCTTTTTTACTAAGATTAATTCTTAAAGATATTTATTAGAGTATATTATAGTTTTATTTAAATAAAATAAAATTACTTAAATAAGTATTTAAGATAGGATTATTAAGATAATATAATAGTTTTTACTTTCTAGTTCCTAATAATTAGGATTCTAAGAAAATAGTATACTAGCTCTAGATTAATTATTTTAAATTACTTCTTTAATTTCTCTTTTACTTAATTTAATAAAGTAGTATTTATTAAAGAGAATATTATTGTCTATATCTATGTAAATAATCTTCTATTTTTTAGACCTAATATTAATATAATTAATTAAGACTACTTAAAGCCTATTTTTATTAATACCTATAAAAGTATTTTAAACTAGATATAAGATACTTACTTTAGGCTATAAAGAGCCTTTAGTAGTTTATATACTTTATCTTATTATTTAAAGCTATAGAATATTTTTTTATATAGATTTCCTTATTCATTTTTCTATATAAAAAGATAATTTTAATATCTATTTATTTAATTTCCTAGTTAAGAATAGTAATAATAGTAAAAAGCAATCTATATATCTTTTAGTATATAATTAATATAAAGGTTCCTTTATAATTAATTCTATATTTCTACTTAAAGTCCTAAATTACTTAGTAAGCTTTATAGTACTTAATATTTCCTATAAGCCTAAGTTTTATTTTAAATACCTATTTTTCTAATAATATATACTATATTTTATCTTTATTAATAATAATAAAAGATCTATTTTCTATAAATAAATTATATTCCTCTTTTATAATAATTTTTTATTTTAGTTATAAGTAAGAATTTTAGGCTTATTTTAGTATTCTAGGTTTATTATTTTAAAGGGCCTCTTAAAGTATTATAAGGTATACTTAGATATTTAATCTTTTAATTTATAACTTACTTAGTAAATTACTTAGTATTTCTTTTATTATAAATAATTCTTATAGAGTTTCTTCTTCTAGGTCTAACCAAGGTTATTTCTTTAGGATTATATTTATATCTATTTAATAGGCAAATAAATCTATTTAAGAATTATTTATATAAATTCTTAAGGTTATTACTTATAGTATAGTCTATAGATTAAACCTATTAAATTATTTATCTATCCTCTCCTTAAATTATACTATAAGCTTATTAAGTATAAATAGTTTATTTAGTTCTAGTTACTAGAAGTAATTAAGTTATTTTAATAAGAGGATTTCTTTATACTAGATAATATTAGTAGATTTATGCTTTTTTAGAAGAGCTTATATTTAAATTAATTATTTATATAGATATTTTTATTAAAAATAATTTCTTTAGCTTATTTAATTTATCTAGTATTAGGGTTCTAGAAATAATATATATTCTTAGCTTTATATTTAATAAGAAAGTATAATTAAATTTAATTATTAAGTTTCTTTAAATACTTTATCTTAGGTACAGGTTTATAGACTTTATACCTAAGTCTTCTAAAATATATAATTAATAGTTTTAAACTACTTTAAGCTTTAATAGGAATTATTTTACTAAGGATACTATAAGAAGATTATTTTTATAGGTAAATAACTATATATAATACTTCTCCTTATAATTCTTTAGATAATGTACTATTATAAAATACTATTCTTATTCTATTCTAGATTATTTAATATATTCTTTTTATAGGATTTTAATTTAGTTAATAAGATATAATAAACTCTATATAAATACATTTATAATTAAAGAAATTAAGTAAAGCTTTATTTTTAAATTTATTATTATTATTAAGTTTATATTCCTTAATTATTATATATATATATAATTTTTAATTATCTTTATATTAGCTTTAATAAATAGTTTTAATTATACCTTCTCTTTAAGTAAGTATATATATAATTTCTTAGTTAAATTATTAATAATTAGTAAATAGTAGGATTTGCCTAATAGGGTTTTTAGTATTATAAGGCCTCCTAGATTAGCTATTTGTTTCTGTCCTTAATTTAGTATTCTATAGATAATTACTTATATATTACTAGCCTTTTCCTTTTTATATATATAGGCTATATAAGTTCTTAGGTTTATATTTATAATAAGGATTTTATGATTTTTAGTAAGTTATTTATAGTTATTATAATTAAGATAATTAAAGTAAATATAGAGAGTATATAAGGATACTAATTTAATAATATTATTTATTATAAATATAGTAGAATACTAGTTTACTTTAGGAGTATTCCAATATTATATAATCTTTATTTAAAAATAATTAAGATATTTAAATCTTCTATATATAATACCTTATATAATAAGTATATTTTTATATTTAATAAAAGCTATTTTATAATCTTAGATATAAATAAAGTCTTATTTTTTAGTAATAGTATTAATTAAAAGTAAAATAATTATTATAGATAATATATATAATATTTATAAAAAGTAAATAAATTTAATATTATTAATTTATTAGATAATAATTAAAACTTTTTTAAAGCTAAATATTATAGCTTCTTAATTAATTTTATTTATTAGAATAAGATTTTTAAATTCTATATACTTTAAGTATATATATTTATTATAATATATATAATATTTAAAAATATTATTAAATATTTAATCTAAATAATAAATATTAATTTTATTTTCCTTAGTTTATATAGTATATATAGCTTCTTTATTAATTATAGCTATATAGTAATCTAGAGTACTATTAGAATAGGCTAAGAGGGCATCTATATTATTTAGGTCTATACTTTATAGTATTTTTGCTTTTATATTATATACTATTATAGATTTTTTATCCTTTTATTATATAATATATTCTAGATTATTATAATTTACTTTATTTATAATCTATTTATAAATTAAGTAAGTCTTTTAAAAGGACCCTATATAGTTTTCTGGTTTTAAGAACCTGATTTACTTACTATAATCATTCTACCTAAAGTTTCCTAGCCTTTTATTCTTTTTCTAATAATTATTAAAGTAATTATTATACACTAAGTAGTTATTTATAGTAATTATATATATTATTCTAGAGATAGCTATGGATACTATAAATATAGAGATCTTTTATTCATTTTTATAATACTATTATCTATCTTTAGCTTATAGTATATACTAGGTAAAGCTAAAAAAAGTATTTTCTTTAATTCTAGTAATCTTATAGTTTTAGTATAATATATTATAAAAGATAAAAAAAGATATTACTTAGGTTAATAAGGAACTATAGCTAATAAAGTTCTTTAGGGACTTTTTAGCTTAATTATATATACTTAATTATATAAAGTCTTTTAGTAAATATTTAAGTATATATCTTTATAAGATTATAAAATATTTAATATAAAACTATTAATTATATTATCTAGAATATTTATACTATATTATTAGCTATTCTTCTAGAAAATTAAATAAGTATCTTATATCTTTTTAATACTTTTAATTTTCTTAATTATAAAGTTTAAATATCTGCCTCTTATACCTATTAGAAGGTTATTATTTATATAGTTTTAATAGGTGCTCTAATAGATAAAGCTATTCTATTCCTTTATAGAGTAGTCCTCTTTTAGTTATATTAGTTTTTTTTTAGGTATTATTTAGAATATATATAATATACTTTATTTAAGCTATATTTTTAATATCTTTATTCTATTTAATCTAATTTTTAGTTTCTTTAAATTATAAAATAGTATTATAGCCTAATATAGTTCTATATACTTTTACTACACTATTTTATACTTTATAATTAAATTTATTTAATTATAGGTATTTTCTTGATTTTTAGCTACTCTTTTCTTTAGTATTTATTATTCTAAGTATTTAGCTATTAATTAGAGATAAGAATCTATTAGGAATAGATAGTATTATATAAGTATAATTATTACTTATATAGTACTAAGACCTTGTAAGTATTTATATATATATAATCTTATTACTAAAGAATTTAATAAATTTAAATTAATTAAGTAATTATTTTTCTTTAAAAATCTTTATAAAATATTAATTAATATTTTAATTATAAAAAAATTATCTAGGATATTAAAATCCTTTTAGAAATATAATTATTATTTCTCTATATATATATTATACTTTTTCTTTTATAATTAGGATATTATTAATAATAGTATTTCTTTAGTTATAATATTCTACTAAATCTATAAACTAGAATCCAAAGAAAAGCAAGGAAAAGAAAAAAAGACTAGTAAAATAATAGGTGCTATTTTAATATTAAGTAAGCCTTTAAAGTAGGTAAAAGGTAAAGGCAATGACTTCTGGGTTAGGGCTAATAGATATATATAATTTAGTACTAGAGCTTAAGGAGCTTAGAGAGCTAGATATTATTAATAATATTCTGAATATTTTAGAAGATACCTGGGCTTATAATCTATTAGAACTATAATATATTATATTATATTAAGTCTAGAGAACAAGTATTTTATATTAAGGGAAATATAAATAATGTCTATCCCTGAGGTTTATTTCTTATTATATAAGTCTTGCTTAGAGTATATAAGATATTTTTAATAGAATAATATTCATTATTTATAATAGTATTTTTTTTTTAATTTTTATACCTAAAGTATAAAAAAGATAATTATTAAGATAAAATATAATATAATTCTTTTTTTATTATAAACTCTATATTTAATTCTTAGGAAATAAATAATTATTTAAAAAAGGAATATTAGTATTAATTAATTTATATTTAGTATTTTTATATTAAATTTAAATAAATATAAAATAATTAGACAAGTAGATATTCTAAAGAATAGAATTATAATAGAAATATATATTAAGTATAATAATCTTTTTTTAAATATATATATTTTAGTTATATTTAGTATTATTTTTAGTTTGTTATATAATATTTTATAGATAAATATTTAAGAAAATATAATATAATTTTAATTTTTAATAAGATTTATTTAATAAATATTTAAGAAAATATAATATAATTTTAATTTTTAATAAGATTTATTTAATAAATATTTAATTAGTACCCTTTTATAAAAGATTATTAAATTTTATTTCGTTTTATTATAAAATATCTATTAGTAATATTTTTACTTATATTATTTTTTAGCTTTTTAAAAATAAAAAAATAATTTATTATATTTATTATTTACTTTTATATAAAATTATTTATTTTTATTATCTAAGTTATAAAATAATAAATTAAGACTAAATTCTTAAATTAAATAATAAATAATACATAATAAATTATAATTAAAATATAAATTTATAATTATTAATTAATTTTATTAATTTATTTATAAATGATATCTAATTAATGAAAATAAATACAATTTATTAGATTTTTAGAAACTTAAATTATTATAAATTTTATTAATTTTAATTTTAATCTTTTTAATTTCTATAATATATTTAAAATATATAGACTTATAATTATATTTTTATAAAGCTCCTTTATAAAGGTTTATTTTATTATTAATATAAATATTTAATTAATATTAATATTAATATTATATTTAATATATTAAAGATATTAGATCTTTTTTATATAATTATATTATACATAGATTTATTAAGATTCTAAATAAATAAAAAAGAATATAATAAACTAATAATATTATCTAATATATATATTTAATAGTATAGTTATTATATATATATATATATAAAATAAGGAAAAAATGAAATAATAAAATTAATTTAAGTAAATTTATTTCTTATTATCTATTTTATAAAATATATTATTAAAATATTAAATAATCTTTTTATAATCTTTTTATAATCTTTTTATTATTCTTTAAAGATATTTTCTCTTTTTATTTTAAATAAAAAATAAAATTTAATATTATTATAAAGCTAAAATAAATTATAAATATATAAAAAATTATATTAATTAGTTTAAATAATAATAAGATATTAACTTATACATTTAAAAATTATTTTTATTATAATATTAATATAATACTTGAAAAATAAAAAAAACTTAAAATAAATAATCCTTTATACTTTTAAATATTATTAAATAATCTTAAAAATTATTGTATTATATTTTTGTTATATTTTTAATAAACTATAATTTATAATTTAGTAAGATTTATAAGATTCTTAGGATTTATAGTAAATTATGTTATCAATAATCTATATCTAATAATAAGCATTTTAATTCTTTATTATAAACTAAAATAGGATTCTTAAGATATTAATTATTTAAATCTATATATCAGAATATATTAGATTAATTTATATATAATTATATTTTTAGTTCTTTTAGTTTTTTTTAATTTTATATTCATTATCTTTAATCTTTTTAGTATTATATTATATATAATAAATATTTAATATCTATAAAGAAATAAAAGTCTATCTTTGTTATATTAGCTTTTTATTTATATAAATAAATCCATATATTAAAAATTAAAAAGGTAATAATAAATAAAATAATTCTTATAATATTTAAGAATTATTTTAGTTTATTTATTAAGATTTATATTATATAATAAAATTATTAATAATATATTTTAATTATTATTTATAAATAATAAGTAATTATTAGAATTATTAAGAAATTAATAGAAGTAATAATAATAATAATAATAATAATAATAATAATAATAATAATAATAATAATAATAATAATAATAATAATAATAATAATAATAATAATAATAATAATAGTAATAATAATAATAATAATAATAATAATACTAAGAATAAGAATACTAAAAAAGATAGTACTAAAAGAAAAAATAATTATTTTTATTTAATTATATTTTTTAATTTATTATTTTCCTTAAGTATAAATTAAAAGATTATATTCTATATTATGTTTTTATTTTTAAGATATCTATAGTTCTTTGATTTTAATAATAATCCTTTTTTTTACTATAAAACCTTTTATTTATGAATTATAGTTTATTTAGTTTATAGAAAAATAATATTAAAAGAATCTTAGAAAATATCTATAATTTGAATTAATTAGTAAATTCATTATTATAATTAATATAAATATAAGTCTTTTTATTTCATTTATTATAATTATTATTTTACTAAATATTAATTATTAATTTAGTATTATTAGTATTTGGTTTCTTAGCTTATATTTAATCATGATAAGATTTTATATTAATATTTATAAATATTATAAATAAACTATAGCTTTTAGATATTATTAGTATTTGATATTAAATCAATTAAAAGTTTTTTAGAAATAATAATAATATTTAGATTATTAATATTATTTGGTTTAAAACTATCTTGTTTTTTATAATTATGAATCTTTTTTATATTATTTATTATTATTATTATGATTTATATTATTATAATTATTTATATTATTATATTAATTATTTAGATTTTTAATATTATTATCTTAATTACTTTTATTATCATTTATATTATAATTAATTCTTTACTTTTACTTTTAAAATTCATAAAGTTTATTTAAAAGCTTTTATATATTTATAGATTTTATATTACTTTCTTTAAATACTTAATGTTTTATATATATTATATATTTAATATAACTTATTTTCTTAATTATAGATTTTTTATATTTTAAAAGATTATAAATAATATTTAATATATTATTTATCTAAAAATCCTATCATTTTATTTTAATTATATTAATTTAAATGTATTTATATAAATAATTATTTTATTTTAATTATATAAAAGTCCTTTTAACTTCTTAATACTAAATTATAAATAGCTTTAAGAGATTGTTTTATATTAACTCTTACTTTTTACATTATAAAATATAAATCCTTTTTAAAATCTTAATAAATAAATATAAGAAAACAATAATAATAATATTCTAAATATCATTAAAAAAATCCTTTTATATTCTAGATATTTATTTTTTTTATATCTTTTTTATATAAATACTTTTATTATATATACTATATTATATAATTTACTTGTAATATATATTTAATTTAATTAACTTTTTCTTAATTAGAATTAAGTTTTCAAGTTTTTTTAAATATAAATATTTATTATTTAATTTTTAATATAATTATATTGTAGTTATTAATTCATTTATTACTAGATTCTAGAAATAATCTTTATCTATTATTATAAATCAATTAAATAAAAAATATTTATTATAAAAGATAATAAATCTAGTCCATAATCTAAATATAATAAATTATTATTTATATATTATTTATAATATCTTATAAAGATTATTAAGAGTTTTATTTTTTATAACATAGAATTATATTAATCTACATTATTTAATTAATTCTTTTTAATAAACTTTTAGTTTAATTTAATAAATTTATTAATATTATAATTAATTACTTTATTAAGGTTTATCTTTTTAAATAATCTTATTGAATTTTAATTTTGATTTCTATACCTATTTTATTACTACTAATATATTTATTAAAATTAAGTTTAGTTATATTTATTTTAAGAATAATTTAATTAAGATTATAATAATTAAATTTAATTTAATCTATAATTTCTTTTTTTTATAGATAATATATTAGTATTTTATTATTTATTTAGTATATTATTATAAATATTTAATAATATATTAATTATATTATCTATATTATATATAAGAATATCTATTAATAATTTTTAATTTATTAAGACTTTTTCTTTTTTATTAGATAATTCTAAATTTCTTATTATTATAATATATATTATTTAATTTTTATATTATAATAATTTATTTAATAAAACACTCTTTTATAAAAGTACTAAATATTATACCTTAGCTATTAATACTTTAGTTTTAAATAAAGCTAATTTCATTTTTATAATTAATAGTATTATTATTAAAATCCTTATTGATTTTCTATTTATTAATCTATTATTTTTTAAAAAAAATATAAAAACTTAATAATAATATTAATTTTATTATTATTAGTATATTTTATATATTATATATATATTCATTTTTAGTAATAAAGAATAGTATACTTATAATATATAATATATTTCTTTATTTAGCTAAGTAATTAAGTAATAATATTTAATTTAATTATTTAATTACTAGAAATAATTCTTAACATAATTAAATAGGTTATTTTATATACTTTAAAATAAAGACTTTAAATAAAAAGAAATATATGATTTAATCTTTAAATTTATTACTTTACATAAAAAAATACTAAAATATTTAATATTTAAATTTAAAAAATGAATTAATCTAAAAAATCAATTAATATAAAAAATGAATTATGTTTTATAAAATAATACTTTTAGTTTTTATTTTTATACATTATAATAAATTATTATAAATATTATAATTTGAAAAATACTAAAGTAACTTTTAAATATTCTTAGATTATAATCTAGATCTTATATTCTAGTTATCAGATTTATTTTAATTTATAATCTTTATAATCTATTATATTTAATAAATAAATACGAAAATTAAAAATTATAATATTAATATATATATATATATATATATATATTAGTTTATTATAATAAAATATTAATTTTATTTTATTTGAGTATTTTTATTTTTTTTAATAAGATATTAAAATAATATGATAATTTATTTATAGTTTATTATTTTACTGAAATCTATTATAATTAAATTATTTATTAATTTTCTCTTTCTTTTTTGATTTAATAGTATATAAATTTAAAACTATACATTATATCTTACTTAATTACTTTTAATAATTTATATTTAGTTTTCAATTATATTATTTAAAATTATATTTAAATAAAGAAATATAATTTAAATATATTATACTATATATTTTATATTATATTATTAATATTAATTTAGCTATAATATAATTAAATAATATTTAATTTAAAATTCTTTAATATCATTATAATATTAATAAATTATAAATAAATTATTATATTTATAATTAAAGAAGATCCTATTTTAATTTAAATATTTACTTTAATTTAAAATTATAAATTTAGAATTATTAGTAGAAATATAATAAATCCTACAAATATAAGATATTAAAAATAATAAATATCTTAATATTTCTAATTTACTTAATATTTCTATTTTTTCTTACTAAGTTTTAATCTATTAATAAAAAGAATATTCTTTTTAAAGATATCTTATAACATATTAATATTATCTTATATTTCCTTATATTCCCTCTATATATATAACTATATTCTATATACTCTATATATATACATTTTATTTTCCTTTTTAAATCTATTTTCTTATTTTTTTATTTTTTATTTTTTTTATAAATTTACTTATATTTTTATTTTTTATTTATAATATTTAACTATTTATTTTCTTAAAAATCAAATTCTTTTTTCTTTTAAGATTCTATTTACTCTTTGGAATCAGATTAATTAATTTAAATATAAACTCTATTTGTTTTATATTAAAAATCTTAAAAATCTTAAAAGAAAGATTAATATATTTTTAATTTAAATTATTATAATATTATATAAATATAGTTTTTAATCTTAATATAAATATTAATTAATAATATATGTTTTTTAATTATTTATATTAAAATTATTCTATGAACTTTTAGATTTAATGAAGATTTTTTTAGTATTGTTTTATAAATTATTTATTTTAAATATCTTAAAGGATTAAAAAAAATCCTATTTGATAAGAACTATTTATTAAATCTTAATATAAAGGATTTATAATACTATAGAATTCTTAATTTTTTTATTTATATTATTTTAAATAACATATTAAGATTTTTCTATAAAAGAAATTCTTTTTTTTTATAAAAAAGACTTTTTAGAAATTTAAATAAGAAAATACTAAATAATAAAAATTATATTCTTTTTTAACTTTAAATTAAATTAAATTATTTTCATTATATAATTAAGACTTTAAATCTTATCATTTTAAACAAACTATTATTTTATAATAAGAATTTAATATTAATTATAATTTTAGATAATTTAAACTATATTAAAAACTTTATTTTATTAATTATATTTATAAAATCTAGATTTTAATATTTATTATTTTCTAAAAAAGAAAAACTATTTATTTAAAATAATTTAATATTAAATTATATAAGATTTATTAAGATATATTATAATTATTGATGAAAATAAATAAAATAAATAAAATAATCTTATTACTTAAGTATTTTATTATTTTTAAATATAATTATATTATATTTTTATTTTAAATTATATCTCAAAGGTACTTATATTTAATTAATAATAGTAATTTATTAAAAAAAAGAGTTTTATTAATAATTATTATTAATTTACTAATTCTTTTTATTTTTTAAGAGCACTAGAAAGTAGTAAATACTTATAGATTAACTATAAATTAACTATAAGTAGTCGCTGGTTTTTTCTAGTTTATTATTGTTATGACCCATGCTAACCAGAAAGCGGTCACAACGGGCAGAATGCCCACAGTCACATACTTAGTTATAAGACCCATTTGTTATAACTATAGGACACAGGTACTTACATACTCTATAGCTTCATATTTACTAATTAAGAACAATTAAATAGATATTGTTTTTTTAAATATTATTATTAAATATTATTAATTTAATATTATTTAATATTTATAATTATAAAGTTATATAATTAAAAGTATATAAATAGATTAGGCTATATTGTAAAAAATAGTTTTAATTAATTCTTAATATAATTTAATTATATTAATTATTAATTAATATATTATTAAATATATTATTTCTTTATAAATAATTAATTTATTATTTAATATTATTATATATATTTTAACTTTTTACTAATATAAATTCTATTTTTTAATTAATTTATTTTTTAGAAAATTAGCTAAATTATTATATATTAAAAGCTCTTATTTAGTAGATTATTTATATTAATTACTTAGTAATATATTATAATAATACTAGCTACTTCTTCTTCCTTTTTCTTTAGACTTTCTAAAGTTACTAAAAAAACTCAGGCGAAAATAGAGATAAATCCTAAGTTTATTATATTAATTTTAATAGAAATAAAAATAGAAATAAAAAAATAGAAAAAGATTATAATAATTATAATAAATAAGTAATAAGTAATAAAATTAATTTTTAATTAATTTTTAATTAATCTTTATTAATTTTAAAATATTATTAATGTCCTAAAAAAAAGAATTAAATCTACTAAAGAATATAAATAGTACCTTTACGATCTTAAAAATTTGTTTATTAAAGCTAAAGATCTAGAAGAAGTTATTAAACTAAAGAGGTTTCTAATTTAGAAGGATAATATAAATAATCTTCAAGAATAGCTTATTTTACTTTAAAGCTATTATTTAATATAGTTATTTATCTTTAGAAGTAATAAATATCTTAAAGCATAATATATTATAAGAAGAGTAAAAGAAAACCTTTTATAATCTTTCGAAAAATAGTTAAAAGATTATATTCCTAAATTATAAAATAATATAAATATATATACTAAATATCTTTTTTTTTCTTGTATATATTTTTATAAAATCTTATAGCCTATAATAAAATAATTAATAAATACTAAATAATTTTTAAAAATTTAATAAATTATATTAAAAAGAATTATATAGTAATTTCTTTATTAGTTTTAATTTTTATATATTTAAATTTAATTAAATTAAAAAGATAATAATATATAAATTTTATAAAAGACTTAAAAATCAGTTTAAAATAAAATATTTAGATTTTTTAATTTTTTTATAAACTTTATAAGCTATATTATATTTATTATTTCATTTTATAATTAATAATATAAAAGAAAATAATAAAAGAGCTAGAAAAAGAAGAATTAAATTATAAATATTAATATAAAATAATAAAAATCTAATAAAAATACTTTATATAGTATATATATAGAATTAATAGAAATTAATATAATCTAGAAATATAATAAAAGAAATATAATTTATTATAATTATAGTAAAGGAATATTATTAAGTATTATTATGTATCTAAGATAATATAATTTAAAAAGATACTAAAAAAAATATATTAAGTATAATAAAATAATAAACTAGAAAAATAAATATTATTATATAATTAGAAGAATAGAAACTATAATAGTAATCTGTATCCAAAGGGATCCTATATAAATATACTAAATAAACTCTTTCTATAATATAAAATAACCCTTAATAATCTAATAAAAAATTAATTAATATATTAAAGATATCTAGAAAAATTATAAAGAAGGTATTCTATAGTTAAAAGAAAATTAAATAAATTAATTTATAAAATTAGAATTTAATATAAATTATAAAAATATTAATAATAATAAAAATATAAAAGACTAATAAGATATTAAGACTATTAATTAATATAATAGCTTAAAATAGCTTAGTTAAATTATAATATATAATTAATTACTTTAGAATATTCCTAATATAATATCTAATATTTATATTCTAGCTAATAAATAAGCCTTTATAAGACCTAAGTCTAATCCCCTTTAATTTAAGTATAATAATTTATAATTTATAAAAATCTATTTTAAATACTTTAAATTAATATAATTTAATTATTTCTAAAATATCTACTTAATATACCTAGATAATAAAAAACTTAATTATTATTATTTTACTAAACTAATTAATAAATCTATTAAATAAGCCTATAATACTATAAATAATAAAAATTATAAGCTAATAAAATAGTATAGTAATAATAATATAATTATTTATTTTAAGCTACTAAAGGAAAATAAATTAGATTATAATAATCTATTATAATTCTAATATCTTAATCTTGAATATAATCTTTATAGACTAAATAAAGCTAAAGACTAGTATTAATTATTAAAAAGATTCTAAAAAAATTAAATATCTTCTAATTTATTAGAATACTAGAAGTAGCTTAAATAAATATTTATAAGATTATTAAAAGAACTTCTATAAAGGATTTTATATATAACCTCTATAAATAAATCCCTAAAATAACTAGAATTAAGAATCTAGATTAAAGGAATATAATATATTATAATAGTAAATAATAAAATATAATTCAATTATATTAATTTCTAAGTAATTAATAAATTAAGATTATTATAAAAAATAAAATTTAATTTTTATATTATATATAATCTTAAAAATATAGTATTTAAGTATAATAATAATTTAATAAATAAAAAACTTAATTATGTTAAAATCTATAATATATATAATAAGTAAACAGGCTAGACAAGCAAGCAGGCCATACTACTATATACCTAAAAATATTTTTTTATAAAATTTAAAATCCATAATTTTAATATTTATAGTTTAAAAAAGTTTATATAGATTATTTAGAATCTATATAATTATAAAATCTAGTTTTTATATTTTAAGATATTTCTTTATATATTTAGATAGCTATTTATATAGTATAAATATAAAGAATTATAATAATTAGCTATATAAAAATCTAGAAATATCTAGAAAAATATAATATATAGTTATATTTTTAATAAGCCTATTTTAATACTTTTATTTATTTTAAGCTTAGTTTAGATTTTTAAGGAATTTTTAGAATCTTAAATTAGGCTAAAAATTAATGTAGCCTGCTTGCTTATTATATATGTTATTTATAAAAAAATTAAAAAATTAGTTTTAATATTATAAATACTAAAAAATATAATATTATTTTAAATTATTTATAATTATATTAATATAATTCTAATATTAATTCTAATATTAATTAAATATAAATACTTTTTAATTATAATATAATTAATAATATTTTTAATAATAAATGATCTTAGATTTTTTAATTTTAATTAAATAGAAAAATATATAATAATATAATAAATATATTATTATTTAAAGAAATATTATATAAATAAAAAAATAGTTAAAAATAATAATAGTAATATAAAATTACCTATATATATATAAAATTCTAGAATCTTAATTTTAATTTTAAGAAAATAAAAACAAAAATAATAAAAGATTATTTATAGAATATATTATCTAAATACTATATCTATAAATAATTATTTATAAAAAAACCAAAAATTAAATTATTAGAATTTAGTTAATAGGATTATAAAATTATATTAAAAAATAAAATTAAAACTTAGTTTTATTTTATTTATAATCTTAATTAAATATAATTAAATATTTTAAAAAGATATATTAAAAATATATTTAAAAAAGAATATATTTATATTTTATATTTTAAAGCTAAATATTCTCTTATATTTATACTAAAAAAAATAAAAAACTATAATTTATAATTAATTATTAGTAATTTAATAAGAATATTATTAGGAATTAAACTCCTTTATTTTTAATTATAAAAATAAAAAACTAATTATATAATATAAATATTTTTATTATCTTAGATCTTAAAGAAGCTTATAATCTTATTTATATTAAAAAATATATAAATTATTTTAATATTTTATTATATTTTTTAGTTTAATAAATATATATTTTTAATAAATAATTAATTATATATTTTAAGAATATCTTAATAATTTTATTATTTACTATTTTAATAATATTTTTATTTCTTAAAAGAAAATACTAAAAATATATTTATAAGATCTTAAAAGCCTTATAATATAATAAGTTATTTATTAAGCTTAAAAAAAGTAAGTTTTATATATAAGAAATTAAATTTTTAGAATATATTATCTTATTTAATAAAATTTATATAAATTCTAAGAAGATTATAGGTATAAAAAATTAGAAGATATTAAAAAATACTAAGAAAATATTAGCCTTTTTTTAGATTTATAAACTATTATTATAAATTTATTTAAAACTTTAATAGAATTATAATTTCTCTTACTAAATTTACTAAAAAAACCTTTAATAAAATAATAAAATATAAAAAATATTTAAATAAATATAAAAAATAATTATAATAAAATTTATATTTATAATATTTAATTTAATTTAATTAATTAAATTAAAGATAAATTTCTTAGACTTTATTCTAGAAGCCTAGATTAAATAATGAAATAACTAAGATTGCTTATACTTAATTATATTTTACTTATATAAACTATATAGCCTAGAATTTATAGTTTTATATTCTTTTTTTAATAAATAATATTAAAATTCTTTAAAAGTGTTAATAATAATAAGAAATTCTTTATTATAAGTAAAATAATGAATATATATAGATTATAAAAATAATTTTTATTTTATTATTATTTAAAAATTTAACAAAAAATAATTTTATTATATTAAATATTTTTTAAATTTAATTATTAAATTATTTATATTAAAAAAACTAAAAATAATTAAATAAATATTATTAATTAATAATTAGATTATTATAAAAAAACCTTAAATTAAAAAATAATTATTTTAATAAAATCCTAATAGATCTTATAAATATATATTAATTAATAAAATAATTATTAAAATTAAAAAATTAATTACTATAATTAAAGTAAATAAATAAATTAAAAGAATCCCTATAACAATAAAAAAATCTTTATAATAAATAGAATAGGGAAATCTACTAAAAGTATTTTTCTAAAAAAAGTAAAAGAAAAGTCTATAATACTCTAATTAATAATCCTTTAATCCTCTAATAATTAGATCTCTAATAATACTAATAACTTTATAAACTTTTTCCTTTTCCTCTAGCTTATTTAGATCTTTATAATTCTATATAATTATCTCCTTTACCTTCTTATAAAGATAATACTTCTAAGAATATAATTATTATAAATAAAATAAGATATTAATTAAATTAAATATTATTTATATTATAATAAAAAAATAATCTAATAAACTAGTCTTAATAATAAAATTAATAAAAAAATTATATTATATTATAATCTATACTAACTAAAAAGTAATTATAATAAATAAAATACCTATAATTATATACTTAATTATAAAACCTATTTATTATAACTATAGAATACAGGTACTTACTTACTCTATAACTTAATATCTACTAATTAAAAAAAATTAAATAAATACTATTTAACTTCTTTAAATATTATTATTAAATAATATTAAACTAATATTATTTAATATCTATAATTATAGAACTATATAATTAAAAGTATATAAATAGATTAAACTATACTATAAAAATAATCTTAATTAGCCTTTAATATAACTTAATTATATTAATTATTAATTAATATATTACTAAATATAATAATATATATAATAAGTATATAAGCTAAATAAGTATATAGACCACTTTTTACTAGCCCCTATTTAAAAAATAAAATAAAAATACTATAAAGTATTTAATTAATTAGTTTTATTAACTATTTGCTTTCTTAGAGATCTTAATAATTACTTAATATATTCTTATATTATATCTAGTCTTATTATAAATCCTATAATATCTTTTTCTTAATTATACTAATTTCTTTTAATTATTATTTTATAATATTTTTATTTATATTTATATATTAATTTATATTTAATTAATTAAATTTTTTATATTAGCTATTATTATTATTATTTTTTATAATTAGATTTTTTTTAACTTTATAATATTTATTAAGTATTTTATTTATTTATTTAAGATTTTATATTTTTAATTTTAATAATATTATTTTATATATAATTTATTTTATCTTTTTAGAAAATAATTATAATATCTTAATAATAGATTTTAAAGAGATATTTTAAGGTCTTTTAATTTATTTTTAAAAATACTTAGATTATAAACTAGTTTTAATAATAATTCTTAGATGTGAAGGGCTGGTCCTGGGTTTGTTCAACCTGAAGGGTGCTCTGTATTAGTCTATCTAAAGCTAGAGAGGAAAGAAGGAAAGGGAGCCAGAAGGGCTGCCCTTCTGGCTTTATATCTAGGCTTCCACAACCTTGATGGGCTCTAGCTACCCTGGTAGCTAAAGAAGGGTTTCACTCTCCGCTAACCTTGATGGATACGGCATAGCCGTATCCCCACTTCAGGCTTCAGCCTGTGACATTAGAATCTTTAAAGTCTAAAATATAAATAAATTAATTTTTTAATTAAATAATATTAAAGCTTATAATTATATATTATTACAGGCTGGAACCTGATTAGAGATTAGGGCTATGCCTTATCTAGAACCTAGATAGCAACACCTTAATAGCAAGAAGCTAAGGTATATAAAGAAGAAGATAGCCCTCCAGGCTACTCTTCTCTTCTTTCCTCCTTAGCTTTAGATAGACCTGTAACGATCTGGCCGATTTCCCAAGGAATAAACCAATCAGAAGACAGGGTTTATGTTAGTAGCAAGATCAGAGCGCATATAGTAGCACTAAGCAATAAGTTGCTTGTTCACAAAGAGGTATTACGTCTGGTAATGTGTTAATCGGTGATTGATGTAACCAAGTTGTATTGAAAGCTGATTAAGACCGTTCCTTATGGTGCGACTTGATCCGTCTATATACTTCTAATTACGTGGCTCCGTGATCGCAGATGTCGAACGGTGTCGGTTCGACGTTGTTCGATAGCGATATTCGGAGAAGTCGAACGAGACCCGTTCGACTCTTCTTGATTGGCTGGAGTGGACTATAGGGTAGGCGAACATCCAACGGGGTTATCTCGTGACCAAGTGTACTACGTGGGTATTCTGCCCGTTGTGACCGCCTTGGTTGGGCATGGGTCATAACAACACCAATACAAGGCACCAGTTCGTGTGAACAACCAACTGTCCAGCCCTTCACATATATTAAGCTTTAAAATAATATTTTCTTGATTAAAAGAATTAAATCTATTTTCTTTAAAATTTATTTTAATATTTTTTTTATTATAATAATCTTATATATATTATAAAAGACTAAAAAGAAATTAGCTTTTAAAATATAAATTATAAATATATTTTTTATATATATTATTTTTAATAATCTAAAATATATAATATTAAATAAATAAAATAAATAAAATAAATAAAATAAATAAAATAAATAAAATAAATAAAATAAATAAAATAAATAAAATAAATAAAATAAATAAAATAAATAAAATAAATAAAATAAATAAAATAAATAAAATAAATAAAATAAATAAAATACTTTAGCTATTTAAAATTTATTTTATTATTAATTTAATTATTTAAAAAAATATTTTTTTAATATTAATTAATAAAATAATATTAATTTATAATATAAAAAAAAAATAAAACTATTTAATTTTTTATATTAATAATTTAAATTATTATTATTTATTTTTAATTTTTAAATTAAATTAAATTTAAATTTAAATATCTTTTTAAATTTATTATAATTATTTTAATTATAATAATATTTATTATAAAATTAATTTTATTAAAATTATATATATTATTTAATTAAATATTATATTTATTTATTATATTTATTTATTATATTTATTATAAATTAAAATTAATTATTAATAATCTTTAAATTTTTATATTTAATTTTTTTTATAATTATATTTATAAAAAAATATTTTAAATTTTAAATAATATTTAATAAAATTTAATATTTAATATTTATTAATAAATAATATATTTTAATTAAAAAATAATTAATTAATTATTTTTTTAATATTATATAATCTTAAAAGAAATTCTTATAAATCTAAATCTAAAATAAATTTAATAATAATCTTTTTTTTAAATTAAATAACTTATATAAAAAAAAGATTTAATTATTTTAAGACTAAATCCCTTATTACTAATAACTTAATTACTATTAATTTATACTATAGATTATTATAGTCTTTTAGATATTTATTTTTTGGGGACCTTTGAGGGCCTAAAGGGCAAGAATAGTTTTAGCCTTAATATTTAATTAGGATATCTTTAGTTATTGAAAAGCGTTTGATTAAATGGTTTGTGTTGTATATGAGGGATTTTTGGCCCGCATGCTTGTCTGGCCTGCATGCTTATTATATACATTACCTTTTTATAAATAACTAACTTATTACTTAGTATTACTGTATGTGCTCTGATCTTTCTGCTAATATAAACCCTGCCTTTTAATTGGTTTATTTCTTAGGAAATCGGCTAGATTATTATAATTATATTTTTTAAATACTTTAAATTATAATAACTACTAATAACTAGCTATAAATAATAGCTACTTTTTTTAAATTATCTAAATAAAAATAAAAATAAACTTTTTTCATTTTTTATTTTTACTATTAATTTTAGAATTTATATCACATTTGTTATTAATCATGTCCTTAGTCTCTTAATTCCCCACATAATAGCTCATCTAACTACCCGATGCACCCCCCAAAGTGACATCAACTAGCGCCGCGTTATCCAGCTGGTGTTATGACCCATGCACAGACAAAGGCGGTCATAACGGACAGAACCCACTAATCAATCATACCCGTTTACCCTACGGTCCCCCGACAGCCAATTAGGAAGGATTATATTAGATTACTGCTGCACAACATAATCCAACGATAATCCATATAAAGATCACAACAGGATCACGGCTGCACGCCATGATCCAGTGATGATCCAGGATGTAGTTAGAAGTATATGGAAGGATCAGGCCGCACCGTAAGGAACGGTCTTGATTAGCTTTCAATACAACTTGGTTACATCAATCCCTCGATTGACACATTACCAGACGTAACACTTGTGATACTCTGCTCAATTACCGCTACGCGCTCTGATCATTCTGCCAACATAAACCCTCGCCCTCTAATTAGTTTATCCCTTGGGAAATCGGCCAAATCGTTACAGCTGGTCTTGACTGCCAAGAGATGGTTTGTGGGCCGACAAGAATGGTGCTTCTAACCTGATTACTATATTTTTTAAACCCAAATATTCCTAATCAGAGAAAGGTGATGGATGAAACGCCAGCAGTTCAACGCGACAATTGAAATGATCAATCCTCGACTTGTGCATGTGAAATGGACGAGTATTATTATGCCCAGGGGGCTTGAACGGTTTAGTTTGTCTGTGCTACTCCAGAAAGGAAATGCGGTTAACCCAGGAAAGGGATAAATGGGTAGAACACTGGTAAACTGCATTGAGACAGTAGGTGGGCATTGGCTGGTACTTCTCAAAATAAGGCGAATTGGTTGGGCGGGTCGCCAAGAATGCTGGGCTCGCTCAGTGACCCAATGAGCAAAAGAACCGAGGTGTAACGGCAGGGTAAACCGAATTCGATTATCTTTTGTAGGTTAGTGTTAAAGCGCTGTATCTAGTTTTTATATGACGAGGTCGTGATGGATATGGATGCATGACAAACGGGAGTGCTGATTACAAATGGTCAACCAATGGCTCATATAAGACATACTGCATTCATGGCCCACCAGTTAGAGAGAGACAGAATCGGTCTCAGGCTGTTATCCCAGTGTCATTGATCTTCATAATGTCTGAACCAAGCATCCCTAGTTCCGACTCGACAGTGAGAGTTGCTGTCGTTGACACCACATTCGATGCATTCGTCCCAACTGCTCCATTCATGGGTCCCCCTATTGATGGATTTGATCCATTCCGCTGCGTGGCATATGCGTTCCTGGTAACACACATTGTTGTTGGCGGGAATGAGCGCAAGGTCATCTTCGACCTAGGCAGCCCGCAGGATTTAGTGAACGATTTCCCTCCAGCCATCACCGAGAGCATAGCAAAGCTGGGCGGTCGTATGACCGTTGGTAAAGATTGCTCTGAAGTCCTAACTGATGAGGGTCTCGTTTGGAGGCAAGCTAGTGAAGAGACGAAAACTTGGGATTGTAGTTTACCTACACTAACAATTCCACCAGTCACTCACACTGTGATCATGTTGGGAGGCCTTCACTTTTTCCCCGATCATGCTCGTTAATTGTTGATAACGGCATTAAGAAGGCTTACTTTCCTGGATGGCCAATCGTTCATGAGTCTCCTGTGCTCAAGCGGGAATTTCTAGGACGTGATGTGCGCGAATTGGACTTTGGCGCTTCGGATTCGAAAATCGGGGGAATGAAAGCCATTGACTACTTTGCTGACGGAAGTTTCTACCTCATTGATGTTCCTGGTCATGCCATTGGCCACATCAACGCTCTTGCTCGCACAACCACAGACACTTTTGTCTACTTCGCCGGCGACAGCTTTCACCATGCGTCGCAAATTCGGCCTCATACCGGCGCTCAACTTCCTGATTTGATTTTTCTAGGTGATCAGTGTTGCACGCACTTAATTATCCTCTCGGCGGTTATTGCCAGGTTCCATTCAACACGACATCGCAACAACCTACTGGCGAATCTCTAGCTATTGACGTTGAGATCGCTAGGAATACTCTCGGCGCTGTGCAAAAGTTTGATGCTCATCCGGATGTATTCGTGATAGCGGCTCATGATAGTAGCTTGCATAACGTTCTGGACTATTTCCCTAAAGAAATCAATGATTGGAAAGTGAGAGACTGGAAGGAAAAGACCAGATAGAGCTTTTTGAAGGATCTACTTCCATCTTCGAAAACAGAAGCAAAATTAGGTGCATAGAAACTATTTGAATGAAACCTAACTCTGCCGGTTCACTTCTTCGCGGCCCACTAAACAATTTTCCCCGCGACGGAAATATACGTCTGTATTCTCTCCCAACCTGTCTTCATTGTTGTAAATTGTCTTTCCTAGGTTTACTATCCAAACTTTCGCCATTCAAGGTTAATTTAAAACTTCCGTGGCCTGCTGGTCGTATTTCTATCCGTCACACTTGTCCCCGTATGATCCAAAGAGAAGCTGATTTGTTTCTCAAATTAAATAACGCAGCTGAAGCCAAAGATGTCATGCCTCACTCAAACTATTGGAACATTGGCAAAATTGTGGAGAAATAACCAGTATCTTGTGGGATTTACCTGGCTCATGGGTCCCAGTGGCAAAACGGGTCATTTATTCATCATGCCTCAATCCAGTTAATGATGAGGCCTCGAACTATGCAATTGCTCATGTCTAGCTCTTTCACGATACTGATTCTGCAAGGCAGGAATATTAATCCGAGAGACTTGAACTTGAAATCAATTTGGAGATCAGCACGATGTATAGAGTCAGTCATAATCAAATGTCCACACGCAAGTGAGTGGGGTTCCACAGGCCCTGGAAGATAAGAAATGCCGTGGATATCTCCAACCTTTAAGTAGCCTAAATCCGCACCTAAACACCGGTGAGTTTCTTTATAGTGCTCTATCTAATATATAAGAGGGAGCCCTTTGCAACTCTTTACGAGCACCATGTCACTCCATCCTTCTGCATTCCATCCTCTGAAGCACTTTCATACTCTTAAAAGAATTCTGTTTATGTTCTAAGAAAATAATTTGACTATTACCTCCTTGTTCAAAATGACTCGAGTCTTGCTTACCGGCGGCAGTAGTTTTATAGCCTCGCACATCTTAAAGCAACTTCTAGAGCGCGGGTAAGCGATGCGTCTTTGTTTAGACTTCAAATACATTACCGTTGACATCACCCTAGACATTCAGTTGTTACCACTGTTCGTAACCTAGAGAAGGCCGAACGTATTAGGAAGTTGTATCCTCAGGTTGGCAAGGAGAGGTTGGAATTTAACATTGTTGCGGATGTCGCAGACCCTCACGCCTTTAGCAATGTGCTTGTATCTGATCCTCCGTTCGAAACAGTCATTCACACCGCAAGTCTTTACAAGTCCAGGGTCGATGATGTGGAACAGGATCTCCTTCAGCCAGCTATTTAAGGAACTGTTGGGATCCTGAAAGCCGCTCATAAGAATGCGACTCATGTCAAGCATGTTGTAAGTGGTCTTTCGATGCTCCTACAATATATCTTGAATTTACTTATATTATCAAGTTATCACTTCGTCGTTTGTGGCTATGCTGGATATCTCCAAGGGGTTGTGGCCAGAACACACGTACTCCGAAGAGGATTGGAGTCCTGTCTCCCGGGAGGAGGCTTTTAAAGATTCTCGTCAGGGATATCAGGGTCAGGATCTCTATAGCCCATAAAACCTAGAACGGTTTTAATATTAACATTTGATCATAGCAAGCAAGACATTTGCGGAAAAAGAGGCCCAGGACTTTATGGACAAGGAAAATCCTTCTTTCACGCTATCAACAATACTTTCCCCGATGGTCTATGGTCCAATTTTGCAAAAGCCCTCACCCCCGGATGCCCTGAATGAGTCGAATCAATTCATTCGGAACTTTATTCTGGGTCTGTTCAAGGAGGGGATTCCTGAGACAATGGTGAGGCTTGATTTCAAATTTCATGTTCTAATGTGGCAAAGACTGAACAAACTTTGCAGTTTCCCATTTGGGCTGATGTCAGAGATGTAGCTTTTGCTCATGTTAGTGCTATAGAGCAGGCCAAAGCCAAGAACAAGCGATTCTTCGTCACAAATGGCTACTACTCGAATCGAGAGATTGTGCAAATAATTTGCAAACACTTCCCAGAATACCAGGACCAGTTTCCATCGGAATCGACTGATGGTGGTAGGTGTATGATGATGACATGCACAGAAGTCTATATGCTAATTCTGAAAAGCTTTGCCTAATGCTGTGTTCAGGTTTAACAACCAGCGGAGCAAGGATGTTTTAGGAGTAAAGTATAGGGCGTTTGAATGCTGTGCAGTAGATACGATACGGTCGTTCTAATAAGTATGATAACTTCAGGTACAAGGTAGACATGGGAATTGCGTTGTACTTGTTAGGAGATATATTAACTTATCCACTGAAGCGAAGATAAACTGCCTATTTATACTAGCCGACAGCGAAGTTCCAATCCACTGACTGTGGAGTGGCGGACAGGAGTGCCAAATATGATCTGAACAGAGCCATGAACGAACCTCTGGCGCTGATACCAATTGTACTATTCCAACTTGCAACATTACAAAATCCCCAGGCTAGTACTAATCGCTTCAAGTATATTGATAGAGGAGTACTTTTACTAGAAAAAGGTAGAATGTTGGCTGGAGCAACAACGTAGCAAACCGGTCTGTATTGTATACCCATAGTGTCGATAAGATGGTACGCCAATTTGCCCACAACAAATTTCAGCGAGCCAACTTAAAGAGAAGTCCTAAATTACAAAAACGGAAGTCTAATCGGTTCAAGCAGCGCTACATGAATTACGACATGCCACACGCAGGCAGCCTGTACAACTTTTATAGGTCCGGTCCCCAAGCAAAAGACTATACCATCAACACTACTCAAAGTATCCCTCCAGCCCACCTCTCCAGTCACCGAGTCTGCTGGCGAGCGGGAAGGAGATGTTTTGGATGGAACCGTTGATAATGTCGAAAAGGCCTGCAGGTATGACCCATCCGTGTCAATCTCTAGTGAGACCTGATCGAGGAACTTTCCGAACTTATAGGTTCCAGCGTCACTTGCGACAAGGCTGCCGTTAGGCGTGTCGTAAGGAAGCCCTTTGGACAAGATTTTTGTGCCCTTCACGCCACCCTTACAGATCTCGCTGTAAAGTGCACTATTACTAAGGAAAAATTAGAGGCCATTGTCTGCGTAGCTGACTACTGGCCAGCCCCAAATAGGAGACTTGAAATCGTTGGTTTCGCGCTACGCCGAGCACTTATCAAGTGCGATTATATCTTGTGTTAGGAATGTGCCGTTTATTCTTGCCTCTTGATTGATGGCGGGTGGGAACTGGATGAACTGGGATGACGGGCCTAGCTGAGCGGGTTGAGAAGCTTTGCCCACTAAGAAATGAGGAACTCCTGATGACTACACCCCAGATGAAAGGCTTTGATCCCAAGTAAAAGGAATTGTGTGAATTGAATGTCTCAAACTTCAAGGATATGGCTTAGAACGACGAGGCATATGAAAAGCTTGTGCTACCTGGGGGGGAGAAAGAATTTGCCCGGACCTTTGTTGAGAATAAGAGCCAGTTTAATTTCAGCATTGATGATTTTATTGCTGATAAAGGTTGGGGCTTGATTATTCTTATGTTCGGACCGCTGGGCGTAGGTAAGACATTCACTGCTGAAGCAGTTGCCGAGAGCTCTTGAGTATATTTTTACTTGATGAGCGTAGGTTATCTTAGTGCTCAGCCGTTAGAAGTGGAGAAGGCTCTCTAGCGAGTTCTTGAGCTATGATGGATGTGGAATGCTATGCTTTTTCTTGATGAAGCTGATGTCTTCCTTGGTGAGCAAGCCAATAAGTCCTTGGTACGGAATAAGCTTGTCTCTATTTTCCTTGCCGAGCTTGAGTACTATTAGGGCATTCTTTTCCTTATCACTAATTGTATCTCCAGTACTTCCCAGTCCCGAGTAAACCTCTTCTTGCCATACCATGACCTGAGGCCCGAAGCCCGTCGGCAGGTCTGAGAAAACTTCGTTAACTAAGTTGGGAGGGACAATTTCGACCTTGTAGATGAGTCATTGGATAAGCTATCTCAGTTGAAGTTGAATGGCCGAGATATCAAGAACCTGATCAAGTCTGCACAGTTGCTATGCCTGAAAGGCAATAAAAAGGTGCCCATGGATCGACTCTACTTGCTAGCGGAAAAACGGGTGCAAGCTTTGAGACAGTTTGACTATCATATGAATTCAACTGATCAGCCAAAGTAAGGGGCATTGTGTTCGGATGAGGTCGATTGACTTAGGAAACGATGGAAAATAACCTGAAAAGTATAATTGGAAGGAGCATTGTCAATTCGTCATTTTAAAATCTTTCTCAAAATATATCGTATAACAATTAGTTGTTCAATATTTATGGAAATGGGCACCTACCTAGGGCCACAATCTTATCATAAATGTTGACGCGAGCACAGGATATTTTCGAAAGTAATTTTTAGAGTCATGCACAATGTAGAGCCATCCATTTGTATTCTTCTGCCTTTCGACCCCTGGCACTCATAACAGCTCTGTGGCAAATGAAATCGGGGGAAGGGCTGGTGTTCTCAGGCATGTCCTCAATGCTTGAGCACCTAAGGGAAGAAAATATATTTCTTGGGATTATGTGATTGACAAGCGTCACGCACGTTTTCGCCACTGTAGCTGGAAGGAATACGTCAGTTGTGCTTCGATAAGAGCCATTTGTCATCATTCGCATAGCCACAAGCACATGGCCCGTTCTGAATTGATGTTGAGACAGTGTGGCGGGTGGATTATGCATTTTATGCATGTATGCAACCCAATTTACCAGCCACCCCCACAACCCGTGACCCAGCCTCCAAGCCTCCCACTCTTCCCTGTTCATAATATTATGCATGGTGCAGACTACCACCGAGGTACTTGGTTCGGTTAATGTTCCTTGTCACCTCCTCTTGTAGCTGAGCACGCTCACCGCGCAGCGAAGCACTGGTCATGTGTCGCACACTCAAGACCCAAAAATCGACAGGACTGGTGACGCGATTGAAGCACCACCATTTGGAGAATTCATAGCATAGCCTGAACCGCAACCACTAATATTCAGAGCCTAAGTCTGGATAGAACTTTTATGATAAGCACGTACTAACATCACCTCAAGATGGTCCGCATCTCGAATATGACGAGCCTGGTACGATGGTGCATTCACTCCCCTCTCAATTCATTGTTCTACACTCATTAACAGTGGTAGCCCCCCACATCTAATTAGCGAGAACATGAGATTTTCTGTGGCGCGGCTCATGGTACCTATTTTCGAAACCCTTCCTGTCACAATAAACGCGCTGATTAGGCCGATACCACACCCCACTGAGCCCATGTTTGGAGCGCCGTCTCCCGCAGTTCCAAACGCTGCTCTTCGATCAGAGCGACTGGTTCCTGTCCGCGTCGCTTTCTGGAATTGGGTGTTTCACGCAAAGCAGCTTCTTGGCCTTGGTCATGCACAAATGAAAACGTGCGAACCTCGGTGTTAGCCCAGTCGGTTGCTTCGCACGCAGTATTAGCATTACCAAGGAAGGTGAGGCCAGGGAGCGGTCGACTTACCACGGGAACTGACAGCATTCACCTAGTCATCTGTGAGAAAATGTAGAAAACAGCCGTGCGAAACTACGATAATTTCTTTTTCAGGGTGTTGGCTGAGCCATTGGCGCACCCCTGGAGCTCTGTGCAAGACTTTACTGACAGCCGGAGACCATCTGCCTTCCACGCGAATAAATGAATGACTTCTTTAGTTTCAGATTCCGAATAAGTATATTATATATATGAGCACATACTTTGATGTGCCAACCAGGTTCCGCAAGACCAAAATCCACTGGCTCTTGCTCGAATTTGGCCTTTATATAGGGTAGGTCACTGCCCGTGTCGCAAGCTAGATCGCTCACC